>JAIGNY010002988.1:5000-337500 GCA_020152595.1 Chiridota heheva | reverse complement strand
AGAAACTTATTAAAATATGGTGACGTACATTTTGTTTTTCAAAAAGATTACTGATTGGCTTATTAGCATTCATAGGCTGGATTTGAAGGGGAAAAGGGGGCACTTCCCCCCCCCCCCCAATTTCTTTCAAATTTGTAGCTTTTGTATGGTGATTTTTGCATCTTAGTTTGATTTTGTACTCCCCCCTCCCTTCCACACCCCCTCTCCCCCCGCCACTTTTCACTTTGGCCATACCTCCACTTTTGGTGGGAAGATCTCGCTCATGCAAAATTGTGAAAAAGTGCGAAATTGTACTTCGACAATATAAATGAAAATACATGAAAAGGTATTCATTTTTCTCCCCATTAAAAATAAACTAACTTATAAATCTTATGATGCATAAGCAAAGCAATCCAAATCTTGCGTTGACGAAACAAGAAATTACTTAGAGAAGGCTGTGATGGTAAGATGGAGCATTCTATGGGAGGGGTATAACTAAGGAGGGTGGTTTTGGTACCCTGTGATTAATGAAAGAAGGCTTATTCGGTGGGTTTTTTTAAATTATATATCCAAAATAAATTAGTCATGCATATCCTAAACTTAAGTTACAGTACGTTGGGCCAATATTGGTGCAATATTAACAAGTTATGCGAAAATAGTGTCAAATTCTGATGTTATATCAAACTTAAGCCAACATTGACCCAACGTTTTTCCAGGCTTGAAACGGGATAAACTTCCATTGAGAACTATTTGGTATCATAAACTAAAAGCCGCTAGAGGCAACAAGCCTATTCCTACAGATTTCATTTTAAAACTTAACATTTTACAGCATTGAATGTTTTCCCTTATCAAGTGAAAGAAAACCATTCCATAGTCTTGCGACGTCTTTAAAATAATTCCTTGTTTTCTTGTATAAATCCATTGCTTTGTATTTCTCTTGCCGTCTGCCAATGTTGGATCTTATTATTTAGCTTACTGTAACTCAGGGTTCGTGATTATAAACTCCTTCATTATAATTTGAAAATTCGTATAACTTTGCTTACCCATAATAGCGAAACTATTTAAGGTTTTAACTATTACAGTGTTCTTAGAAGTCGGTGTTCTTTTAAATAAGCTTTTAAATGCATGTAATTGCAAACGCTCCTTTTATGTGCCTTTATACAACACCAATAAGTTCCAATGTAGTTGTCTACTGCGCGCTCATTATTATATTGGCACCTGATTTTTGACGATACCAACTTCGATACGATAACTTTCGTAACTGATGTGTTTCACGACTTATGAATTGAATTTTGCATATCATGCGCAAAACATGTGTTCCTTCTTGACGCTCCACTAGAAGCGAAATCTAATACCAGAAGTGCATACATATCTACCTTGTCTTGGCTTTAGAACGTTCAAAGTTTGTTTCAAGTGAAGGTCTGTTTCTTTGTACTGACTGTGTGATAATTTTCCTATCATGAAGTTCAAGAAAAAAAAGGGCAAAAACATCTCTTTGTTTTCTTTCTAGAAGAGATAGCAGATTTTAAAGATTCAAGAATGTGTGGGTGACAACTCCGAAATAAACTAAAACGAAGTTACCTTTTGGATAATTAAATTCAACAAGAATTTTGCTGGCACATTTTGAAACTGTTTACGTTAGTAATGTAAAAGGGCGCGGCCTTATGTACTAATTTCGTCATATTACCATACTGCCATAAGCTACCTTGGTTGCAGGACTTAACTCACCTCAAAATCAATGCCAACCAAGGAAACAATATTGATATGAATGTGTCGTATACCAGCTATTCCTGGAGTGTTTTCAGATTTATGCCCCAAACTGCCAAAAGGCTTCTACGGAATCTTTCTGTTGTGGTCCTTACAACAAGACCGGTATATTATTGTTGAGAGCGTACAAAAGTCTGACAGTAAGTCCGACAATTTTCAATTAAAAAAATACCTGAATTGAGTAAATTACACACAAACTTGGAACCGATTAAATGCAACAAGAGTCCATATTGTTGAATACGACATTGATGGTGTGTTGGTTTCAAAAACATAAGATATGATCTTATAGGAAACATGGATTTGCTTGTGTGTGGCATGCAATATTCATGTAATATGTGTGTGTGTGTGTGTAATTCGCGCTTAACTGGATGAGGGAGGTGTGTTATACATACTCCTTTGTTAGCTCTGTTACAGTAAAATTAATGTAAAACGAATTTATTGATATTTTCACAGGTCCATCTCTTCTGACTAGTGTGAATCGTTAAACAATAAAACGACAGAATATGTCAGTTTAGATGTGGTAAGTGTTGTAGAAAGCTGTTTTCATTAATCGATTAATTGGGCCCACTTTTTCATATACTATGAACATTAATTGTCTACCAGTTACATATTAGCTGTTTTGGTCGTTACTTGCCTTTTTCGCTCACACATTTAGACTTTTTTGTTTCTTTGTTTACACGTTTGTGTTTGTACTTGTACCGTGTGTTGGTTTAACATTTTGCATACGATTTGTTTGAAGGAAAAATAATAATCTCGTGGAAATAAATGGCTATAAACGTTTTCATACTACCGCAATTTGAAATTCACAACAGGTGTTTTTCAACAGATGTTTTTTTTCTTCTTAAAATTGTATGGCGTCATTTTCTCTTTTACTTCAGCTTTGTAATTTCATAGTTTTTACTACTATTCATATTTGATCATACATGTCGATTCTTTTCAATTTGTTTTGTTGCATAGATGTATTTCTCGTGATATTTCTACTGCAAACGTTGAGTTTTTGAAAACATAAACCATATTATTAGACCAGCAGCCGGTAAGTCGCTGTTCCACTTTCACCGTACTGTGTTCATTATGTACTACTACGTACCAGCTACCTACTTCATTTTTACACTATTGCATGCACAGCAATGCGTTATATATGCAACCGTATGATTGGACTTTGACAGACCTGTGCTACTTCTTCACATTCAATTGAGTCAATTATCTTAGTTTAAGGTCAAAAACAGTCAATTATGTTACTCAAAGGTCAAAAACAGTCAATTATGTTACTCAAAGGTCAAACACATTTTTAGAACAGTTTATAAAACTCTATGTAATTAGCGTTCAGGTTTTTGTGTGAAATGCAGAAAATCAAATTTTATTGATATCAACAATACTCGCGTTTAACAACACGAAATAAGAATTATTCAATCCTTCCTTGGTAACACAAATTGAATGAAATATAAATCTCCTAATTTGACGGTAATGGACAAAAAACGAATTTTTCGAACCTACGGATATTTCAGAGGAATGTTGCGTTTTCCCGACCCAGCGTACGATGAGTTGGGGCACATCAAATTGCAGTCATAAGGAACAAGTCACATAAGTTGGTAGACTGTGTTTGTAATAAGAAAAGTACTTTGTGCTTTATCACTCAAACTTGGCTTACTGATTATGATGATTTAGTTAGAAATGAACGTGGTATACATGGTTATAAGCTGCTAGACTGTGGCAGCGACCGTTCGCTGGTAGGTTGCTGTGGTTAGGAACGGTGTGGCAGTTTCTTATGAGTTTTTAGAATAGCGAGTAAAATATCATGACCAGCGGTGTCTCCGATTATGTGTCATTTACCGGTCTTCATACTCAACAAATAACCCTTATAAAGAATTATTCAAATCTGACTTCAACAAGTTGTTAGTCGTGCAATAATGAATATCGGTAATGTTCATACCTTAGCAAGATACTGCATGATGCAGAACCCAGAATGTTCTCGACGGGCAAGCTCCAATCTTAGAAAAGAATATAGTTGTCAGACCACGAATCCCTTTATACAGAAATGAGTTAGCCGAATATAAGATACACAAACAACCTTGTGAGCTTTTGGTTTAAGTCAATGCAATGCTGACAGAACAGTTAATTGCAATTCACGTAACAGATATAAAGTATAACTTTCTGCAGCCAAAAAAGTCACCTGAATCAACAAATATCAGAAGCTGCAAATCGGGAAAAAATGCTTGTTCGTGTTCTGGCTCGCATGTTCGGTAAGACTCATCATTTAACTTATCCAAATGCTCTTTCGGATTTCATCTTGTAAACGATTTCGCTTACTTCTTCTGAGCCAAAATAAAATTTTCACATTGAGTTCGACGCTCGTTTGATGAGAGCCACATACAAGGAGCCATGAATTCTTGTTTGATCGTTTTCCAGCTTGGTCAGGGAAAGAATTATTCGGAACCTTATCATATCCCGTCGTTCAGCTTCTTGTGAAAGTGATAAGATCCCCGCTTTGCTTTTGAAAGAAGTCATTGACACCTTATCATCTTTTATAACAAATTTTTGCACATGTTTGTAACTTTAATTTTTTTTCTTCAGATTCATGGAAGCATGCAGTGTACTAATAGCACCATTCATCAACAAGTCAAAACTGGATAGAGTGCTAGACCAGTCTAGACCAGTTTTCCGTTTTTGTTCAAGATCTTTAAATAGGTGGAGTTAAACACTTGACTGATCATGTTAATGTTCATCATTTGCAACCCGATTTTTAATCTGCTTATAGGGCTGTGTACAGTCCCGAATCTGCCCTAATAAAGATATCAGTAATGATATAATTCTTAATGTGGACAATAAGAACACAACTCGATTGGTTCTTATCGATTTGAACGCTGCCTTTGATACGGCAGGGTAGACCATCGCACATTGCTTTACGTTTTAAAGGATAAGTTTGGTATAATCGGTACTACACTGAATTGATTTAACTCATTTATACATGATAGACATTTCAAACTTATTGTAAACAATGGTTTCCTTTAAAATTCGTCATTTAAATGTTGGTGTCCACCAAGGGTCATACGTCTGGACGATTCTGCTTATGCTAGCACGTTAACTGCATCATATGTAAACATATGCCTCGGTGTATATCGGCTGCGCTGACGACCATGCACTACATTTAACCTTCAGTTGCAATGACTCCATTTCCGAGTCTAATACTATTTTTAACATGGAAGCTTGCCTATCCGACATTAAAGTCTGGATAATGGCAAACGGATGAAAATGAATGACTCTAAGACGCAAACCATTGTTCTTGATCCCTTTATCAAACTTACAATTTGATCACTTATTGGTCAGTGATGCCAAAACTGCCTTTGATCAACTTTATTGAATCCGTAAACTGTACATTTTTCGTTTTGAAAAAATCTTTTCAATTGTGTCACACTTATTCATTCGTTGGTTATGAGCCACCTTCACTATGTGAATTCATCGTATATGGTTCTACCTCCATCTTTACTGAGTAAACTTAACGTATACAAAACTCAGCTGCCAACTGCTCAGTGTTGTTTAGCAAACGGCCAAACTTTACGTCACAAAGCTTCTCAAGGAAGGTCAGTGGTTGCCGACTTCAGATTGCATCCTGTTTAAAATTATGACTGTTACTTTTAGGCTTTGAACGACAATTCACCGCTTTATATTAAGGATCTTCGACAAGTAAGGAATAACAATTGTATTACTCGTTCTGCTCCCGCATTTAGACTTGTCTTTGTATCTTTGCTTACACGTTTGTTTGTGTACTTGTGATATGTGTTGCTTTATCATTCTTAATACGATTTGTTTTGATGTTGAGTTTGTTAATTGGATTAAGTGTCTTACATGCTGAACAGTTTCTCTTTAGGCCTACCCGCACCTGACACCCGACTTAATCCTGAAAACTCAGGTATGACAATTACCAACCCGACTTCCTGTTCAGTGTATTGTGTTTCCACTCTAAACAATGATTGTTTATTTGCCAACCATGCACACCACAGCCAAGGCTATTTGTGTGTATAAGATTACACAAAGTCAGAGATGAATAATCAAGGCACTTTTGTGATTGAAATCACTCATCCGTGTTAGGTGTCTTAGTGGGAGAAGTTTGTTTTCAAACTGGTGGTAAAAATAGCTGTGTATAATGCCTGAGGTAATAATGTGCATTTAGTGTGAATGATTGACAGACCATTTTTCCTAAGGAAAGATAATGCTCATGTATATGGTATTCACATCATTAAATTTATAATCACTGCAAAAGGCACCAGGTGAAAATGCACTAACGTATGCAAAATGCACTGTATGCGTATAAAGAAACAAACATCCTTTTAGTTTTAAGGATCATGCAAAAGAAGGTCAATTCTAATCTTGTTTCGTACTGTCGTTTCAGGTTTTCTTGTTTGTTCTAATCCCTAGATAAGAATAGTTCACATTTATCATAATACAACAAAATCCGTCTTTTCGTGATTTCTGATCCATTTCATAAATAAAGGAGAGTAAGAATTATGTTTTAGAGCTCAGAACGGTTTTAAAGTCTTAATTCCAATATAATATATGCACACATTATCCATCTGCTCTTTTTGATTATCAATAGCGAAACTTTAAAATAATTCTGTCAATAAATTTCACAAAATCTGTCCAAATTAAGACAGGTTTAACACTATAAAATGAAAACAAAATCCAATTATATGCCCAAGATTTATGTTCAACCGAGAAACAAATCCCGCATCCACTTTGGAAAACAAGGCTAAGGTCAGAAATGCAGTAGAGTACATATTGGTAGACGGGTGAAAGATGGCTGATGATAGTGTCATTGATCATAAAAGCTGACGTCATAGAGGTTCGCATACAAGTATAACCCTTAAAGTTTACATGTGATATAGCAATTAGTCTGAATTTTCTAAGCAATGTACTCCATCATAATCTGGTAATTGCATTATTTACGTCATGCGGTAGGTTATAAATGTAGCTGTAATAGATATGATTTATATTTGTCCAAGTTGGCAGTGGCAAACTTTCAGGAAACGAAAGACATGAAAGATCTTTTATTATTTCTGATAAAAAGTTCAAACGGTTAAACACTATATTCGACAAAATAAAGTTCATATCTATAATTACTCCTAATAAACTTCACAATAAGATTGTTAATTATAGAGGGAGTATTTTAGATCTTTGCTTCGTCTATATGCATATTTTAAAAATATTATGGCAGTGACAAAATATTGAGGAAGCGAAAGACATGTATGATCTCTTGTTATTTCTGATGAAAAGCCCAAACGGTTATTTAATATATTCGCCAATAGAAAAGTTTACATTCATAATTACATCAAAGAAACTTCACAATAAGATTATTTATGAAGGGAGTATTTTAGATCCTTGTTTCGTCTATATACATATTCTAATTGATATTTCTTTCAACAACGACGGGTAAGGAGAGTGGCTTAAAGGATTAGTTCAGTGGTAAAGCAAGTCCATCTCATATGAAAGAGGACTGCAAAAGAAACAAAATGGTGCAATAAACATTGCAAAATCTTATTCCGTTAAGGAGATATTTAACTTGGAAACTTTGGTATCATTTCTGTAGAAACGAATGAAATCAGACTGGTGATATCGCAGCCTCAGATTCCTCAAAATCTGTATGTATTTTTAGGAAAGTTTATTTAATCTTTTCACTATTTAAATCATTTTTCATCACTTTCCTCAGGTAGTATATCATAAATACTATTCCTAGATTCAGTTTTACTACTTTTTTGACATATCCAATAGTTTTTAAGCCACAAAATATGATAGAATACATAAAGACTTTGAGGAATCTGAAGCTATGACATCACAACTAGTCTGATTTCAGTTGTTTTTACAGAAATGACACCAAACTTTAAACTTAAATATCTCCATAACGGAATAAGATTTTTGAATGTTTTCTTTACCATTTTGTTTCTTTAGAAGTCCTCTTTCATATAAGACAAACATGCTTGACCACTGAGTTAATTCTTCAAGTGATGAAGCTTACGTGGTCTGTAGCCAGTATTTTTCTCATAAAAGAGGCAAACACTTTAAGAGAGTACACTTGGGTCGAGTTTCATATTCCCTTTATTCTATCTATTCTTATTTTATTTCACGCAAGGGGACACAAACCTTCGCCCCTGGGGCCTCATGCTGGCTACGGGAACCACGCACATTATGAAATTACTAGAGACCCATGTTCGATGTTATCTCCGATTTTTCCACATCAAGTGCAGAGGTTGGTTGATTTGTTGCATCCCACTTAAACCTCTCCCACGCAACCTTTTAAGCTTTTGGAAAAAGTGGTAAACGGAAGAGTGACGCTCACCGTCCATCAGATAAGAATGCAATATGACAGTCCCAACAGTAGGGTTCCTGATCCTCACCTGGTTCTCAGATTATGTCTTGAAAGGAGCAAGGTGAGAGAGATAAGCCTTCAAAGAATAAATTTGGTCAAAATAGCGGTCTTTACTCTTTAAACTATTCGGATTTTAATTTTTTCTGAAGAGCAAAAATAAACTCAAACTCTTGACCTTTAAGCAAAATGTCTGGACCTTCGGGGTGGGGGTCAAGCCAAATGTTATACTTGAATTTCATTAGTCCTTCCAAATTACTGCTCATTTGAACAGTTGCATCAAGTTCTTCGTTTACTCCAATCAATGGGGAAAGTCGCTATGGCTTATTCATCCTCCAGGGTACAAACCTGGTTTTTCACATTAAACTCCCAAAGAGTGAGGGATTCAAGGAACATGTTATTCCTGCATATGTGGGTTATGGACACAAAACGGGAAATAAATCAAATGAACCCTCATTCATTATTTTCCATCACTTTCTTCAAGCAGGCTTGATTTGATTGAAAACAAACAAAACATGATTTTCAAATGAAAACAAAATTAAAATAAAAAACAATATCATTATAGACAGAAAAACACTTGTACATCTTATACAATTGATTACACTCAACAAAGGATGAAAACTTGTTTCTAAAAATAAGTGTCATTAAATATGCAATACTATTATCAAAATCGGTTAAAAATTGACCATATTGAATTTTAATACCTCTTCATAACATATTATGCAAATTTTAATGAAAATAAGTGTCATTAAACATGCAATACTATGGACTATTATATAAAGGTTGATTATCTTATATGAAAGAGGACACAAAGGCAAAAAGAGGTTAAAGAATGTGTTTACAAACTATTATTCTGTTGATGAGATTAAAGAGGCGCTATCGCTCATGACAAATCGCAATGACATCAGCAAGTACATGTCATGTGCTTACACACATCAACGTTTTACAATTGTTTACTCATTGATAGAAAAGCGCATAGGTCCTAGTACTATACAGGTGTGTACGAAGACTAGGCATACATGCAGGTTGTATGTATGTGTGGTTACATGACATTTGAACAGAGCTAAATAAATCCATTGTTACTTTAATGATGGGGCTATTAACTGAAATTATCCCAGTTAAAAGCTCTATGTTTTAATTCAAAAGAGTGTAAATGACAAAGAAAAAAAGTAGCCTTGACGAAATTCAAACTCGTTATATTTGGCACAAAAGCCCTCAGGGTTTAGCCCTTTGCCTTTTACCCATTCAGACACGTGAATACTTAATTGCAAGTGTCAATGTATTTAATAATAAAGTGCGAAATGTGATCGAAAGAGGTGGGAATAGCAATTGGTTAAAATTTCATCCAATCAAATAGTTGTAACTAAATATCCTTATATTATGCCAATATCGCACCATTAAACCTTACTCTACCACGCAGCGATATCATCGCCGTCTGTGACTGCCTCCCAGGTGCATTTAAAAAAGTGTTAAGTGACAAGTGTGCCAACTCGAAAATATATGCAGTGGACCCGGTGGGCAGCCCACCAGGTCAATGAAGCGGAACGAGTCTGATTTTGCTGCTCGGAAGATAGAGGACCCTTCATAATTAGCCTGTGCTTAACCCTTACTCTACCACGCGGCGATATTATTGCCATTTTGGGTGCCCCGTCTTTGACTCCACTTCCCAGGCGCATTTTCAAAAAAGTGCTGGTAAAGGGTTACCAAGATATTTGGTTCAGTTTCAAGTTTTATGAGCTTGGTGAAAAAATGAATTCAATCAGACTAGTATTGACATCACAATGACATCAGATTCATTAAAATTCTTTTGTAAATTTATAACCATTGAATATGTCATGAGAGTACTAAAACGCGATATTCTGAGGAACTGTGATTTACTTCAAATGTTATCAGGATTTCCGGTACTAAATCATGACTTCTGGTACTACAACAGGATATACTGAAGAACTGTGATTTACCACAAATGTAATCAGAATTTCCGGTATTAAAACAGGATATACTGAAGAACTGTAATTTACCACAAATGTTATCAGGATTTCCGGTACTAAAACAGGATATACTGAAGAACTGTGATTTACCACAAATGTTATCAGGATTTCCGGGGGAAGACATTCAAAGTATAACGTGGTCCAAAAGTCATCTAAAAATGATTTTTTACTTTCTTTTTAATCCCCATCAAAACCCTCTTCAAAAAATGGCCTGAATCAAGTTAAAGAAGATATGTTACAGCCAAAAAAGCCAAATTTCCGTGAAAGCCAAATAGTCTTCTTTGCGACTAGATAGTCTTTTTTGCAACTAGATAGTTTTTTTTGGGACTAGATAGTCTTTTTCTGCGACTAATCCTTTTTGCGACTAGATAGTCTTTTTTGCGACTAGACAATTCTTAATTTTTTTTCTTCAATTTTTCAACCTACTTGCAGGCCCCTAATTACACTTTGCTTGCCCTATTCACTAAGCATTTTCATCACAAAACGTACTTTATAAAACTATTTCTTTTCATGCCTATTACAGTTCCCCAAAATAAAACGATGTAGGGACACTACTTGTTGCATCGATTACATGTCAAGTGCTCTCAAACGTGCCCTTCAAAATACCCATGATGCCTTATAAATTTCTCCTTTTGTCTGTGACTGCCTCTTTCTGGATCCAGCTAGGAGTTTGTCATGTTGCTCCAAGCTGTATAAGTCTGCCTGTGTAACATGACTTGCCTGGGTGGGGCAACTAGTGCATGGAATTGGAATATTTTGTAGGTATGAATGATTCGATCTGCTCATATTTCAGATTAGGAATGATATTCCTAAACCTATTCCATGATAGGTTTTGTATAATACGTAATTCTAAGCTACGTGACAAACTTTTTTACCTGAAATGACATTTTGTAATTTCAAAGTAGATGATGAATAAATCTGGCTATTAATTTTCAGTCTATTGCACCCAAACTCACCAGAGTGTTTATGACTCACTGATGAAAACATCCTTTTAAAAGTCTAAATGAATCCTCAGCCCCACATTACACGCATGACCTGGCCCTGTAGTAACCGAGTCCACAATACCTGGCCCTTCAGAATAAGTTCTATTGTGTACAAATAGATGTTTGGAAGTGTAATAACTAATGCATACTGAACTATCTGTGGTGGGTTTCTTAATTGCTTCTAGCCGAGTCTAAAAGTAATACCCACCAAAATAGAAGTTCTTGTGGGTAAAAACACTGAATATTTGTAGCGATAATTGGGCTATCTTGTATAAGTGAAAAACTCCTGCAGATAACTTGCTCAAATCCTAGTATAGCGGTACACCTTCGGCAAAATTTGTTTCTTGTAATACAACAAAATAAATGAAATTTTTCAGATTTTTCTCTCTCACGATTTTGAAAATATTTTCATTAAAATTTAGTGTTAAACATTATATTTTAGTTTAATAATATACAAATAATGAAATATTATAACCAAAGAAACACATAGTAAACTTACTTCGGTAATCTCTATATAGCAGCAACTTACTGCTATGCTAGGATTTTTTCAACATTTCAAGATAAATATTTAAAAAAATGACCAAGAATACGTCACACTGTAAAAAGTTCATTCTAGCAACACATTCAGCTTACCATAACAAAAACTGCAACTTTTATAAACAAAATGCTTTGCCTCAAAATAAGCCTCTGAAAATGTGTGTAATGATTATCTTATCAATATGACAACCTTAGTATGACTATAACGTGTCATAATAGTAGTGATCTCTAAATATACAGACAAATGGCAAATAACGTTTCACATTATCATTTACAAACTAATTGTTCATATAATTTGTATCATAAAACTAATCTATAATTTAGGCATTGTTTGTATGAGATTATATATATATATATATATATATATATATATATATATATATATATATATATATATATATATATATATATATATATATATATATATATATATATATATATATATATATATATATATATATATATATATATATATATATATATATATATATATACATATATATATATATATATACATATATATATATATATATACATACATATATATATATATATATACATACATATATATATATATATATATATATGTACATTTATATAGATTTATATATACATATAGATTTATATATACATATATATATATATAAATATATACACAAATATATATATATATATATATATATATATATATATATATATATATATATATATATATATATATATATTCATTCATATATATATATATATATATATATATATATACATATATATATATATATATATATATATATATATATATATATATATATATACATATATATATATATATATATATACACATATATATCTATATATATATATATATATATATACACATATATATACACACACATATATATATGTATATACATATATATGTATATACATATATATACATATATAATAACGCTCTGTACTACACACTGAAGATTAAATGATTTTAAGGCCCTTCAAGAATGAATATATTTGGAATACATGTTTAATACAATGTTAACAAAATTTAGTGTGAATATTCGAAGAAATTCATTTGATGGCTTTTGTATAACAGACAGACAGGTTGGGTCCAGAATCTATCAGAAATGACCACCTTTAGCTGGGTATATGAACAGGGGAATCCAGTTTTATTTTAAAAGATCTGCAAAAACCAAAAACTCCTGTCAAAATCGGAGAAAATATTACCACTGATTTACTATTTATGAGAAACTTATGTACCAGAATAGCAATCAAAAATTTGTGTTAGCTATTCGGTACAGAGTTTCTTAAGTACCAAAGAAGTATAATGGTAATGTGAAGGCTTTATTCCAGTCCATTTTGACAATAGAAATCCATTTTAAAAATCTAACCTTCTTTTTTTTTTAACGTTTAGGAATATTGGGTATATTACATCCCTTCTGGTTATAAAGCACACTCTCATGAATGAAGACCCACCAGAGGCATTGAACCTGGGTCCTCTAGCATGCCAAGCGAATGCTATAACCGCTAGACCATGGAGATCTCTTCTTGAACGTTACGGTCTTCGGATGCACTTTTTGATGTATGCTCTATTTTCTTGGGGTTAAGGATTAGTTTAGGGTTCAAGCAAGTCTATCTGGTATGAAAGAGAGACTTCAAAAGAAACGAAATAGTGAAAAAGAGCTTAAAAAAAAATCTTCTTCCGTTAAGGAGATATTTAGGTTTAAAAGTTTGGTATCATTTGTGTAGAAACAACTGAAATCAGACTAGTTGTGATGTCATAGCCTCAGTAATACAATCTAATCTAGTAAGGGTATTTGTAATATAACACATGAAGAAAGTTTAAGGAAAAAAAAATTCACATAGTAAAAAAGTTAAAAAACTATCTTTAAAATACATTAACACTTGTTAAGAATGTGACGATAATGGTGCGAACCTTCCATAGTAGACTTACTAAACTAGTCATTTCTACAAACGTAAGAAAGAGCTTTAAACTCGAATATCTCCCTAACGGAGTAAGATGTTTCAACTAAAAGTCCTCTTTTGTATACGATAAACTTGCTTGACCACTGAACGAATCCTTTAAACTACACATGTACAACAGTATACTTAATAAAAGTAAATCTTCAAACAGAATTCACACATTTGGAATTTTTTTTGAAAATTACCCATTTTTCCCAAATTTGTGATTTACAATATGCTCCAATCAAATTGTTTTTAAATCATCGTTGGAATGAAAACATTCTTGTTTTTAATCTGTTCTGTAATCACAAATGAGTTCTTTGCATCCAATCAAACATTCCCCCTCTCTTTGGGAGGAGGGGGGGGGTTGCATGTGGGTGTAGGTAACCCTTCAGTAATACTTTTCAATAAGTGCATGATACTATACCGTGAGGCTTAAAATCAAATTGAAGAATTAGGAAAGTAAAAGGGTATATAATACTGATTAAAATTAGTCTATGACTATCTATACTACTCTGGCAGTCACTTAATTAATACCATATACATGACAAATAATGATACTAGGGCACTGGAACTTAGTTTTTTACATATTATAATAAATCTCTACAATAGATTCTCTACAATAGACTATTGATATAATTTTTTCTATTTTACTAAAGCTAAATCTGAAGTAAGTATCTACAAGCTAAACTATGTGCAAGTCACGTTATCATACAAATGTCGAGAAAGATGCTATGTACACATCATTACTGTTACATGCAGTGAAAGTGCAGAATATGTATCAATATATGTCTTACACACTTTGTAGTATGCTAAGTCAGCTTGAGGAAAAAGACGCTGCTCTCAAACCCAACTAGATTCATAAAATCAGACAGTTTTAAAAATACTGATTGCATTATTATTTTCCATCACCATCATCACCACCACCATTATCACCACCATCATCATATCATTATTATCCATCATCATCACCATCATCACTATCATTGGCTCCGTCTGTTTCGGAAGACAATGAACTGTGCTCGGGTTAGATCATTTGACTGGCGGCTTACATGTGGCTCTCATTATCATTAAAATCCACAAGGAAAATAAAAAATGAAATATTTAAAAAGCATGATGTATATTTTCATTGTCCATTGCATAGTTCAGTTGGAATCACGAAACATGTTAATCATAAGTACAGATGAATGATGAAAAAGACACAACAAGACGCTGTCAAAACAAACACTACTAATGCTTTATTTGCAGGTAGACCTCCACACCTTCAACTTGTGAGGAAAATTCTCAATTTGACGACCACCCCCTCTCTTTTTGAAAAAGTCTTGATTTGTCCCTGGACTTAATATTTTGACATGACTTAAGGTTTTTTCATCTTGCACTTTGCTGTTACCATTGTTGATTATAAGTTTTGCTCATCCCTCGCCTACATTCACATGCAAGTAAAAGTTTATCGGGAATAACCAATCTCAAATTTTGAGAATTCACCCCGTTAAGGATTTATTAGCATCGATAGTATTCAGTAGTTGCATGCATGAGAAGTATTGCATTAGTTCAGAGACCCTTGAAAATAACACCTTTTCCATCACCACATTAAGCAACATCTGTTTTTTAAGCTGCCATTTTCAAAGGAGCACTAGTCTGAAAATAAGTGCGCTAGTTTTTTGCAAATTTTACAGATATAAACTTTATGCATCCATAACCCACAGACGACATAAGTGCAAAGGTCACTTGAATATTCATAATAACCAGAAATTTGTTATACTGTTGCGTGCTAAATAAGCATTTGATTTCTGGGGAACCCCTTTAATTTATCTCAATAATTAGCTCTTTAGTTGAGGGGAGTGCAACCTCATCTGCGTCACCTGCCTCCCAAGAGATACTATTATGAAAGCAACTTTATGGAGATAAGACTCCAATAAAAGTTTGAAAGAAAAAAATAATTGGGTCTCATTTAAAGGGTAAGTCTAGTGGTCAGATATACTTGTATGAATGAGGACATTATCAGGAACATATTGAAGAGGACAGAGAACAAACTGTTTCCTCAGGAAATATTCCAGATTAAAGTAAAATTTGTGTATAACAACAACAGAAATCAGTAAGAGGTGACAGCACATCCTGAACAGTCTCTATGTATTTTTGTTAAATTATTTACTGGAGATTTTGTGGCAGCATGTAATCTCTAAATATTTTAACACATGATTAAAATAGCATCCGGTGAAAAATTGTTATCGACCATCTGAAGGATTATTGAGAAACAATTTTCTATCAAAGAGGGAATCTTGTCTCAACACACCCTGACACACTGCCAGTAATCCTGATACATACAAGGCTTCCACGGTGCATACTGATTGGCTTGCCTGTATGTTTAATTATTTAGACCAATTTACTTATTGAGACCAATCAAAAACGTTCAATTGTATTGTATATTCTGTCAATTTAAACACAATAACTGGCCTTATAAATTGAACTTTTCATATAAGTTTCACGCCAGTGCACCACAACTGCTTATCAGAGGCCGTGGGCATTGACTTGGTTGTCGATGTTATGTCTGTCCGTACGTCGTACATGTGTTCTCGTCCGGGTCGTATTAAGCATTTCGTGATAGCATTGTTACTATCATAATCGAATACGCAGGCGACGACCCCGTCATTGTAATTGTGTGTTTACTTGTCGCCGTCGTTAAATTTTACTAAAATACCTCAATGTTTTTGGTGAGGAAGAGATGTCACTTGATCCTCTGCCTCTACAGACAACTTTCTCCACCCATCAAACTTTTCATCTTTAAAGGAATATTCCCATGGAATTCTATATTAATATATTTGATAGAGGACAATAAAAAAGAAACAGCTTGGTGGCAAAACCAAGATAACATCTTATTCCTGCAGAAAATTATTGAATTTTAAAGATTTTACTTGTCTGTGTAAAAGAGAATGTTGGTTTGAGTCTAAGTCATCATTATGATGTCATCACAGCACTTCCTGTACTATTCTTTATGAATTTCTTTGAAAATTAATTTTGTATTTTTTAAATGATTGGGAACATTTTTCTTCAATAATGATTAAGAATAGTGTAGAATAAAATTTACATTAATGTTTTCCAATCTGCTCTTGTAACTTGTATATGAATTAAAAAAAATTGGCGATCAATTTTCGAAGAAATACATCAAGATTAGTACAGCAAGTGCTATGATGACATCATGATGATGACTAAGACTCGCTTCAAAATTCATGTTTCAAGTTCAATAACTTCTTCTAGGAATGAGATAAACATGATTTGTTACCAATCTGTTTCTTCAATTTTTCTCTATCAGATACATCAAATGAAATTCCATGGGAATATTTCAATATCATGGAAATATTCCTTCAAAGGAATATTCCTGTGAATTTTCCTTTTTATATATGATAAAGGATTATTAAAGAAACAATTTGGTTTGGAAATCATGTTGGTATCTTTTTTTCCATTTAGGAGTTTTTGCATTTGAAAGATTGTATGAGTGTGTTGAAAAGTGATCTGGCAGTATCAAATGTGATGTCATACCCGCAGATCCAAATCTTATGTGTTTCTATCAAACTCAAAATTTGACTTCTGATTACAAGGTTCATGAGCAGATGGGTATAGTATGTTTGTATAGAGTGTATGTTATATCCAATCCTAATACACAATATAAAAAAATGCATGGAGTTATTTAGTATTGAGCAATTAATTTTTAAAGAGACACACAACACTTGTCTTGGATTTGTCTTTATGACATCACACTGTAATCTGTGAGGTCACTTTTCAACACACTTGCACAATTTTGAAATGCAATGACTCCAAAACAGAAATAGTTATCAACATGATTTTTACACCAATGTGTTTCCTTCATAATCCTCTATCATATATATGGAAATGAAGATCCATGGGAATACTCCTTTACAACTTGATATCTTCCTTTCTGCATACTATCATACAAGATGGACACGCTTGACCACTGAACATTGTATTTCTTCCTGCATACTATCATACAAGATGGAAACGCTTGACCACTGAACATTGTATTTCTTCCTGCATACTATCATACAAGATGGACACGCTTGACCACTGAACATTGTATTTCTTTCTGCATACTATCATACAAGATGGACACCCTTGACCACTGAACATTGTATTTCTTTCTGCATACTATCATACAAGATGGACACACTTGACCACTGAACATTGTATTTCTTCCTGCATACTATCATACAAGATGGACACGCTTGACCACTGAACATTGTATTTCTTCCTGCATACTATCATACAAGATGGAAACGCTTGACCACTGAACATTGTATTTCTTTCTGCATACTATCATACAAGATGGACACGCTTGACCACTGAACATTGTGTTTCTTCCTGCATACTATCATACAAGATGGACACGCTTGACCACTGAACATTGTATTTCTTCCTGCATACTATCATACAAGATGGACACCCTTGACCACTGAACATTGTATTTCTTTCTGCATACTATCATACAAGATGGACACGCTTGACCACTGAACATTGTATTTCTTCCTGCATACTATCATACAAGATGGACACGCTTGACCACTGAACATTGTATTTCTTTCTGCATACTATCATACAAGATGGACATGCTTGACCACTGAACATTGTATTTCTTCCTGCATACTATCATACAAGATGGACACGCTTGACCATACTATCATACAAGATGAACATTGTATTTCTTTCTGCATACTATCATACAAGATGGACATGCTTGACCACTGAACATTGTATTTCTTTCTGCATACTATCATACAAGATGGACATGCTTGACCACTGAACATTGTATTTCTTTCTGCATACTATTATACAAGATGGACACGCTTGACCACTGAACATTGTATTTCTTTCTGCATACTATCATACAAGATGGACACGCTTGACCACTGAACATTGTATTTCTTCCTGCATACTATCATACAAGATGGACACGCTTGACCACTGAACATTGTATTTCTTCCTGCATACTATCATACAAGGTGGACACGCTTGACCACTGAACATTGTATTTCTTTCTGCATACTATCATACAAGATGGACACGCTTGACCACTGAACATTGTACTTCTTCCTGCATACTATTATACAAGATAGACACGCTTGACCACTGAACATTGTATTTCTTTCTGCATACTATCATACAAGATGGACATGCTTGACCACTGAACGTTGTATTTCTTTCTGCATACTATCATACAAGATGGACACGCTTGACCACTGAACTAAACATCAATGCATAAGATGTTGAAAATTTGCCAACTCTGCTTCAGTGAGGGGTCTTGCATCTTGTGTGATGCGATGGATTTGGGGTGGGTGTGACAATCCCCGAGTGGAGGGGGCAGGGGGAAGAACCTTCCTCTGAGAGTTTGACTTCTGAAGGTTGTTCAGCGCGTCGGGGTTCTGCATCAATTTCAGCACCCATTCTGGAGGTAAATGTTGGTATTCTGGAGGTGTTTCTGGCAATTTCTTTAATGTGGTTGTCTCTTCTTCTTCACCCTCGGTGTCAATGTCTGGGACAACTTGCAGCTGCTCTCCTTGAAGGGCAAGAGACTTCCTAAAGTGTGGATAAAATACAATGAATAGAGTTGGTTCATTCTTCATACAACACCTACAAATGGACACTCCTCTAATGTTTTTAATGTTTAGATTAAACAGATGGTGACAGCATAGAATGGAACTTTTTTACTCCAAATCATGATTTTAACCAGTTTAAATTAAAGTATACCTTATAGGAAAGTAGATAATTGAAATATCATGCCAGTGCTATATCATTGTGCTTTATACTGGGACAAAATTATCTAAAGGTTGATTGTTTTTAAACACCATTTGAAAACAGAGACATCAATTGCATGAGGAGTACAAACAACATCACATGTTGTTTACAAAACGTTTACTTTATTACATATATGAACCTAAAATTCAGCAGACTACAAATTTGTTTTAAAGACAACATATGTTGCAATAACAAACATGCTATTTCAAAAAGAAATCAAGGACAAAGCACTTACTCCTGCTTTCCAAGCTTACTATACAACTTTCAAATAACCTTGTGCAGCAATACAACTTAATTGATTGCCTACGAATAATGATTGTACTTACACTTATGAAGGATATATATATTTTTTTTTTCTGCAACTAAATGCCCTTCCAACTGTTTCTTGCTTCAGCAGTTGAAAAATTAAATGTTTGACCACATTTCATCCTTGGCAAAAGGAGACTTACCAGATTTACAAATCTACTCAATGTTACTTAATATAATACCTAAACTTCTAGAGCACCAAACTCCAGAATATGTTATCTGCTCAATGAAGGCAGATATTATAGTATTTGTGAAATGAAATAAAAATTACAGGATTAGTTCAGTGGTCAAACATGTCCATCTTGTATGGCAGAGGATTTCAAAAGAAACAAAATGGTGGGGAAAGCATTCAAAAATCTTATTCCTTTAAAGGAGACATTCAAGTTTAAAGCTCTGTCTTATCTGTGTAGAAATGGCTGGTGTAGTAAGTCTACTATGGAAAGTCAGCATTTTCATCCTCACATTCTTAACAATTGTAAATGTATTTTAAAGAAAGTTTATTGAATTTTTACACTATTTAAATCATTTTTCCTTAAACTTTCTTCAGATGGTATATTATACTTACCCTTCTTAGATTCAGTTTTACTACTTTTTTTGACATATCCCATGGTTTTTAAGCCACAAAATCACAGGACAAAATATGATAGAATACATAAAGACTTTGGGGAATCTGAGGCTATGACAACACAAGTAGTCTAATTTCACTTGTTTCTTCACAAATGATATCAAACTTTAAACTTAGATATCTCCCTAATGGAATAAGATTTTTGAATGCTTTTCCCTTATTTTGTTTCTTTTAAAGTCCTCTTTCATATAAGATAGATTTGCTTGACCACAAAATTAATCCTGTGGGTGTACTTTTGAGTAAGTTCATGAACATATTCTAATATCAAGTGTTTTCAAGGATGATCTGATCAACTTGTAATCCACATTCTCTACAGAAAGACTTTCTTTTACCTTGACATGTATTACATTTGATTTCATGTTTAAACTGCTTATGAACGTTTCAGTTTCTCACAATCTCCACAAATGCTCGGATTATTACAAACTCAATTATTAGCTCAAATGGAAGGAAATACAATCATGTAAACCAACTAAATATATTACATATGATGGATGTCTTTAACATTGTTTATCTTTCTGTATATATTTCTTTTGTGGTGGTGGTGTTAGCTTGGGCATTTTGTATGGGGTGACTATAAACCCTTCTAAGCCTGTCATCTTGTTAAGTTATGTTACAAATATTCTGAAAATGTCAAAAGTACACATTGAACAAATTTATACTTCATTTAGCATGAAAGTTCTACTAACATATCTCTTTGTAATGTACTGTGTTTACATACAAAATGTTACTGATGACTTTGGAAAAAACAGTTGTTGTTACTTGTTTTGCACCTGTGTCTAAATGTTAAAGGCCCTTACAGAATTAACATTTGCAGGTTATGAAATAGGCCACGCCCACCATAGTAACATGGCAACTAGGTGGGGAAAACAAATCTCAAATCCGCAATCATACATGACCAATGCATTGACATTTAGATGTTCATTCAGCCTTCCGCAAGTTTTAATCCATCTATGGCACTTCTCTGGATCTTTCGAGTTTTGAGCAAAAGGAATAAACAAAATTCCGTTTAATAATCGTTCTGGATATTAAATGGGAATCAGATTTACAAAGCCCATAGCGGGCCCGTAAGTGCGATTTTTGTTCACCATTTTGTCATCACTCAGCCTGTGTGTGCAGAAAATTGTTTTGTACAATATATGCATTGACAACATGAGCGTGCACCGCTAGCTAGCTGTACAGTACCAGTACCGTGTAGGATGTTTGCCCCACTCAGTTATGCCAATTTTGTTGCTAGGCAAATTTAAACCCAGAGAGGTTACTTGAGAATAAATTAAATAAATTCAATAACTGGTAAGGAGTTCTGGGTTAGTCTTTAAATAAGACATAAAGTCTGACATAATCCTTATTTCATATAATAGAATTGAAAATAACAAATGTACTGACCAAGTTTTATAACCCTCGAAGCAATCTAACATATTTTGTGTAATTATTAAAAACTTTAATGCTACTACTTAATAGTACCATAGGAGCTGCCATTTTGATTTAAAAACATGCAGATTATGATGTCATCAGCCCAGCAGGATGTTGGAATGCTTTGTATTTCTTGATAATCTACCTCAAGTTTTCTAGCTGATGAAAGATAATTTTCCTTTTGTAAGGGTCAAGGAACTTTTGTTTACGCATGAAATTATCAAAAGTCTCTTAAAACTTTGTGTCACATCATTTTAGAAGAAAAACTGTTATCACATTTATAAAGAAATACATTATAATCCTTATGTCCCGATTGCAGAAATTATGTCATCATGCACAATATTTCAATACAGAAATGAACAAAATGGCAGCCCACATGTGTCGATTTCAAACATGAATAACTTGAGATACTGTAGGAATACGATTTTGAATTGCTGTGTTTGGCAGTTAGTTAAGATTCTTATCCCCTATCATATGAAATAATGATTGTATCAGACTTTATGTCTCCTTTAAATTTTCAAGGTACCACTAGACAAGGAAGGGCTGAAATGATGATAAAAATCCAAAGAAGTTGTGTCCAAATAATGATAACTTTCTGAAATGCATCTGAGAAAAATGCACAAGTTTAGCTCACAATTGAGGAATAATAGCTTGGATGGCTGCATACTGGGGTTTAACAACACTATGATAGTGATGGTCAAGTTGTGTCAGCGGAGAAAAAATGATAGTAGGCTGAGCAGGGGTTAAGAAGGGGAGAGAGAGATGAGTTGTAGTAGTTGATGTGAAGCAGGAAGGGGAAGCAGAAGCAGACTTGAAGGGGGTGAGGGAAGCTCTGGGGAGGGTGAGGTGTAGGCATCTATGAGAGTGTGCTTGGCTGCCAATTAATCGCAGCAATTATTATAGTAGCGGGAGGGAACCATTAAGAAAATTTAGGCTCATGACACTGAACAAATCAGTAAATCGTGAACCAAAATGTGACTCATGTCTTTTTTTTCCCTTAAATTTGTATGAAACAAAATCAGGAATGCCTAGGTCATCATTCGACATGATCAGATAATTGAGATCACTATGAAAACAAGATCTGTCGGAAGGACAGTATTCCTCACTATTCAAAGCTAGCCTAGACAATGGGCTTGTTGATGGACGTATATGCCGGTAATGGGGCTAGTAGGGGAAGTGATTTCATATTAAATGAGCTCTTTTGAAGGATGCACTTACTTTTCCCCTTTCTTTAGAATTTCACATTCTATTGCAAGCCTCAAAATATCTTTGAGTTGTATCAGACATTTTGGGTAAGGTTACTACCTCACCCAGTAACTCAGAAAAGATAAAAGAAATCTTTTAAATTAAACACCTCTTTTCATTATATTCATTGAGTCACAAAGAAAGGAGAGACCTATCCCTTCCCCATGTCAATCAATATTAAAACATTAACAATGTATCCTTGCGGCATAATGCAATTATTTATTATTTCTTCTGTCATTTACTTACCAAACTACCCTCTCTATTCATCTTAAAGGATTAATTCAGTGGTCAAGTTAATTCACCTTATATGAAAGAGGACTAAGAAACAAACAAATAATGGTGAAGGAAGCATTCCACACTGTTAATCCATTAAGGAGATATTTAGGTCTAAAGTTTTGTCTTATTTGTTTAGAAATGACTGAAATCTGACTACTACATAGTTGTGACATCACATCCTGATATCCTCAGTCTTTATGTATTTCTTCATATTTTTCCCTGTGATTTTAGGGATTAAAACTATTGAATTTGCCAGGAAAGTACTTGAGAAGTATCTGGTAGTTGAGGGTAATTATAATTTACCAGCTGAAAAAGTTGAGGGAAAATTGTTTTGCAAATAACCTAATTAATATGCACATTACACCTCACCATTGACATGCTCTTCACATATATGATCATTTGTGTAAATAAAATCCCCAATCCCGCTTTAATTTAAGACATATCATAGATACAAATGTTGTCATTGTTATGCAATAAGTTAATTAGTATGTACACACAACCCCCCAATCATGCTTACTTGAAAAGTACCCATGGCTCCTACCCTGTGCCAAGTTACATGAATGTACACCATTCATAACTTGAAAGTATGTGCTCATGAATGTTAAACATTTTGTATGAAAGTCTATTGTTATGCAAATAACCTAATTATTATGCACACTACACTCACCATTGACAATGCTCTTCACATATATGATCATTTGTGTAAATAAAATCCCCACTCTCGCTTTAAATTAGGACATATTATAGATACAAATATTTGTATTGTACACCTCACCATTGACAATGTTCTTCACATATATGATCATTTGTGTAAATGAAATCCCCACTCTCGCTTTCAATTAGGACATATCATAGATACAAATATTTGTATTGTTATGCAATAAGCTAATTAGTATGTACACACATAACCCCCAAATCATGCTTAACTGAACAGTACCAATGCCACCTACAACTGTATCAAGTACCAACTTATTATATCAGGTTAAATATTTTCTACAAAAGTCTACTGTTATGCAAATAACCTAATTACTATGCACACTACACTCACCATTGACAATGCTCTTCACATATATGATCATTTGTGTAAACAAAATCCCCACAACCACATTAATTATTTAGAGATATCATAGATACAAATATTTTTATTCTTATGCAAATAAGCTAATTAGTATGTACACACAACCCCCCAATCATGCTTAACTGAACAGTAATAAATGCCACCTACAACTGTATCAAGTACCAACTTATCTATCTCAGGTTAAATATTTTCTACAAGTCTTTTGTTATGCAAACAACCTAATTAATATGCACATTACACCTCACCATCATGTAGACAATGCTCCTCACATATATGAACATTTGTGTAAACAAAATCCCCAGTCCCACTTTAATTTAAAACATATCATAGATACAAATATTTTAATTGTTATGCAAATAAGCTAATTAGTATGCACATACAACCACTAATCATGCTTATTTGAACAGTACCCCTAGGCCACACAGCCCCTAACTATGCTCACTTGAACAGTACCCCTATGCCAAGTTACATGAATGTACACCATTCATAACTTAAGTTATGAACTTTAACCAAAAACTTTAACCAAAACTTTAACCTGACACAAAATTGCATTGTTATGCAAATAAGCTAATTAGTATGCACACACAACCTCCAATCATGCTCATTTGAACAGTACCCATGTCCTCTACCCCTATGTCAAGTTACATGAATGTACACCATTTATAAGTTATGAAAACTTTAACCAAAATCTTTAACCAAAACTTTAGCCTGACAAATATTTTCATTGTAATGCATATAGGCTAATTAGTATGACACACAACCCTCCAATCATGCTCATATGATCAGTACCCAAGTCCTCTACCCCTATGCCAAGTCACGTGACTTAATTTATAAAAACTTTAACCAAAATTTTAACCTTGACGCTGATGCTTACACCAACACCGGGGGTAGTAGAATAACTCTACTATTCTTTGAGTAGACACGCTAAAAATTGAAAAATTATGAGTCAAAATTTTGATCAAATTTTATGTCTTTTCGCTGCCTAGAAAACTCAATGTGTTTTGCCTCTCCGGAAAAAATATAACTAGACCACTGCCTATAATGAATAACATCCCGAAGATAACCTACACTGTAGTATCCCTGAACAACGACGGCAGCGGCGGCGGCAACAACAACAATAATAAAAACCTTAATAATGATTCCCGTCATTTAAATGTGCTGTTTACCAAAGTACCATAACACTTACACATATCAACAGTCCACACACACCAAACCCGAACTCATGTCTCTGGAGACTGTGCTGGGGAGGGGCAATTCCCAGGTGCAACAACAACAGCTCTACAAATTACCAACCACATCAAACTATTACCCTGCTCTGTCCTCTAAATGTCAAGGGCCAGACGAGAAAATAGCACTTGCCATTTCTAAAGTTTCTGATATGACCCAATCTAGGATCAAACCTGGGCCTCCTGGCTCAGAAGGCGGACACTCTCTGCCACAGAGCCTACCAGTTAATTCATTCACATGCACTCTCACCAAGGTGCATCAAAGTAAACAGAAAATGAGTTTAAGAACAGATGTAACATTATTTTGTCATAAAGTTAGAATATCAAGATTTTGTCTTACCACATCATTAGTGTTGATGACAGGGCATCTGCCACCTGAGCTGCTGTCATCCTGGTGTGCGGATTTAACACCAACAGATCTCTGATGATATTTAAAGTATTTTCTGACACTCGACCATCACTGTAAGAAATGAAGAAGAAACTTGAAATTACAGAACTTCCAGTAAATCTGGTATGTATGATATGTATCGTATTGTATTGGTTTCTGATAACATGCAATTTCACAAATCCTTCAGGCTGCAGCTACAGAGGGTGCCCTGAACGTGACTGGACCAGGAGGGGAAATGAATAGTCTTCAAAGAGCCAGGCAGGAGTAAATGTCCTGCCATGGGGACCACCATTTAATGTCTTCATATGAGGGACAATCCAGATTTAAACTAAATATCACTTAACTCTTACTCTCCCAGCGTCACGGTGACCGTGACGCTTACGATCCCTTTTCCAAAAAAACATTTGAGTACCTTCCCAAAATCCTATAGAGCTGCAAATAAGTTCATTCAAACCAGATTGAATAGATCTGTCATAATAAGCTTATTTTGTTGGGAGGTTAGATTAAAAAAAAATGAGTAAAATCGGTACAAAAAAGTGCATTTAAAAAAAAAAACGTTTAAAAAAAAGAAAAAGAAAATTACGACGAATGTCATACATGAATATTTTTTCAATTTTTTTTTTTCAGGTAAAGTATAAAGATAGTTTGAATTGTTGGTTGCTACACGATTTTTACTTGTACTTGGTCAATGTTTGTGTTTTTTTGAAGAAAATATGCCAAAATTTGTAATTTTGGGCCACTTTTGACCTTTTTTTTATAAAAAAAATCATAAAAACGGGCCCAAATATTGTATTGGAATTTTTAAAATCTCTACGGGTAGAGGAGAAATAGATCGTTCAGACGAACTATTACAATAACAGATGCACCCCCTCTACCTGCCTAAAAGGTCTCTGATGATGACGTCAATTCGTGTGGTTTTTTCTTCGCACATTCGATACAACAAAATGGCGAGATACAACGTCGAACGTGCCTTCTGACTCCTATGTTTTCTTCAGAATAATGATGATTCAGAGGGGTCGGAAGGTACTTCTGATGAAGAAGATGTACCAGAACTCGACCAGATTGAGGAAGAGGAGAATATAGAGCTTGCTGAGATGGATAGCGATCTTCTCCAAATTCCAGAGTTGGTGAGTGTTTTCTTCCAAAAATAGCGAAAGTACTACATTGTAAATGTGTAGTAATAAAATAAGGCTTATAGAAATAGAATTCTTGTGATAAATTAGCAAGGATTTTTTGCTTGTTACGATAAACAAGTAAAAGGGACACTAAAATCACATATGAAAAAAAAGGATTTACATGTAGGTCCTTTCTATAATAGCCCAGATAAAACAAATGAAAGCTGAACCCCAATAATAACATTTCTAGATGGACTGAAATATATGTATTTCCCAATGGCAATATTGTAAATTGAGGCCTACTGAATTATGTGTATTCCCAATTTCACAAAATCCAACTTCCATTATTTCAGGGGCCAAAATCACAATTTTATAGGGGAAAGTGGAGTAGGGGTCCCATGTTAGGGCAAAATACACATGTTGGGGGTGCCCCAGGCCCATTTAGAGGAAAATGCTTGTATATAGGCCTGGTACCGGTACATTATTTTGATGCCCCATTTTTGGGGACCATGATCCTTTCCCCCTCCCCCTGGCTATGCCACTGTTGTGGTGATTACTAGATCGATAAAACAAACATTTTGGACCCCTGTATGTACCCCGGGCTTCCCGGCTGTAAAAGTCTGTCCCCACGGTACCACAAAGTTGTGGGGCAGGTAAGAAACCACAATAACATGTTATGCGATAACATGTTATGCGTATGCTTGATGTTCTACTTAGTTCAATTTTATATCTTTTTCACAGGCCAGACAAGAACTGTATCAGGAGGAAGAGGACGAGCCGCCCGCTACTCCCCAACCTACAAGAAAGAGGGACAGACCATTGAAGATGAGCCCAGGCCCCTCTTCCCGGCCTTCTGCTGCAGTCTCGCCACCATCACCACTCAAAGAAAATCCGACTGCAGCGGAAAAAGCTGCCTTCAAAACCAGGGAGGAAGAGCGGAACGCTCGGCTGCAGGAGATACAACGGTCGAAGGTCATCCCTGCAGCCGATAAAGACTATTATCTGTGGCAAGTACTGGTGGAGAGTGACCGGGATCGACACCAGGTCTTCAGTAACTGGTTATGGGAAGACCAAACTAAAGTAATGAATATAGCTTATATTTTTTTATTCTATTTGCAGCAACAAGGTATAGCAGAAGACTTTACAAATTTGGACCTTTTCGGCAAACATTTCTTATGAATTCCATGTGGAATGAACAGAAGTAAGTGTTTAATAGATAATCAGCATAGTCTATCAACATAAAAGTAGCTGTGAAGCTTGTAATGGCTGAAATTGGGTCAGAAATAAACAAAAAAACAGTTTCGTGCATACTAAATGAGGTAAATGACCTAATTTGCATATCATTTGCATAATTTCTTATTTTATTTTTTGCAAATGATGATGTAAACATCTTGTTTTTCTGCATTCTATTAGTTTTGGACATCATAGAAGGGGAAAATGCATTTTTTTGGAAAATCTAGTGCCATACACTCTATTAGATAGATTATTCACAGAACCGGGGGATAATTTTTAGGTCAAAATGTACCAAATTTTTCATATTTGCGTCATTTCTTTTTTTCTGATTCCTAAAAATCCATGAATAGTATCAAATGAAAGGTCTTTCCAAGGACAATTCAGAAATTCTATCCATATTTTTTTGCTATTAAGCCACAAGGCACAAGCGTGTCATAAAGATAGAATGTTTGGAGACCTAATATGCTAATTCAATGACCTAATTTGCATATTTGAGTTCGGAAATATGCACATTTTTGGAAAGTTTAACATGTTAGCTTTCATATAAGTCAAACTTGTTTTGGTACAAATGGAACAGAAAGTGCTGAAAAAATCCTCTTTCCAAAAATTTCAGAAATAGCTTATTCTATTTTTGGAACCTTGGGAGAGTAAGAGTTAAGAATATATCTGCATCATTATATAAGCGAAGCATACCCATGCTAATACAGTCCATTTTTGAAAATGTTACCATTCACAGGCAATATAATAATTAAGAAATAATTCGGTACAACAGAATTACAAACCTTTGACCTATGACCCTTTTGTCATCACCAGAAGATCATAACTCTTATCTATTACAGAAGAACATATTTCTAATCTATTACAGAAGACCATCACTCTAATCTATTACAGAAAACCATAACTCTAAACTATTACAGAAGACCATAACTCTAATCCATTACAGAAGACCATCACTCTAATCTATTACAGAAGACCATAACTCTAATCTATTACAGAAGACCATAACTCTAATCTATTACAGAAGACCATAACTCTAATCTATTACAGAAGACCATAACTCTAATCTATTACAGAAGACCATAACTCTAATCTATTACAGAAGACCATAACTCTAATCTATTACAGAAGAAAACCATAACTCTAAACTATTACAGAAGACCATAACTCTAATCTATTACAGAAGAACATATTTCTAATCTATTACAGAAGACCATCACTCTAATCTATTACAGAAGACCATTCTAATCATTACAGAAGACCATAACTCTAATCTATTACAGAAGACCATAACTCTAATCTAACTCTAATCTATAACTACATCTATTACAGAAGACCATAACTCTAATCTATTACAGAAGACCATAACTCTAATCTATTACAGACCATAACTCTATTAATCATTACAAAGAAGACCATAACTAATCTAATCTAATCTATTACAGAAGACCATAACTCTAATCTATCACAGAAG
Source organism: Chiridota heheva (assembly GCA_020152595.1). Taxonomy (NCBI): domain Eukaryota; kingdom Metazoa; phylum Echinodermata; class Holothuroidea; order Apodida; family Chiridotidae; genus Chiridota; species Chiridota heheva. The sequence goes on along the minus strand of JAIGNY010002988.1, from coordinate 307,760 downwards.
ACCATAACTCTAATATATTACAGAAGACCAAAACTCTAATCTATCACAGAAGACCATAACTCTAATAATCTATAACAGAAGACCATAACTCTAATCTATTACAGAAGACCATAACTCTAATCTATTAAGATCTATTACAGAAGACCATAACTCTAATCTAAATCTAATCTAATCTATTACAGAGACCATAACTCTAATCTATTACAGAAGACCATAACTCTAATCTATTACAGAAGACCATAACTCTAATCTATTACAGAAGACCATAACTCTAATCTATTACAGAAGACCATAACTCTAATCTATTACAGAAGACCATCACTCTAATCTATTACAGAAGACCATAACAAAATAACTCTAATCTCTAATCTATTACAGAAGACCATAACTCTAATCTAACTCTAATCAGAAGACCATAACTCTAATCTATTACAGAAGACCATATAACTCTAATCTATTACAGAAGACCATAAATCTCTAAATCTATTACAGAAGACCATAACTCTAATCTATTAACAGAAGACCATAACTCTAATCTCTAATCTATTACAGAAGACCATAAATCTCCATAACTCTAATCTATTACAGAAGACCATAACTCTAATCTACAGAAGACCATAACTCTAATCTATTACAGAAGACCATAACTCTAATCTATTACAGAAGACCATCTACTAACTTAAATCTATTACATTACAGAAGACCATAACTCAGAAGACCATAACTCTAATCTATTACAGAAGACCATACTCTAACTCTAATCTATTAAAAGACCATAACTCTAATCTAATCTACAGAAGACCATAACTCTAATCTACAGAAGACCATAACTCTAATCTATTACAGAAGACCAAATCTAATCTATTACAGAAGACTGTAACTCTAATCTATTACAGAAGACCATAACTCTAATCTATTAACAATCTATCACAGAAGACCATAATCTCTAATCTATCTACAGAAGACCAACTCTAATAACAGAAGACCATAACTCTAATCTATTACAGAAGACCATAACTCTAATAATCTAATCTATTACAGAAGACCATAAAGACCATCTAATCTATTACAGAAGACCAAACTCTAATCTATTACAGAAGACCATAACTAATCTCTAATCTAATCTATTACAGAAGACCATAACTCTAATCTATTACAGAAGACCATAACTCTAATCTATTACAGAAGACCAATATTACAGAAGACCATAACTCTAATCTATTACAGAAGACCATAACTCTAACTCTAATCTATTACAGAAGACCATAACTCTAATATTACTCTCTAATCTATCTACAGAAGACCATAACTCTAATCTATTACAGAAGACCATAAATCTCTAATCTAATCTATTACAGAAGACCATAACTCTAATCTATTACAGAAGACCATAACTCTAATCTCTATAACTCTAATCTATTACAGAAGACCATAACTCTAATCTATTACAGAAGACCATAACCAATAACAGAAGACCATAACTCTAATCTATTACAGAAGACCATCTAATCTATTACAGAAGACCATAACTCTAATCTATTACAGAAGACCAGAAGACCATAACTCTAATCTATTACAGAAGACCATAACTCTAATCTATTACAGAAGACCATAACTCTAATCTATTACAGAAGACCATAACTCTAATCTATTACAGAAGACCTAATCTATTTGTCAGAAGACTCAGAAGACCATAATCTACAATCTATTACAGAAGACCATAACTCTAATCTATTACAGAAGACCATAACTCTAATCTATTACAGAAGACCATTACCAAACCATAACTCTAATCTATCACAGAAGACCATAACTCTAATCTATTACAGAAGACCATCACTCTAATCTAATCTATCACAGAAGACCATAACTCTAATCTATTACAGAAGACCATAACTCTAATCTATTAATCTATTACAGAAGACCATAACTCTAATCTATTACAGAAGACCATAACTCTAATCTATTACAGAAGACCATAACTCTAATCTAACTCTACATTAATCTATTACAGAAGACCATAACTCTAATCTAATCTAATCTAATCTAGAAGACCATAACTCTAATCTATTACAACAGAAGACCATAACTCTAATCTATTACAGAAGACCATAACTCTAATCTATTACAAGAAGACCATAACTCTAATCTATCACAGAAGACCATAACTCTAATCTATTACAGAAGACCAGAAGACCATAACTCTAATCTATTACAGAAGACCATAACTCTAATCTATCACAGAAGACCATAACTCTAATCATTACAGAAGACCATAACTCTAATCTATTACAGAAGACCATAACTTCTCTAATCTACAGAAGACCATTACAGAAGACTAATCTACAGAAGACCATAACTCTAATCTATTACAGAAGACCATAACTCTAATCTAATTACAGAAGACCATAACTCTAATCTATTGTCAGACCATAACTCTAATCTATTACAGAAGACCATAACTCTAATCTATTACAGAAGACCATAACAATCTATTACTAACTCTAATCTATTACAGAAGACCATCACTCTAATCTATTACAGAAGACCATAACTCTAATCTATTACAGAAGACCATAACTCTAATCTATTACAGAAGACCATAACTCTAATCTATTACAGAAGACCATAACTCTAATCTAATTACAGAAGACCATAACCATCTAATCTATTACAGAAGACCATAACTCTAATCTATTACAGAAGACCATAACTCTAATCTATTACAGAAGACCATAACTCTAATCTATTACAGAAGACCATAACTCTAATCTATTACAGAAGACCATAACTCTAATCTATTACAGAAGACCATAACTCTAATCTATTAATCTAATCTATTACAGAAGACCATAACTCTAATCTATTACAGAAGACCATCACTATTAATCTATTACAGAAGACCATAACTCTAATCTATTACAGAAGACCATAACTCTAATCTATTACAGAAGACCATAACTCTAATCTATTACAGAAGACCATAACTCTAATCTATTACAGAAGACCATAACTCTAATCTATTACAGAAGACCATAACTCTAATCTATTACAGAAGACCATAACTCTAATCTATTACAGAAGACCATAACTCTAATCTATTACAGAAGACCATAACTCTAATCTATTACAGAAGACCATCACTCACAAAGACCATAATCTAATTACAGAAGACCATAACTCTAATCTATTACAGAAGACCATAACTCTAATATCTATTACAGAAGACCATAACTCTAATCTATTACAGAAGATCATAACTCTAATCTATTACAGAAAACCATAACTCAAACAAAATTCACGACTATATCAAGGAACTGTGTTATCTTAAAAAATACTGTTCCACACCAATTTGCACTGTTCCAAGTTTTTTTTCTAATAGAGCAATTTCCATGCTTTAAATTGGACTTAATATACAACTAACTACTTTCTTTCTTAAAATGTGCTTGTACAACAACATCACATGACATTACGCCTTATGTGTCGCAATTCAATACCCTGTAACTTGCAACACTGTAGTATGTACTGTATCTTATAATTTCGAAACCCATGGTAGTTGTGTTAGTTAATACACGATGTACATACAGCAAGCATGGAACGGCTACTTAAGAAGTGCAAGCAGCCTTTAACTCGCCACAGCCAAGCTATGATCGATTGCGCCACCAATTGCAGACAATGAAAAGCTCTTTCATACTTTAAAGAATATGTTTTGGAGGGAATTTTTCTTTTTTTAGAACATGTTTTATGAGCAGACATCAAGATGTTGATCCTGTATATATTTGAGAAAAAACACTGTTCCATGGAGCAGTGATATTTGAAAATTGACTGTTTATTCTCATAAAGTACTGTTCTCGGGACAGCGGGAATTTAGACCACTACTATGAAGTGAAAGTGGAAGACTGTAGGCAGAACACTCCACCCCAAGTCCAACATCATAAGACTGCACATCCTAAATACAAGTATTGTAAATACATTTCAGGGCAAAAATTTTGAAAAACAAAAAAGAAATGTTTAACAACTATTTTCTTTATAGTTTTTTTTTTATTAGAAACTTTTTAAACCCTAGGTGTATCCAAATTAACCCCCTCCTCCTTGATATATGGAACTACAAATTTAATGATAAAGAACAAATAAGTTTGATGTATTTCAATCATATAAGCTGGAGAGGGCTTGATATACTTCAATGATATCACCTCTGGCTCTTAACTATAACAGGGATATCAGATATAGTTTGGCCAGTCTTGCAGGACAGTAAGGATACCTCAAATCAGAAATTGATCTCCTTTAAACATTCTCAATAATATGTACACACTTGTGATCCTAGCATTCAAGATGTAAAGATTCCACGTGGAGCTTATGATGTGAGGTGCTTACATATACTGCTCTCTATGGCACATTGATCCACACAAACAAAGTAGTGCTGTCATGACATATCGATCAATATCTCTTTTCCCATGACATGAAATATGCCTCTCGCGACATATAGCGATACCAAAAACTAATACTCGACTAAGAAACTTTCATGCAACTAGGCTAGGCTACTTCGTACGTTTCAATTCTAACGTTACGGTACCGAATCTAAAAGTCCAGTTTAGGCCATTAAAAATAACTAATTAAACATCATGCTCCGTTACCACATTCTGGCAATCGCCGATGTAACTTGGCAAAAAGAAGAAAAAATTGGACTAGAATGTGCCACTCAGGCTCTCACTTCAATGATTCATGGTGGCGTTAGATGAATTAGCAAACATGTGTATGATGCGTGATGAACGTAATAGTCACGTGATCATGTCGTCTGCTAGATCTGCAAATACTTTTTCTTGTGTTCATCATATTATGGAGTAAATTGTAACTCCATGATCATATGACGTTAGTGATATTAACAATTTGTGTCGTGAGTCAGTTTTCTTGAAAAGTATCGTGATACTACAACATATCGCGATATTTTTCTCCACGATAATAGAGCCATGTCATGACAGCACTAAAACTAAGACCATAGGGTTCCCGGGATTATGTGGGTTTTCCCTCCTGGTGCAGCCAATAATGGCGCAACACATTACAAACCACATTATTAACCTGCTCTGTCATCTTAATGCGGAACACCAGAAGAAAAAGCAGCAGGTCACTTTTTAAGGTATCACCAGACCCAGGATCGAGCCCAGGTCTCCCGGTAAAAATGTCATCTTTATGCGGAACACCAGAAGAAACAGCAGCAGGTTCCTTTTTTAAGGTCTCTGGTATCACCAGACCCAGGATCGAGCCTGGGTCTCCCAGCAAAAATGTCATCTTAATGTGGAACACCAGAAGAAACAGCAGCAGTCCCTTTTTTAAGGTCTCTGGTATCACCAGACCCAGGATCGAGCCTGGGTCTCCCAGCAAAAATGTCATCTTAATGTGGAACACCAGAAGAAACAGCAGCAGGTCCCTTTTTTAAGGTCTCTGTTACCACCAGACCCAGAGCGAGCCCAGGTCTCATGGCTAAGAGGTTCATGCTGCTCTGCCATAGAGCCACCCTGTCTACTTTATGTCTACTTTATAGGGCTGCAGCCAAAATGAAATGTTAAGTTACCAATTTTAATTCCCCAAACATTTGGGTCATTAGGAATTATTCCAGTCTCTTTACCTGCGTGTTATACACTTTAAAACAGACTAAAATATCACAGTTAATCAATTACTCCCAAATTTAAGAGATATTTTTAGGCAGCTTTTTAGGAACTTTTAATTTCTAGGCTTTTTTATTCTCGGCCTATCTATTCAATAAAATCTTTGTGGTCTGCACTTGGTCTGTGACCAGAAACTCACATAACGTATTCAATACTAAAACAGAATTGTGCCACTTTTACTGCCAAAGTTTCTTCCTATGCTAGCACTCTACATGTATAAGGGAGCTGACTCTACAATCTCCGACAAAATTAATGAAACAAAACACTAAAGATTCACGTGTTGTTCATTTCATGTCTCGTTCACATAAAATTACCAGCACATACAACCTACAACCCCTCCCCCCCCTTCCCCCCCCGGTCACGTTTTTGATTGCAGCTACAAAAATGACAATATTGTTGAAAGCAGCATGATTTGTTTCATAAATTTACTTTTGTCAGAGATTGTAGCCCTTTCATAACCACCATAAAACCATCATGGTTGGCCGAAAAATAATCAAGTAATGTCGCAATGTTGGGTGGGCACTTATTACGTCAAATATGATATTTTTTGTTGACTAATTTGATATTTACAAGTACGAGATACAAATTATGAATGAATTACTCTTTAAATTACAACAAAAGCACCTGAAGTTTCCAAATTATGGTTAATTAAAGTAAGAAGAGACGACAGCTCAAAATCTTTTCAGGTAATTCTTTAAATTTCTGTCTCAAATTTTAGTCACGGTAAACCATCAGACCTTTTTTTCCTGCTTAATCTTTGAGGGTATGATGAAGATCTAAAACCATTTTGATCATGATCAGCTGCTCCGGAATGATAGTGAAGGACACTGTTCAAACCAGTGCACAATTACGGGATTCCTGCGCATATTATCAAATTTGCCCTCAAAAGTAACTGAAGGGGAAAATTCCCCCCAAAAAAAAAAAAAATTAGCCCAAAAAAATAAAAGATTGGCCTTTTTCAGCCAGTTGTGACCTTTTTGGGGGTATTTGTGGCCTTTTTGGGGTAGTTTCGGCCTTTTTCCAAAAAGAAATCCCCCTTCAAAAAACAAACATAAAACAAAACAATTACACAAGGGGGAAAATCCCCCTCAAATTTGTACCTTTTGATTGAGGGGGAATTACTTCTTTGATCCAATCTGTGCTGATATTTACAAGTCATGTGATGTTTAAAATTCCCGCCTTTGTTATATTTTTGAAGGGGAATTATGATAAAAGAGGTGGAAGCCCTTTATCCCTCTCATTAATATAAACACTGGTGAATAAACAATTTAACATAAGACAAGGCACATGTCTTATTTTTCTGAAGTCAAAAATGTACACAAAATTTTCATTATCTACTTTTTTATTTTCATGACAGTAAAAAGTTTGAATCTGAGACAAAAGTGACACTCAAGATCTTTTGTCTTCAGGTACACACAAATTCAAGTGTGTAACTTGACATCTTAGAGGTCAAACTTCACTCTAATCAGAAAATAATAATGAGCAAATAAGAAAACCACCTTTTTAAAGGTCTATGGACATATACTCATTTTCTTTCAAATCTAATAATATCCATTAAAAGAAGCAGTTTGTCGTTTTTAATCAAAATCTGTTACAGGATCAAAATCTTTATGAAATTCTTGTAATTTCTTTCCTTACAAAGGATTATTCAGTGGTCAAGCAAGTTAATCTTATATAAAAGAGGACTTCAAAAGAAATAAAATGGTGAAAAGAGCATTCAAAAATCCTGTTCTGTTAGGAAGATATCTAAGTTTAAAGTCTAGTATCCTTTGTGTAGAAACGGCTGAAATCAGACTAGCTGTGATGTCGCATATTCAAGATTCCTCAAAGTCTTTATGCATTCTATCATATTTTGTCCTGCGATTGTGTGGCTTTACAACTATTGGATATGTCAGGAAAGTAGTAAAACAGAATTTTGTAAGGGTAATTATAATTTACCACCTTAGGAAAAATAATTCAATGGTAAAAAAGTTAAATACATTAACGGCCCCAACCTTCCAGACTTACTAAACAAGTCATTTTTATGTAGAATAGATAGAGCTTTAAAGTTGAATATTTCCTTAATAAGTAGTTTCTTCACCATTTTGTTTCTCTGAAAGCCCTCATTCATATAAGATAAACTTACTTGACCACTGAAATAATCCTTTAAATATTGACCATTTTCAGCTTCTTGTATTTTCCCGCACAACTATACAAATTTTTATGCTAATTTGTGACGTATAACTTTGACAATCTTCATATTTTCTCAAAAACTCTACACTGCAATAATTTTCCAAATTTCTTGACACAATCTCAAATTCCTGTTTACTAAAAAATTCATTCAATGAAAAATCTTCGCTCAAACAAGTTTTATGGAAAGCGTTTCACATACTTTGGAATGGAAAATTCAGCTGCCTTGATCTTCCGAAAAAGCTCCTGAGGTTGGCTGTCATAGAATGGAAACTGGCCATACAACATGGTGAAAAGTACCACTCCTAGTGCCCACATGTCACTTGGCTTACCCAGGTAAGGTTTACCTGGAGAAAAAAAATAGGAAGCAAAGATTGAAACGGTTATGGATGACACAGGTTTCGCTACTGTTCCTTTGCTGCAGAATAATAGAATGAAAAGTTGGGCTTAATTAGCGAACAAACAGACAGTTGAGTTTACTGGCAAGCTCATGATGGATTCATATTCTGGGATAAATGTACAAGCATATAAGGGGTGTGTTCCCTTTCGTCCAATCATAATGCAGAAAGCATAGATAAATGTGCATGAAACTTCCACTACTAGAAGTACTTTCATTTTGTCACAGATAAGGACATGACGCAGATGCTATTGTCCTTCTATTTCCATTTTACAATGGACCAATGACGTTACTCAAACTGTTGTTCACCTCCATAAAAAGCAAGTCAAATATTCATTGAAAACTGCACATACAGCAGTTCTCACTTAATGTACAGTACTTGAATTGCTATGAATTACTGTAAATACCATGCATCATACAGAATGCCTCACTGTGCAAAATTCCAAAACTGTGCCATGTGCTAGGACCAACCTGGATATACAGATCATTTTATTATCATTCCTCCCACTCCAACATGCTCATTAATTTGGCTGAGTTCATTTGATCCCCATAACAATACAATCTACTTCAGAAATTCTAGACCATCAAGTTTTATCCCCAAACCATCTCTGTCCCACTTTTGACCTGTATTGATAATTTACATTCTGAACAGTTTGGGATTATCTTCTGACTGATTTTTTCCAAGGTCATATCATTTTCAGTTTTATTCAGGCTAAGCATTCAATTGTTTGAGTTCCTTTTAGGCAAGATTCACATTCCATCATGGCAGAAACCAATTGTTTTGATTTTCTTTGATATCAGAGACTACTAGATTTGATCCTCTTTGAGTCCAGAAAATTGATCATTTTGATTTTCTTGATGTTTAATGGCACCGGCATGGAAATAAGGTTTGGTTTGTTGATGTTTAACGGCACCGGCATGAAATTAAGGTTTGGTTTGTTGATGTTTAATGGCACCGGCATGGAAATAAGGTTTGGTTTGTTGATGTTTATCAGCACCGGCATGGAATTAAGGTTTGGTTTGTTGATGTTTAACGGCACCGGCATGGAATTAAGGTTTGGTTTGTTGATGTTTAATGGCACCGGCATGGAAATAAGGTTTGGTTTGTTGATGTTTAACAGCACCGGCATGGAATTAAGGTTTGGTTTGTTGATGGTTAACGGCACCGGCATGGAAATAAGGTTTGGTTTGTTGATGGTTAACGGCACCGGCATGGAAATAAGGTTTGGTTTGTTGATGGTTAACGGCACCGGCATTGAAATAAGGTTTGGTTTGTTGATGTTTAACGGCACCGGCATGGAAATAAGGTTTGGTTTGTTGATGTTTAACGGCACCGGCATGAAATTAAGGTTTGGTTTGTTGATGTTTAACGGCACCGGCATGGAAATAAGGTTTGGTTTGTTGATGTTTAACGGCACCGGCATGGAATTAAGGTTTGGTTTGTTGATGTTTAACGGCACCGGCATGGAAATAAGGTTTGGTTTGTTGATGGTTAACGGCACCGGCATGGAAATAAGGTTTGGTTTGTTGATGTTTAACGGCACCGGCATGGAAATAAGGTTTGGTTTGTTGATGTTTAACGGCACCGGCATTGAAATAAGGTTTGGTTTGTTGATGTTTAACGGCACCGGCATGGAAATAAGGTTTGGTTTGTTGATGTTTAACGGCACCGCATGGAAATAAGGTTTGGTTTGTTGATGTTTAACGGCACCGGCATGGAAATAAGGTTTGGTTTGTTGATGTTTAACGGCACCGGCATGAAATTAAGGTTTGGTTTGTTGATGTTTAACGGCACCGGCATGAATTTAAGGTTTGGTTTGTTGATGTTTAACATCACCGGTATGGAATTAAGGTTTGGTTTGTTGATGTTTAACGGCACCGGCATGGAATTAAGGTTTGGTTTGTTCATGTTTAACGGCACCGGCATGGAATTAAGGTTTGGTTTGTTCATGTTTAACGGCACCGGCATGGAATTAAGGTTTGGTTTGTTGATGTTTAACATCACCGGTATGGAATTAAGGTTTGGTTTGTTGATGTTTAACGGCACCGCCATGGAATTAAGGTTTGGTTTGTTGATGTTTAACGGCACCGGCATGGAATTAAGGTTTGGTTTGTTGATGTTTAACGGCACCGGCATGGAATTAAGGTTTGGTTTGTTGATGTTTAACGGCACCGGCATGGAATTAAGGTTTGGTTTGTTCATGTTTAACGGCACCGGCATGGAATTAAGGTTTGGTTTGTTCATGTTTAACGGCACCGGCATGAATTTAAGGTTTGGTTTGTTCATGTTTAACGGCACCGGCATGGAATTAAGGTTTGGTTTGTTCATGTTTAACGGCACCGGCATGGAATTAAGGTTTGGTTTGTTCATGTTTAACGGCACCGGCATGGAATTAAGGTTTGGTTTGTTCATGTTTAACGGCACCGGCATGAATCTAAGGTTTGGTTTGTTGATGTTTAACATCACCGGTATGGAATTAAGGTTTGGTTTGTTGATGTTTAACGGCACCGGCATGGAATTAAGGTTTGGTTTGTTCATGTTTAACGGCACCGGCATGGAATTAAGGTTTGGTTTGTTCATGTTTAACGGCACCGGCATGGAATTAAGGTTTGGTTTGTTGATGTTTAACATCACCGGTATGGAATTAAGGTTTGGTTTGTTGATGTTTAACGGCACCGCCATGGAATTAAGGTTTGGTTTGTGGATGTTTAACGGCACCGGCATGGAATTAAGGTTTGGTTTGTTGATGTTTAACATCACCGGTATGGAATTAAGGTTTGGTTTGTTGATGTTTAACGGCACCGGCATGGAATTAAGGTTTGGTTTGTTGATGTTTAACGGCACCGGCATGGAATTAAGGTTTGGTTTGTTGATGTTTAACGGCACGGGCATGGAATTAAGGTTTGGTTTGTTGATGTTTAACGGCACCGGCATGAAATTAAGGTTTGGTTTGTTGATGTTTAACGGCACCGGCATGGAATTAAGGTTTGGTTTGTTGATGTTTAACGGCACCGGCATGGAATTAAGGTTTGGTTTGTTGATGTTTAACGGCACCGCCATGGAATTAAGGTTTGGTTTGTGGATGTTTAACGGCACCGGCATGGAAATAAGGTTTGGTTTGTTGATGTTTAACGGCACCGGCATGGAATTAAGGTTTGGTTTGTTGATGTTTAACGGCACCGGCATGGAAATAAGGTTTGGTTTGTTGATGTTTAACGGCACCGGCATGGAAATAAGGTTTGGTTTGTTGATGTTTAACGGCACCGGCATGGAAATAAGGTTTGGTTTGTTGATGTTTAACGGCACCGCATGGAATTAAGGTTTGGTTTGTTGATGTTTAACGGCACCGGCATGGAAATAAGGTTTGGTTTGTTGATGTTTAACGGCACCGCATGGAATTAAGGTTTGGTTTGTTGATGTTTAACGGCACCGCCATGGAATTAAGGTTTGGTTTGTGGATGTTTAACGGCACCGGCATGGAATTAAGGTTTGGTTTGTTGATGTTTAACGGCACCGGCATGGAATTAAGGTTTGGTTTGTTGATGTTTAACGGCACCGGCATGGAATTAAGGTTTGGTTTGTTGATGTTTAACGGCACCGCCATGGAATTAAGGTTTGGTTTGTGGATGTTTAACGGCACCGGCATGGAATTAAGGTTTGGTTTGTGGATGTTTAACGGCACCGGCATGGAATTAAGGTTTGGTTTGTTCATGTTTAACGGCACCGCCATGGAATTAAGGTTTGGTTTGTGGATGTTTAACGGCACCGGCATGGAAATAAGGTTTGGTTTGTTGATGTTTATCAGCACCGGCATGGAATTAAGGTTTGGTTTGTTGATGTTTAACGGCACCGGCATGGAAATAAGGTTTGGTTTGTTGATGTTTAACATCACCGGTATGGAATTAAGAACATGCTTTGCTCATCTACCTTACACTTTAAATGAAAGAAAAATTGGTTTCTCATGTTACAAAAATTATCTTGAATCTACAAGTATAACATCGAAATGTGAATGGTACTATTCACTTTTCAACACATGAGTTAATTCTTTAAAGTGTAATTTATACAAAAACAGAATAAAATATCAACATATTTTTTCTTTGTTTAATAGTCCTTTATTATATACATGAAAATTCACAGGAATGTTCCTTTCAAAGTCTACAAAGTAATCTTCAGACTTGTTCAAAGATTTAACAAAAAATGAGATCAGATTTTTAATAATGACAAAATACTTTCAATCCACAAGTTATGGCTGATCAACATTTGATCAGTTATACTAATTTGGGATGTATGACAATTTAAAATCTTTATGAAACTCTTGTAACTTCTTTCCTTAAAATGGATTTGTTCAGGGGTCAGCAAGTCTATCTTATACAAAAGAAGACTTCAAAAGAAACAAAATAGTAAAAAAAGCATTCAAAAATCTGATTCCATGAGGAGATATCTAAGTTTCAACCTTAGTATCATTTGTGTGGAAACGGCTGAAATCAGACTACATGTGATGTCATATAGCATGAGATTCCTCAAATTCTGTATGTATTCTATCATATTTTGTCCTGCGATTTTGTGGCTTAAAAACCATGGGATATGTCAAAAAAGTAGTAAAACTGAATCTAGGAAGGGTATTTATAATATACCACCAAAAGAAAGTTTGAGGAAAAATAATTCAAACACTGAAAAAATTAAATAAACTGCCTTTAAAATACATTTAACAATTGCTAAGAATGTGAGGATGAGGACACCAACTTTCCATAGTAGACTTACTACACCAGTCATTTCTACACAGATAAGACAGAACTTTAAACGTGAATATCTCCTTAATGGAATAACATTCATGAACACTTTCTTCACCATTTTGTTTCTTTTAATGTCCCCATCATGCTTGTCCACTGAACTAATTAATCCTTTGATGTAAGTCACTGAAAAAGATGAGATTGTCTATTCCTGCTAGAATCTGATCAAATCTTTTAGTCTGCATTTGATGCACTCCTTCAAAGAATTACGATAGACAAGGAACAAACAAAGAATATGTAGAAAGTACCACACATTGGTAACTTAAGTCACCTTGTTATGCATCATAATTAGCATAAAAATTAACATACTAAATACCTGTTAATTCAAATCGCTGAAATGTGGCCAAATTGTTTGGATTGTTGATGTGTAACGGCACCGCTACAGTCAAAGTCAAATGTGCCAAAAGGGTGTTGAAAAATTATGGTGTAAGAGTTAGGGCAGAAAGGAGATGGAAGATTGAGAGGGAGAAAAGGGGGGACATAGGGTGAATTGTGGAGAAAAATTAAGGTGAAAAGAGAGGGGTGTGGACCAATACATACTAAATACCTTTAATTTTAAATTGCTGAAATGTGGCCAATTTTAACCCATTGTAATGAAGTGGCTTGCTACTTTCTGGTGTATAATTTAGACTTTAAAACATTACCGTAAAACTACACCGTATTTGATGTATTAAGCGCCCTTGCTCTAATAAGCACCTCCCCAACATTTTTTGACTGATAAAATAATTTATTTGATTAATTTGAAGACTAAAACTACCCAAGTTTTGTTACATTATTTGCTTATTATGAAGAAACTTCTGGCTTAAAACGTGGTGCAATTTATTTTGTAGGTCAAATACGGTATGCTGCCCTCACCACACACATCAGCCACACGTTCAATGACCCACCAGCTACCAATATAGGATGACCGAATATGCTTACCACTTAACACGTCTGGACTGATGTAGGCTGGGCTTCCTCGCTGGTCCTTTAGCAAATCTCTCTCGCTTACCAGGTGCTTGCCAAGGCAAAAGTTAGTCAAGGTCACCTGTCTTGTCCTTCGGTTAAGCACCATGTTACCCAGTTTCAGATCTCTGTGTACAATATTTTTCTGCAAAAAGGACAAAATATGAAATTACTAATCTACCACAAGGATATTCCATTATGTATATCAAAGGTTTTTGACCCTTACCCTGTATCTCTTGAGGTGCAGTGGCTCGATAGTTAAGGAGTTTTTTCCTTATGTAAACATCATTTGAGAAAATAAGGCTTAACAAAGTTCTTATAAAGACCACGTCATTGCACATACAGCTGTACAGTACAAAAGTGCTTTTTATGACATCACATCGTTTTGGTCAACATACTTAATGCGCATCTATGATACATCATTATGATAAGCATGGCGTGTGTGAAACACTCTTGGACACAGAATGGAATATGCAAATTATTTTTTTAAAGCTTTGGTTTGGTTTGTTGATGTTTAACGGCACCGTGACAGTCAAAAGATGCACAAATTGCACAGCTTAAGACATATCTTTTTGGTGTACACTTTTTAAATCTAACTTAACTTATTTTTTGTACAGCACCTCTGATAGTTATTTTTTCTGAATTTTTTCAGCGATTTGAAGTTACAGGTATTTAGTATTTTAATTTGTATGCTAATTATGATGCATAACAAGGTGATTTAAGTTATTAATGTGTGGTATTTTCTATATATTCTTCATTTGTTCCTTGTCTATCATAATTCTTTGAAGGAGTGCATCAAATGCAGACTAAAAGATTTGAACAGATTCTAGCAGGAATAGACAATCTCATCATTTTCAGTGACTAACATTAAAGGATTAGTTCAGTGGACAAGCTGGATGGGGACATTAAAAGAAACAAAATGGTGCAGAAAGCGTTCATGAACCTTATTCCACTAAGGAGACGTTCACGTTTAAAGTTCTGTTCAATCTGTGTAGAATGACTGGTGTATTAAGTCTACTATGGAAAGTTGGCGTCATCATCCTAACATTATTAAGAATTGTTAATTGTATTTTACTTTTAAAGAAAGTCTATTAAATTTTTTCACTGTTTGAATTATTTTTTCTCAAACTTTGGTGCTATATAAGCAGCAACATTATTATTATTATTATCATTATTATTAAGACTAAATTGGTGTTCCAAATTGAAGATTGTTCCTCTATTTGAATCAGACATGTCATTCTGTATAAGAGGCCAAATAGACAAACAGAACTGTGATGAACCTCAATACTTTCTTCCATTCTCTGATATTGAATTTTAAAGAAATTTTCCAGTGAATTTTCATTATAATGTATATGATAGAGTTCTATTAAAGAAACATTTTTGTGAAGAAAAAAAAAACATGTTGATATCTTATTCAATTCAGGAGTTATTGCAAAGATTTTACCAGTGTGTTGGAAAGTGACCTTGCAAACGTGATGTCATAAAGGCACATTCAAGACAATTCTTTTATAGGTCTATTGCTATAAAACAAAGCAAAAATGTATTTTACTGGGCAGATGGGCATAGCACATTTGTATAAAGTGTATGTTATACCCAATCCCAATAAATAAACAAAAAAGCTTCCAGTAATTTAGAAAGAGGCGATTACTTTCCAAAGAAATGAATACAATTTGTTTCAGATTTGCCTTTATGACATCACACTGTACATTGTGAGGTCACATTTCAACACACTCTCGCAATCTTTGAAATGTAAGAACTAAACGGAACAAGATATCAACATGATTTTTACACCAATTTGTTCCAACAATAGTCCTCTGTCATACTGTATATATAGTTCCTACAATAGTCCTCTGTCATACTGTATATATTGTTCCTACAATAGTCCTCTATCATACTGTATACATTGTTCCTACAATAGTCCTCTGTCATACTGTATATATTGTTCCTACAACAGTCCTCTGTCATACTGTATATATTGCTCCTACAATAGTCCTCTGTCATACTGTATATATCGTTCCTACAATAGTCCTCTATCATACTGTATACATTGTTCCTACAATAGTCCTCTGTCATACTGTATATATTGTTCCTACAACAGTCCTCTGTCATACTGTATATATTGTTCCTACAATAGTCCTCTGTCATACTGCATATATAGTTCCTACAATAGTCCTCTGTCATACTGTATATATTGTTCCTACAATAGTCCTCTGTCATACTGTATATATCGTTCCTACAATAGTCCTCTATCATACTGTATATATTGTTCCTACAATAGTCCTGTCATATTGTATATATTGTTCCTACAATAGTCCTCTGTCATACTGTATATATTGTTCCTACAATAGTCCTCTGTCATACTGTATATATTGTTCTAACAATAGTCCTCTGTCATACTGTATATATAGTTCCTACAATAGTCCTCTGTCATACTGTATATATTGTTCCTACAATAGTCCTCTGTCATACTGTATATATTGTTCCTACAATAGTCCTCTGTCATACTGTATATATTGTTCCTACAATAGTCCTCTGTCATACTGTATATATTGTTCCTACAATAGTCCTCTGTCATACTGTATATATTGTTCCAACAATAGTCCTCTGTCATACTGTATATATTGTTCCTCAATAGTCCTCTGTCATACTGTATATATTGTTCCTACAATAGTCCTCTGTCATACTGTATACATTGTTCCTACAATAGTCCTCTGTCATACTGTATATATTGTTCCTACAATAGTCCTCTGTCATACTGTATATATTGTTTCCTACAATAGTCCTCTGTCATACTGTATACATTGTTCCTACAATAGTCCTCTGTCATACTGTATATATTGTTCCTACAATTGTCCTCTGTCATACTGTATATATTGTTCCTACAATAGTCCTCTGTCATACTGTATATATTGTTCCTACAATAGTCCTCTGTCATACTGTATATATTGTTCCATACTGTACAATAGTCCTCTGTCATACTGTATATATTGTTCCTACAATAGTCCTCTGTCATACTGTATATATTGTTCCTACAATTGTCCTCTGTCATACTGTATATATAGTTCCTACAATAGTCCTCTGTCATACTGTATATATAGTTCCTACAATAGTCCTCTGTCATACTGTATATATAGTTCCTACAATTGTCCTCTGTCATACTGTATATATAGTTCCTACAATAGTCCTCTGTCATACTGTATATATAGTTCCTACAATTGTCCTCTGTCATACTGTATATATAATAGTTCCTACAATAGTCCTCTGTCATACTGTATATATTGTTCCTACAATAGTCCTCTGTCATACTGTATATATAGTTCCTACAATAGTCCTCTGTCATACTGTATATATAGTTCCTACAATAGTCCTCTGTCACTGTATATATAGTTCCTCAATTGTCATACTGTATATATAGTTCCTACAATAGTCCTCTGTCATACTGTATATATTGTTCCTACAATAGTCCTCTGTCATACTGTATATATAGTTCCTACAATAGTCCTCTGTCATACTGTATATATTGTTCCTACAATAGTCCTCTGTCATACTGTATATATTGTTCCTACAATAGTCCTCTGTCATACTGTATATATTGTTCCTACAATAGTCCTCTGTCATACTGTATATATTGTTCCTACAATAGTCCTCTGTCATACTGTATATATTGTTCCTACAACAGTCCTCTGTCATACTGTATACATTGTTCCTACAATAGTCCTCTGTCATACTGTATATATTGTTCCTACAACAGTCCTCTGTCATACTGTATATTGTTCCTACAATAGTCCTCTGTCATACTGTATATATTGTTCCTACAATAGTCCTCTGTCATACTGTATATATTGTTCCTACAATAGTCCTCTGTCATACTGTATATATTGTTCCTACAATAGTCCTCTGTCATACTGTATATATTGTTCCTACAATCCTCTGTCATACTGTAGTCCTGTCATACTGTATATATTGTTCCTACAATCATACTGTATATATTGTTCCTACAATAGTCCTCTGTCATACTGTATATATTGTTCCTACAATAGTCCTCTGTCATACTGTATATATTGTTCCTACAATAGTCCTCTGTCATACTGTATATATTGTTCCTACAATAGTCCTCTGTCATACTGTATATATTGTTCCTACAATAGTCCTCTGTCATACTGTATATATTGTTCCTGTACAAATAGTCCTCTGTCATACTGTATATATTGTTCCTACAATAGTCCTCTGTCATACTGTATATATTGTTCCTACAATAGTCCTCTGTCATACTGTATATATTGTTCCTACAATAGTCCTCTGTCATACTGTATATATTGTTCCTACAATAGTCCTCTGTCATACTGTATATATTGTTCCTACAATAGTCCTCTGTCATACTGTATATATTGTTCCTACAATAGTCCTCTGTCATACTGTATATATTGTTCCTACAATAGTCCTCTGTCATACTGTATATATTGTTCCTACAATAGTCCTCTGTCATACTGTATATATTGTTCCTACAATAGTCCTCTGTCATACTGTATATATTGTTCCTACAATAGTCCTCTGTCATACTGTATATATTGTTCCTACAATAGTCCTCTGTCATACTGTATATATTGTTCCTACAATAGTCCTCTGTCATACTGTATATATTGTTCCTACAATAGTCCTCTGTGTCATACTGTGTATATATGTTCCTACAATAGTCCTCTGTCATACTGTATATATAGTTCCTACAATAGTCCTCTGTCATACTGTATATATTGTTCCTCTGTCATACATATATTGTCCTCTCTGTCATACTGTATATATTGTTCCTACAATAGTCCTCTGTCATACTGTATATATTGTTCCTACAATAGTCCTCTGTCATACTGTATATATTGTTCCTACAATAGTCCTCTGTCATACTGTATATATTGTTCCTACAATAGTCCTCTGTCATACTGTATATATTGTTCCTACAATAGTCCTCTGTCATACTGTATATATTGTTCCTACAATAGTCCTCTGTCATACTGTATATATTGTTCCTACAATAGTCCTCTGTCATACTGTATATATTGTTCCTACAATAGTCCTCTCTGTCATACTGTATATATTGTTCCTACAATAGTCCTCTCATACATACTGTATATATTGTTCCTACAATAGTCCTCTGTCATACTGTATATATTGTTCCTACAATAGTCCTCTGTCATACTGTATATATTGTTCCTACAATAGTCCTCTGTCATACTGTATATATTGTTCCTACAATAGTCCTCTGTCATACTGTATATATTGTTCCTACAATAGTCCTCTGTCATACTGTATATATTGTTCCTACAATAGTCCTCTGTCATACTGTATATATTGTTCCTACAATAGTCCTCTGTCATACTGTATATATTGTTCCTACAATAGTCCTCTGTCATACTGTATATATTGTTCCTACAATAGTCCTCTGTCATACTGTATATATTGTTCCTACAATAGTCCTCTGTCATACTGTATTGTTCCTACAATAGTCCTTGTTCCTACAATAGTCCTCTGTCATACTGTATATATTGTTCCTACAATAGTCCTCTGTCATACTGTAGTCCTAGTCCTCTGTCATACTGTATATATTGTTCCTACAATAGTCCTCTGTCATACTGTATATATTGTTCCTACAATAGTCCTCTGTCATACTGTATATATTGTTCCTACAATAGTCCTCTGTCATACTGTATATATTGTTCCTACAATAGTCCTCTGTCATACTGTATATATTTCCTACAATTGTCCTCTGTCAATATATATTGTCCTCTCTGTCATACTGTATATATTGTTCCTACAATAGTCCTCTGTCATACTGTATATATACAATAGTCCTCTGTCATACTGTATATATTGTTCCTACAATAGTCCTCTGTCATACTGTATATATTGTTCCTACAATAGTCCTCTGTCATACTGTATATATTGTTCCTACAATAGTCCTCTGTCATACTGTATATATTGTTCCTACAATAGTCCTCTGTCATTCTGTATATATTGTTCCTACAATAGTCCTCTGTCATACTGTATACATTGTTCCTACAATAGTCCTCTGTCATATTGTATATACTGTTCCTACAATTGTCCTCTGTCATACTGTATATATAGTTCCTACAATAGTCCTCTGTCATACTGTATATATTGTTCCTACAATAGTCCTCTGTCATACTGTTCCTACATATATGCATATATAGTTCCTACAATAGTCCTCTGTCATACTGTATATATTAATATACTGTTATATAGTTCCTACAATAGTCCTCTGTCATACTGTATATATTGTTCCTACAATAGTCCTCTGTCATACTGTATATATTGTTCCTACAATAGTCCTCTGTCATACTGTATATATTGTTCCTACAATAGTCCTCTGTCATACTGTATATATAGTTCCTACAATAGTCCTCTGTCATACTGTATATATTGTTCCTACAATAGTCCTCTGTCATACTGTATATATAGTTCCTACAATAGTCCTCTGTCATACTGTATATATTGTTCCTACAATAGTCCTCTGTCATACTGTATATAGTTCCTACAATAGTCCTCTTCTGTCCTCTGTCATACTGTATATATTGTTCCTACAATAGTCCTCTGTCATACTGTATATATTGTTCCTACAATAGTCCTCTGTCATACTGTATATATTGTTCCAACAATAGTCCTCTGTCATACTGTATATATTGTTCCTACAATAGTCCTCTGTCATACTGTATATATAGTTCCTACAATAGTCCTCTGTCATACTGTATATATTGTTCCTACAATAGTCCTCTGTCATACTGTATATATTGTTCCTACAATAGTCCTCTGTCATACTGTATATATTGTTCCTACAACAGTCCTCTGTCATACTGTATATATTGTTCCTACAATAGTCCTCTGTCATACTGTATATATTGTTCCTACAATAGTCCTCTGTCATACTGTATATATTGTTCCAACAATAGTCCTCTGTCATACTGTATATATTGTTCCTACAATAGTCCTCTGTCATACTGTATATATTGTTCCTACAATAGTCCTCTGTCATACTGTATATATTGTTCCTACAATAGTCCTCTGTCATACTGTATATATTGTTCCTTCCTCTGTCACACAATAGTCCTCTGTCATACTGTATATATTGTTCCTACAATTGTTCCTACAATAGTCCTCTGTCATACTGTATATATTGTTCCTACAATAGTCCTCTGTCATACTGTATATATATTGTTCCTACAATAGTCCTCTGTCATATATTGTTCCTACAATGTATATACTGTTCCTACAATTGTCCTCTGTCATACTGTATATATAGTTCCTACAATAGTCCTCTGTCATACTGCATATATAGTTCCTACAATAGTCCTCTGTCATACTGTATATATTGTTCCTACAATAGTCCTCTGTCATACTGTATATATTGTTCCTACAATAGTCCTCTGTCATACTGTATATATTGTTCCTCTGTCATACTGTATATTCCTAGTCCTCTGTCATACTGCATATATAGTTCCTACAATAGTCCTCTGTCATACTGTATATATTGTTCCTACAATAGTCCTCTGTCATACTGTATATATTGTTCCTACAATAGTCCTCTGTCATACTGTATATATTGTTCCTACAATAGTCCTCTGTCATACTGTATATATAGTTCCTACAACAGTCCTCTGTCATACTGTATATATAGTTCCTACAACAGTCCTCTGTCATACTGTATATATTGTTCCTACAATAGTCCTCTGTCATACTGTATATATTGTTCCTACAATAGTCCTCTGTCATACTGTATATATTGTTCCTACAATAGTCCTCTGTCATACTGTATATATTGTTCCTACAATAGTCCTCTGTCATACTGTATATATTGTTCCTACAATAGTCCTCTGTCATACTGTATATATTGTTCCTACAATAGTCCTCTGTCATACTGTATATATTGTTCCTACAATAGTCCTCTGTCATACTGTATACATTGTTCTACAATAGTCCTCTGTCATACTGTATATATTGTTCCTACAATAGTCCTCTGTCATACTGTATACATTGTTCCTACAATAGTCCTCTGTCATACTGTATATATTGTTCCTACAATAGTCCTCTGTCATACTGTATATATTGTTCCTACAATAGTCCTCTGTCATACTGTATATATTGTTCCTACAATAGTCCTCTGTCATACTGTATATATTGTTCCTACAATAGTCCTCTGTCATACTGTATATATTGTTCCTACAATAGTCCTGTCATACTGTATATATTGTTCCTACAATAGTCCTCTGTCATACTGTATATATTGTTCCTACAATAGTCCTCTGTCATACTGTATATATTGTTCCTACAATAGTCCTCTGTCATACTGTATATATTGTTCCTACAATAGTCCTCTGTCATACTGTATACATTGTTCCTACAATAGTCCTCTGTCATACTGTATACATTGTTCCTACAATAGTCCTCTGTCATACTGTATACATTGTTCCTACAATAGTCCTCTGTCATACTGTATACATTGTTCCTACAATAGTCCTCTGTCATACTGTATATATTGTTCCTACAATAGTCCTCTGTCATACTGTATATATTGTTCCTACAATAGTCCTCTGTCATACTGTATATATTGTTCCTACAATAGTCCTCTGTCATACTGTATATATTGTTCCTACAATAGTCCTCTGTCATACTGTATATATAGTTCCTACAATAGTCCTCTGTCATACTGCATATATTGTTCCTACAATAGTCCTCTGTCATACTGTATATATTGTTCCTACAATAGTCCTCTGTCATACTGTATATATTGTTCCTACAATAGTCCTCTGTCATACTGCATATATAGTTCCTACAATAGTCCTCTGTCATACTGCATATATTGTTCCTACAATAGTCCTCTGTCATACTGTATACATTGTTCCTACAATAGTCCTCTGTCATACTGTATACATTGTTCCTACAATAGTCCTCTGTCATACTGTATACATTGTTCCTACAATAGTCCTCTGTCATACTGTATATATTGTTCCTACAATAGTCCTCTGTCATACTGTATATATTGTTCCTACAATAGTCCTGTCATATTGTATATATTGTTCCTACAATAGTCCTCTGTCATACTGTATATATTGTTCCTACAATAGTCCTCTGTCATACTGTATATATTGTTCCTACAATAGTCCTCTGTCATACTGTATATATTGCTCCTACAATAGTCCTCTGTCATATTGTATATATTGTTCCTACAATAGTCCTCTGTCATACTGCATATATAGTTCCTACAATAGTCCTCTGTCATACTGTATATATTGTTCCTACAATAGTCCTCTGTCATACTGTATATATTGTTCCTACAATAGTCCTCTGTCATATTGTATATATGTTAATGAAAATTCACTGGAATATTCCTTTAAAGATGTCACAATTTTGTCAAATTATATAAAGTGGTGTATAAAATTTTCTGTAGAAAAGTGATTTTAACACGTGATTTTTTGATACCTGATTGATAAACAATCTTCAGTTGTCATACAAATGGAAAATCTTTTTCAAAACCAATTCTCAATGATAAATCACAGATAACTCCCTACACTTGTCTTATGCTCATTGGCTAACATACAGGATAAAATGTAATCCACAAAATCCCAGAAAATGATTTGATGAATTTAAAGAAAAAAAAATTGTGAATAAGGAGGCTCTGATGACACAGAAGTATTGATTCCAATCATTTCAACAGAAATCTGACGGATGTTTAAGCGTGTATATATCCATATTCGACGTATTAAGCACCCCTGCTCTAATAAGCACCCACCCTACACTTTGTTTTGACTAATAACATAATTATTTGATTGAAGACTTAAGATAAGTTTGGTTACATTATTTGCTTACATTGCATCTGACGCTCACAATGTTTTTATGGTGATTGTTGTGGGGCTAGTATAGAACCAGTTCACACAATGCAGTTCGGTAACACACTGTACACAGCCCCGGAGTATGGCGCTTTTTGGGAAGAAATTCAGTTGCAATTCTATTTACGTAAGCACCCTGGGCATTTATAACATCGAATACAGTATTCTTAGTGCACACTTTCTGCAGCACTTTGCTTCTGTTCTTTGTTAAAGATGAGCTTACCTAAGTATAAACAGGGGAAATCTCTGTTGACTTCTCTCTACAAACTTCTCAAAATCTCAAAGCTTATTTTTGAGTAACTCTGGTTTTCCTATACAAGCTCCAAATTTTACAGGAATGAAATTACATTGTAGCTAGAATGTTCCTTTACCTGGTAGGCCGGTAAACAGAGCGAAAATGTTAATAAATAATAGAAAAGAGCAAGGTTTTTTTTACAAAATTGGCTCCAGTCCGTGCAAAGGCATGATCATCACGTAGTCAGACTAACCAAATGTACAACTGACGCAAGTGTATACATGTAATCAAAGAGCAAGTGGAGCGTACAGATCCGGCAGTTAAAGTATTTTAAAGAATCTACTTTTGCACATGTTGTGCAGATTTATACCTTAGTTTTGTGTCTTTTCTTAAAGCTTGCGTGTCAGAAAAAATCCGCAAGCACAAATCCGCTCATCGCAACCATCTTTTTACACGATAAAACTGCCAATCATTTTATTGCGCCACCCAGCAAAACCTTATCTTTAACCTAAAGTACATGTGCTCATCTGTAAAGCAATACTTTCTTTAACCTGAAGTACCTATGCTCATCTGTAAAGCAATACCTTATGCAAACTCTCTACAACCCTGACCACGTCCAGGAAGATGATGACTGCCTCCTTTTCACTCAGCTTCTTCTCCTTAATCACATGATGCTGAAGGTTGATGAGGTCGGACGGTTTGTTGGTGAAGTCGTGAGCTACGAGACAGTCCAAGACTAAACACAACCTCCTCCTCACTTGGCTCGAGGAGGCAAATGGGACGGTATCCTCAGAGGAGCCTGGCTTAATGGCGTATGCCTTGTCCTGTAAAAAGTAAATGATGAAAGGTATGTCTTAATACTGGGTAACATTAAGTTGTACATTATACCCTTTAGTTATTTTATTTCATTTTGTTACAGTCTGCTCAGTAAGTAAATGAGCAACAGCATTTCTGGGGAGGTAGCCTACAATGGATCGCTGTACAGTAAGATTAACCGACTCTCATCTCCTTGCAATACATGTAGGAACTGCAGATAAGCAACAGCCAGTCTGGGCATCAAGGCTCTGAACAGTTCTAAACTTCAACTCTGCACTGGTACCGCACTGTAGGTCATTGTCACTGTTCCCAGAATGAAGCAAATAATATAGCACAGTGAAGAAATTCAAACCTTGGATTGCAGATGTGATGCAAACTGCACTCTAACAAAAGAAAGCACTAAGTCTAACTCAAAAGGATAAATGTTTCATTCAAAGTTACACCATGAATGGAAAGATTGTTTAACAACATGAATTATCTTGACTTTCTTATTCCCATAAAATCAGTACACTTGTAGAGTAAAACCATTTCCGCTATTTTTTCTTCACATTCATTCTTTTCTTTTTATCATACTGTATAATAATTTTTGAATGTTAAATCCCCCCCCAACATACACACAAAAAAAACTGCAGCTATTGTAAGATTTATCAAGATAAACCAAATGTAGTAACATAATCATAGTGTATGGAGTACGCAGGTGCAACCGAGTACTTCCCAATGCCCTTCTCTATTCCCTTATGCACAAACAATAAGTAGAATATGGCACTCTGTTCCAACATGCCTAGAATAATTGCAGTTCATTTGATCCCCATACTCAATATAATCTACCTTAGAAATCCTAGGCCCACTAATTTCTGTAATGAACATTTGCAATCTGAACACTTAAAGATTATCTTCTGAACACTTGAAGATTAACCTCCTGACTGGATTTCTTTTAATGCCATACCATAGTTTTCAGTTCTATTCAAGTGAAGCATCATTATTTGAGCTCTATTCAGCCAGGACTCACATTCCTTTATTTTCCATTCATGGCAGAAACCATTTGTTTCATTTTCATTGATTCCAGAGAATACTTGATGTAAGTCTCTTTGAGTCCAGAAAATTGATTGTTTGGATCTTCATTCAGAGCACGAAATCATTGTTCAGCACATTCCATTGGAAAGTTTCAACTTAGTCTTGAAAACTTATGTCTTGACAGATCTCATCCTAAAACAACCCCACCCCTCAATTTCTGCCATTTCCTTATTCCAATTAATTCCAAATTTTAATCACTTCTTCAAGAAACAGTAACAAAACCACACACCAAATTGAATCAAAATCCAATCATCAGTTCTGGAGATATCTTGATTACAGACAAACAAACAAACACATGCCCCCCACCCCTCCATTCCCCTGTTCCTAAATGTCTCAAATTCTAATCACTTCTTCCTTCAGCAGTAATGAAACCACACCCCAATTTCAATCAAAATCCAATCATCAGTTACTGAGAAATCTCGATGACAAACAAACAAACAACACAGGCGAAAACATAACTTCTGTCTCACTTTGTTGGCGGAGTTAATAATGTCACATGACAGAAATTCACACGACAATAACGGTTCAATCAAATGCTGGGGGAATATTGATTGTCTGCACAATTCACTTGGGTATGGGTCAAGCCCGTTAAAAATGTGCTTTCACACACTATTCAACAGTATATGCACGCAAATTTGGTACTTCACCGAACTATTTAGAGACGTGAATTGTAGAGTGATTTGCTTATGAAATTCCATGCCAGACTTCCTATAATTTCAAACTGCATCCTCTAAATTAAAAAAAGTATTCCCGATATTAGGAAAATCAGTCGTCTCATTCACAAATAGCAAGAGATTAGCTGCCAATAGCACTCAATGCTGCCTTCTTATGTTGTGCTGTCAGGTCAATGGCACAATTCATACCATTATGCCCTTATTGCTGAATACCACTGTTTAAATTTGAATGGGTGTTGTCAATTTACGTCCTAATTTTGTGCTTAAACTGTGCACAAATGATTTTAATTGCATTGAACGTATGTCATAATCGTTAGTGAGACCCGATTTGCAACTTAAATCTTACCTGGTTATTTTTCTACTTCCTTCCTTGCAACCAGCTGATGGGAAGACAATTCGGAATCCTTTTTGAAAACTAAAATAATCCCATAACAGTAATAGGCCTACAAGCAAAGCAGTTTGACTTTTGCAAATTTATGTTTTTAGCTTGTACTGTACTTACGTGCAGTTTTACACACTGTGCATACATACTACATGCAATGTACTAGTATGCACTGACTAACTGTTTGTACGTGAATACAACAAATGTTGGTAAAATGCGTGTGGATTGTTGTTGTTTACATTGTTCCCTAGCTGTCGCTGATTGGTCGATTAGTAAAGGGAAAATTCCCCTACTTTTTCATTGGTCAAAGTACACTGACGTTTCACGTTTGGCGTAACTCGGTTTGAAAAGGTTTATAGGGGTTGTAGGGGAAGTGGAAGTGGAATTAAAAGTTACGATTCTTCCTAAAAAAAATTCTTATTGCAATGTACAGTATGTGTCCATAATAAGCTGAACAAGTGGAAATCAAACTTTTAACCTAAAAAAAACCCATAATGGTGAACGACACCTTGGTTGAGTAACAGGGAAAGCAAGGCGAACTTGGTGAAGTTTAGCGCTACAGTATGTCTGACAGGGCATATAGTATGTTGAGACCAGATATAATGGCAAGGATTTGAGTCGTGGTGACTGATGTTATACCTATAAGCTTAATCTAAAGGCAGTTGCTATTCTTATAGATGGTAGAAAACAAGAATACATGTGATTGAAGCCAAAGACAAATTTCATATTCAATTTCCCAGAAGGCCTAGCTTTCCACTGCTTAAGGAAGTTTTTTGTAAAGGGGTAAAAACCATCAGAAAAATTGATCAAAATATCTAAAGAGCACAATAATGAAATTTAAAGGGATTATAAGCCTTGGCACTCCCTTATTGGTGATGTACTGTAGCTTCCCCATTATTAGCTGAAAGAAAGCAAGCACAAAGTTCAAACCTGAAAGAACCCATGATGGTGAACGACACCTTCTTGGTTGTGTAGCAAGGACAACAAGGAGAACTCAGTGTGCAGCAGCATCTTACCCTGCCGTTCATCCTGGGATTCACTGTTCTTATTGGACAATGTCAGGATCTGCAAAATACAAAAATCACGTTAACGCTACCATGAATAAACATGCAAAAGTGCTCTTATGGTATAAAGCAGAGTTGGAATTAATCATACAATTTCCCACGATTCTGAATAAAGGTGACGAAACTTTTCCCACGAAAAATCACAACAGATATAATATGAATGTAGTGAATACTAATACCTCTTCCGTAATTAGTGTACTTTCATTGCACAATTACATAAGGGTATTTTTAGAGCACATATTTACCACGTATAATGTTGTTCATTCAAGAAATCTAAAAAAAGAAAATCTTCCTGTGAATGCCAGATTTTCCTGCAGTTATAAATTGTAGATTGTTTCCAGCTCATGTAAATGAACCACGAAGAAAACTTGAAACAAATGTAGAACACCTAGTGACGACATATACTGGAATGAATTTAATTGAAAAATGAAGAAAGTAGAAAAATGTCCCATCGATCAAACCAGTCCAAACTTGCTGTTTGCTTTGATTCTCAATGCTATGTAATATTCCAGGAAATATGAAATGTATTTTGTTGTTAATGAAAATTGTTTGTTTGTTTGATGAGGTCTTAACGGCACCACGACAACGAAGGTCAAATTGTGCCTGAGAGGTCAGATCATTTTAGAGGTAGTAAGGAGAGAGACCAGGGGAAGAATGAGAGAAATTCAAGAACAAAAGCCAGAAAGCTGTGATCGAGAGAGGAGGTGCATGGGTAAAACTAAAAACAAAGTAGAGAGGGGGTGGAAGAGGAGGATTAAATATGGTTGTAGAGGGATGCATGCTGAAGGAAGGAGACTATTTTATCTAGAGGATTTTTTTGGAAGAACTCAGCAATTGAGTTGTGGGGAGCGAGAGAAGCTCTGGGAAGGTTGTACAGGGGGCAAGCAAGGAGAACGTGTTGGATTGTAAGGATGCAGTGGCAATTGTTACAGAGGGGTTGGGGGAACCAATAAGGAGGTGGGAGTGAGTGAGGTGGGTGTGACCAATTCTAAGGCGGGTAATATGAACGTTGTCGATCGAGAAAGGTTGTTGATGGTGGATTTGATCGGGATTGTGGGCTGGATAACATGGAGTTTGTTATCAATTTGGAAGTTCCATAAGGTTTGCCAGCGGTCACGAACAAGAGAAGCGATAAGCGGTTTGATGTCAGAGAGGTTTTGGGAAAAGGGGAAGGGAGGAGGTTAAGGGCAAGCTTAGCGGCTGTATCAGCCCTGTCATTGCCAGGGATGCCAACATGGCTGGGTATCCAGAAGAAAAGAACACTTTTCCTGCAGAGGGTGGGAGAAAAGAGTTTCCGGAGGAGGAGGTGGCAGGTGAGGTTATCCCATTTAAGATTGAGTAATGAAGTAAGAACAGCCTTTGAGTCAGAGAAAATGGCAAAGTGACTAAGAGGAGAGTACTCAATAAAGTTGAGGGCGAGGAGAATGGCCTTAGCCTCGGCTGAAAAGATGGATGAGTGGTCAGGAAGTCTGCTACTGAGGGTGATGTCTTGGATGATGGCAGCAGCAGCTGTCTTGTTGCCTTCCTTGGAGCCATCAGTATAGATGGAGGTGTAATTTGAGAGTTGGTCTTTGATTTGGTTGTGGAGATTGATGAAGAGATTAGGGTGAGTTTGAGTTTAATGAAAAGCCAGGTTTTTGTTAGTTGGTTATGAAACACCACTTGAAAGTCACAATTGGTACAAGAAAACAAGCACACCCCTTTACATCATCTTCATGTATCAACCTGCAAAGTTTTATGCTACTATTATTTTAATGTTTGACTAGACAAACTTAATATTTTCTTGAACTTAATGTTGTTTGTTGATGTGTAACAGCACCGTGATAGTCAAGAGTCAAATGTGCCAAGAGGGTGTTAGAAATCTAAGTGCAAGAGTTAGGACAGTATGAATAATAAAGGAGCAAATAGAGGTGAAAAGGGGAGGAAAGATACGATGGTAGGATACAAAAGGGGGGAGTGTGGGTAAGGATTAGATCAGGTGGAATAGGTTGCTATTGCGGAGGAAGGTGATGTTGTTGGAGGGATTCTTCTTGAAAAGATCAGAAATGGAAGTGAAAGAGGAGAGATCTGGAGTTCAGGTATAAGGGACAGGTCAAAAGGATATGCTTTATTGAAATATCAGTGTTGCAAGTAGGGCAGAGAGGTGTAGGAGAGCCAGAAAGGAGGTAGGAGTAGGTGAGAAAGGAGTGACAGAGGCGGATGCTGGTGACAACAACGTCCTCCCTACGATTGCGACTGTGCAGAGGAGAGTTGATCCTAGCTTTGCGATCGATAGTGTGAAGTTTGTTACTGGTCTCAAGGTTCCAGGAGTCTTGCCAGGTCTTCCTGAGGTAGGTGGAAATGGTGAAGCGGAAGTCAAAAGTGCAGAATAGGGATAGATAAAATGTGGTTCGACAGAGCATTGTTGGCAGCTCTGTCGGCCCTTTCATTGCCAGGGATGCCAGCATAGCTGGAAATCCAGATTTTTTTTTATTTTCTTCCCTGAGGAAGAGAAAGCGTGAAGTTTGTTTAAGATTTGTAAGATTAGTGGATTAGACCAGAGCACGATGAGGATGCCAGTAAGAACTGATTTTGAGTCAGGGAAGATGACGAAGCAGGGGGCAGAAGAAGAGTTCTGAAAAGTTTAGAGCTAGGAGGATTGCCTTTACTTCAGCAGAGTAGATGGAGGCTCCATTAGTTAAGCTTAAAGAAAGGGTGAGATCGAGACAGGCGGTGGCGGCTGCAGAGGAGCCTTCCTGTGTGGAGCCGTCAGTGAAGAGGAAGGAGTAGTCATGGAACTGTCTAATGAGTTAGCAGTATTTGGAGCAAAAGAAGGCTGGGTTGTGAAGAGCTTTCATGTAGGAGGAAAGGCCAAGGAAAGCTTGGGGAGGACGGATAACCCAGGTGGGAGTGGGAGATATAGTGTGCCTGGTTATCAAAAGAAATGTTGATGTTGACTTTGGAGAAATGAGAATGCATCCGGATACCGAAAGGTGCATTTGTTAAAAGTGAAGAGATTGGTGAAGGAGGGAGAGTGGGTGGAATGGAAACATGGGTTCCGTGGGTCAGTAGGGATGTGAAGAGCGAAGAAGAGACCAGCCCTGGTACACCTGAGGTCAATGGGGAGTTCATTGGCCTCTACGTGAGACTGATGACGGGAGTGGTGTAAACTGATGTCCTTTTTTATTATTCTATATACCATACAGTAATCCAGAAGTGCAGGAAATTCTGACCAAAAGTTACTTAGTCTTCTTCAAACACCCAATCAAATTTCTGACTTTTCATTATTTCAGTGACTTAGATATTGTAACTTCCTCAAACCTTGATCTGCCAGAACTTGGAAGCTAAAAGAGTTATCTCTGAAATTTCAACACTCTTTTACTTCAAGATTGATGTTGAGGTGGAGTGTTGATATAAGTATTTAATGAATGGGGCAAAGGACTTCGACACCAGTAGAATGGCCTGACTTTAGGAGGGTCATTCATGAGTCCTTTAAACCGTGCATTACACAGTACTGTAAACACTATGCCAAAACAGTAATCTTTTGATAAAATCTTCATGTTAGATTGTTTAAAGTGCATTTAAAACAACTAAAAAGAATGAAACAGTTAACATATATATTGGTAAATACCATCATGGTTCGCATGCCCATGCAAATTGACACTCATATTTTATGACCGGGCCAATTATAAAAATGGCATCTCACACGAAGTCCCACTTGGCATCCCATGTCCCACATGGCATTCCACCATATCTCCAACATGGCATTCCACCATATCTCCAACATGGCATTCCACCATACAGTATGTCTCACATGGCATTCCACTAGGTCCCACATGGAATTCCGCCATGTGTCCTGCCAGCATGGCATCCCACCTTATGTCCTGCATTAGTGGCTTCCCACATGGCATCCCACCTTATGTCCAACATTGGATCCCACCATATGTTCCACATGGTATCCCTTCCAATGTCCCAATGACATCCTACTTTATGTCCCACATGGCATTACATCCCATGTCCCCATTGCATCCTACCCTATGTTCCACATAGCCTCCTACCCTATGTCACACATGGCATCCCAACCTATGTCACACTCTGTGTTACTCATGGCATCCCACCCCATGTCCCACATGGCATCCCACCTCATGTCCCACATGACATCCCATACTACCCCATGTACCACATCGCATCCCATCCCCTGGCATTCCACCCTATGTCCCGCATGGCATTACACCATATACATGTATCCTACAGAGTATTCCACCCTGTTCCACATGGCATCCTATGTCCCACATGGCATCCCATCCCTTGTCCCACATGGCATCCCATCCCATGTACTGTACCACATCCCATGGCATTCCACCCTATGTCCCGCATGGCATTCCACCATATACTGTACATGTATCCTACATGGCATTCCACCCTATTCCACATGGTATCCCATCCCATGTCCCACATGGCATCCCACCCCTTGTCCCACATGGCATCCCATCCCATGTCCCACATGACATCCCATAGGCTCCATAAAAGTCTCATCCTAGCTGTCACAGTCCCTGATTGAGCATACTACAGTATGTACATGTATGATAGTATCAGTTCATATAATAACTTATATGCAAATGACCTGTTGAATAAGAAAAAAGGCAGTCAAATAATTATGCCCTTGGTGTATACCACATGGTATATATTATATCATATGTCCCACATGGCCCCAATCCATGTCCTACATGACATCCCTCTCTATGTCCATATGCAGTCACATCCTGACACACTCCCTGACTGAGCATACTAAATACAAAAGTCTTGTCAGTTCATATACTGTACCAACTTTATGCAATTGAACACAATAATAAAGGCGGAGTTTAATATTCATGCCTGAAACAATTCTGTAGACAGATACAAAATTTATAACTAAATAATAAAAAACTTTCTAATACCCATATTTACCTCTGGACAGAGGTCCATAGAATTTTAAGTACTTGAAAACAAACAATAGCTTTATTCCTACTTTACGGTTCACACTTTTTCATTACATAATCTACTTAAAGATCTATGGGCAGATAGCAACAACCTCAGCTTAAATGGAAAATAAATGCTATAGGATGTCCGCAGTTCTCCTATCCACTTTTCTTTGACAAGCCGTGAGGCCAATTTATAGTGGAACTAAAGATAACATTTTATTTGATAAGCCACGATGTTTTAGTGAGCTGATCTAGGAAAAAATCAACATAAACGAGTATTTTGCAATTTTTACCGATCTCTTTCGAATTGATCTTACATTGCATTATATAATGACTATTGTTCGCGGGCTAAATCTGGCCTGCAGGCCGCCTATTAAGAATCGCTGCTATAGACCATGGAAATAATGTCATTAAAATCAATTAAATATTGACCGCTTCACAGTATTTTGAATTTCAATGGCTTATTATAACTCTTTTGGAAGGACAGTGTGCTTGACTATTCAAAGCTACATGTACATGTAGCTTAGATGATGGGCTTGTCGAGGGACATATGCTGTATGCCGGTAATTGGGGCTAGTAGGGGAAGTTATTTCAAATTATTTTCAAAGATGCTCTTTCATTTCCTTTTGTTTAGAATTTGACATTTACTACATGTCTCAAAATATGATAGAGTTGTTGTACAGTATCAGACATTTTACAAAGAAAAAAAGCTCAAGGTAACTACTGTTTTTCACCCAGTAACTTAATAAACATATGAAAGCATTCTTTATAAATGAAACACCTCTTTCCGTTCTATCCATTAGGTCACAATGAAAGGAGCAGAGACCAATTACCTACAGTGTATATCAATAAAAGATTAAAATACTACAAAGCATCCTTGTGGCATGATGCAATTATTTGTTCAGTCATTTACTTGCCAAACTACCACCCTGTCCCACATGCCGACCTACCCTGTCCCACATGCTGAACCACCCTGTCCCATGTGCCAACCCACCCTGCCCCACATGCCAACCCACCCAACAAAAACTGTGTTATTTTGCATCACATAATTCATCTGAAGTCCAGATAATAACCCACCACATGACATGTCATATGCATATATACCATTCCACCCTGTCCAACATGCCAACCCACCCTGTCCCACATATCAACCCACCCTGTCCAACATACCAACCCATCCTGACCAACATGCCAACCCACCCTGTCCAACATGCCATCCCATTTTCTGTCCCACATGCCACCCCATCCTACCCTATGTACAATTCCACCCTGTCCCACATACTACATACATGTGCTTTTGACATAATTTAAAAACTATTCTGATCAGAATTTCAAGCTCGTTTGCGAATATAAAATGTCCCTATACCTTTTATTTCAAATGATTTTCCTTCCATACCCATAACAACTAATACTATATAACCAGACATCGTAACAATACAAATCCCCTCACCGCTAGTAACATGCTTTCCACCCTCTGTCACAGCTGCCATCCCACCCTCTGTCACAGCTGCCATCCCACCCTCTGTCACAACTGCCATCCCACCCTCTGTTCCACACAACGCCCCATCATACATCCCTCCCTACAGGAAAACATACATGCAATCCAGATACCATTCCACCACATGACCTACTGTATATGTCACCACACCTGCAATCAAGAAGACATATCACCATATGCCTTGCCACCCTGTCCCATATAACATGCCACCCTCTGTCACAGCTGCCATCCCACCCTCTGTCACAGCTGCCATCCCACCCTCTGTCACAGCTGCCATCCCACCCTCTGTCACAGCTGCCATCCCACCCTCTGTCACAGCTGCCATCCCACCCTCTGTTCCACATAATGTCCCATCATACATCCCTCCCTACAGGAAATCATACATGCAATCCAGATACCATTCCATCACATGACCTATATGTCACCACACCTGCAATCAAGAAAACATATCACCATATGCCTTGCCACCCTGTCCCATATAACATGCCACCCTGTCTCAAATGTCATCCCTTCCTGTCACATATACAGTAGCATACCACCCTGTTGCACATGCCATCCCTCCTAGTACCAGGTGCCATTCTACCCTGTTTCACATGCCATCCTTCCCTGTACCATGCGCCATCCCACTGTCCTACAGGCCATTTTATCCTACCCACCATGTCCCATATGCCATTCTACCTGAAATCCAGATGACATTCTATTACATGCTATCCTGTCCCACAAGTCATACCACCCTGTCTTCCATGCCTCCCACCTTCTCCCACATGCCATCCCACCTTCTCCCACATGCCATCCCACCTTCTCCCACATGCCATCCCACCTTCTCCCACATGCCATCCTAGCCTGTCATAAATGCCATGACACCACTTTGTTTCACATGCCATGCCACCCTGTCCCTCATGCTATCCCACCCTGTCCGATATGCCATAACATCCTGTCCCACATTCCATGGCACCCTGTCCCACATGCCACTAATGCTGTTGACTTGTAATTAATTCACTAAACGTTTAATCGCCAAAATTTGCGAGCGTTTAGCGATTAATAGCAACCAATCTTCTACCAAAAAAATCATTTAAAATACAAGCTTTTAAAGTGTTCAATTAAATTTTCGTCGAACTGTTATAGCTCCCACACATAAAATCCACGTATTTTCGGGAAACAAATAGACCAAGAATCTCACCAAAGTGCAATTATCATGTCACAGAATTACCCGTAAGGCTGATAAAACTAGTTGAAAATAAAGATCTTGGGATTAAATGACCTTCAAAGATGTGTAGAAATGCAATATCAGCAAGAAATGTTGCCGTTTTTGGCCTTACTTAGCACTGCATTTTCCTGGTCAAACAACAAGCTGTAACAAAATATTTCATTTACAGTAGAGATGTACCCCAGTTTAGTTAATATTTTATTTCTATACAGACGTATCCAAGTTTAGTTTTTGAAAAGCCCCACCTAATAGTTCAATTTAAGCTACCCATAGTTCTAACTCGTATACACTAGGCCACCCATATAGGATGATCGCGATTAATCGTTTTCAAGTTTTACTAAACGTTTTGAAGAGTTGCGAGCAATTAGCAATAATCGTTAACAGCACTACATGCAACTCTGTCCCACAGGCAACTCTGTTCCACATGCCACCCTGTCCCACATGCCACCCTGACCCACATGACACCCTGTCCCACATGCCATCCTGTCCCACATGCCATCATCCCACATGCCACCCTGTGCCACATGCTACCCTGTCCCACATGCCACCCTGTCCCACATGCCATCCCAAACTGTCCCACATGCCATCTCAAACTGTCCAACATTTAATCCCATCCTGTACTCCATATGCCATCCCACCTTCATCCCACTTCTACCAATCATTCTATCATATTCCACCCACATTCTTTCAACTTAACTCTCATCTCCTTACAACCTAACATGTCCCATTCACCTACCATCCCCTTCACCTTCCATCCTCTCTTCATCTACCATTCCATTTACCTACCTACCATCCATCATCTATTCACCTACAACCCCAAACAACTTTTGCCATCCACACATCTACCAAATATACTCTTAACCAACTCATCATTCCAACCTTCACTTTAACCTCCACTCACTCCATTGCACCACAGCTCCACCAGCCCACCCTTAACTTTAATAAAATCATGCTCAACTTTTCCCTTATAAATCAATAGGGCTGATCTATCTACCAAATCATAATGAAAATTTATTGCAAATTGATTTGGAGATTATCATAATCTATTAGGTTTCCACTTTGTTAAAAGGAAGACTTGTATTTTTGCTATTCATTCCCACGACACTTCCTTATGAAGTCTATTTGGTTGTCAGTTTTTTTTTTTTCGTTTTTTTTTCATGCCAGAATACAAATCCTTTCATTGCTATTGAAGCCTGGAATGCATTTGTTCTAAGCTCTTTCAAAGCAAGTCTTTTTTCATGAAAAAATATATAAAATAGTTAGAATTCCTTTCGTTGGGCAAAAATCTTTTGTTCTCCAGTAGCTGAACAATGCACGAGTTCAGACGGACAATAGATGTGGACGGACGGACAGATTCGTAAAAATAGTCGGAACTCCTTTCCGTAGGCAGAAATCTTTGTTCCCCTTCAGTAACTGAACAATGCAAGAGGTCAGATGGACAATAGATGTGGGCGGACAGCAGACGGATGAACGGTAAAGATGCTATATACCCTCTTCACCATCTTCGTTAGCGAGGGGATAATTACACAATACTGATTCAAATTAAACTTGTTTAATACTACTGTAAATACTTACCTTTAAAGTATAAAAAATGTCAGTTCCTTCCTTTCTTGCTAAGCACTGCACAATACTCCTAACTGGGGAGGCCCCTAGCCGAGGTCCCAACAAATAGGGCCCGGCCCTTTTGAGAACTGGAGCTCTTCTGCATGTGTCTACCCTCCTAACGGTAAGTCTTGATGAAGATTCTATTTCTGTTGATGATGACACAGACTCTGTTAAGTTCCCTGATTGGTCTCTGCCACTAAATTCCGATGAATTCGTGAGTGAGAAAGAATCATCCGGAACCTGATAACCAGGAGGAGAATCTAAATCTGACTGATCGCCCTCTGCCTCACGATCCGCCATCTCACTAAGAGCCTGATCAAAAACTGAAACATCAGGAATATTGACCAACGTTGGTGATCTCAATGGAGGTGCCATATCGGTGTGAATTGATGAATTGTGTGGTATAGAAAATCTCTCTACATTTCTAAAAGCTCTGTTTTGTAAAGGTCTGGCAAAATTTGGCACTGCTGAAAAGTGAGGTGATAAAGGTCTGGCAGCTGAAAGGATACTCTGTGATGGGTATGGTGGAGGTGGCGGGCTCATCGCCATCTGGAGGTGAAGAAAGTTTGGGTTAGTGGAAACATTCCCTGCTGGTCTGACTCTTGGTAAACGGAGCGTGGGAGGGACGATAGTGGTGGTCTGTATCGGCCTCTGAAGAAAAGATGGCACAGAATCGAACATACTTGGTGGAGAGGAAATGTCAGAGAATCCGGATTCTGAGGAGTCTGACGAACTTGAAAATGTTGTGGAAAGCACAGGTCTGTTGATTCTAGTTGGGCGACTGCTGGTGGCCTCAAGTTCATCTGTTGGTGTCCGAGGGACCTCCTGCCTCTGGGGTAAAGTGCGTGGAGCATCCCTCCTGGCTCTCGTATGTGGTCTTTGATGAGAAGAATCTGCATCACCTGAATGCTGCCTCTTCATCATGAGGGTTATTTAAACAATTTTATCCAATTGCAAATCTTCATTTGGTACGGAGTGTTTCCTTTTTATCTGCACATTTTTGTTCCTGTCTCATCCGAATTCTTGGTTGTAGAATGTACACGCTTTGTCCTATGGAGACAAAAGAGAATCAATTAAAATGCTTATATAAACAAACAAGGGTCGAATTTGTCACTGTTCTGCTGTTCTGAAAACAGTGCTCTTTAGGCAGGATCAGTAAATTTTCACACATCACTGTTCCAGTGGAACTGTATTTTGTTCACAAGCATGTGACATCAATAATCTTGATTTCGGCTCAAAAAAGATGCATGTTGTCAAATAAGATTATTATAAAAATAAATTTCTTCCAGTAAGAAAAAGTGTTTCTCACCTTGCCTGCAATTTTCTGCACAATTAATCATGAATACACATATTATGCAAGGCTGTTTGCAAGTATCCACAATGGGATGCTACATCATGCAAATACTATCACAGGTCGTCAACCTGTGAAACTCAGAGTACCAGTTGTAATAGGTTAAAATAATGTATTTAAAGATTGATCATCTTCCCTTTAAAACCACAATTGTTTATTAACCATTAGTTCCTTGTGGTTCTCCCTGTATTATCTCAATGGCAGGATGTTTTACAATTGTGACATGTGTTGTCCTGAGCACTATTAAACACATCATGTTAATAACATCTGCTGGGCAGCTTCTCATGCTCTACACATTACGAATAAATCTCGCAATAAATATTCGGTCTTCATACCCGCAGAATCGTGGATTTATGCGGGTGCTATTTTAAGACTCCAGCCCTACGCAGGTAACTAATACCACCATGCCCATCATTGAATCTAAGCAATCAGGAATTAATTGGATTTTGAAGGATTAAATCATGGGGTTGGTAGTATTTTCCTAGGTGTATCGTTTGCACACCAATAATGAAAGAAATGGACTGGAAATTGTATAGCCGGAGTTATTCGTCATGACAAGATTGAAAAAATACGTAACTACCTGGATCAACAAGCAACTGAAATGCTTGTACATTCATTTGTGTCCTTATGCTTGGATAGCTGTAATAGCTTCTTATATGATCTCCCTGAATGTCAACTCGCAAAACTGCAATGCATACAGAATTTTGCTGCAAGTTTGGTCACACATTGTGAACCATTCACTCATGCAACTCCAATCCTTCACAACTTACACTGGCTTCCTGTTAAATCGTGCATCAACTTTAAAGCTCTTCTGTTAACATTCAAATGTGTCCACAATCTTTCTCCCACTTACTTACAGGATCTTATCCACATGTACACTGTGACTCGCTGTCTACGCTCCAGTTCTAAGTTATCGCTCCTACCTCCTGTTTCTATAGTCATATGGTCATCGTTCGTTTCAATCTTCAGCTGCTTTTCTCTGGGACAATCTACCAACACATATCAAAGAGGCTCAAACTGTAACTAACTTTAAATCATTGTTAAAACACATCTTTTCTCACTTCTATAAGTTGTTTCCCTATTTTCCCACCTCTTTTATTTTACTTGTTTTTTCAGCACAATGAGACTTTAGTGAGTGTTGCGCTTTATAAGAACTGTATATTATTATCAAGATGTTAATATCCACTGATCGTAGCTGTCTGTTTAGCATAATTGGTGAAAGAAGATCACGCAAAAGCTTTAAACACTAGTGTGAATCGCTTGCATCATAAACTTCACTTTTAAATGCATCATAAAAGTTGTCCCTTCTTCTAACAACTTGAGCTCCTCCTTTTGAATTTTATATGATTAATAGGTAGAATAGATAGCTCAGTTGGCAGAGCGCATGGCTGAGAGGCTGGAGGTCCTGGGTTCAAGACACGGTCAGGTCTAACTCGCTTTTCCACAGCTATGCAGACAGATACGCCGAACATTAAAGCAGAAGCATTATATCTGCACTTTTTACTCCTTATTCAGCTGTTAAGAAAAGTGCTGAAGCATGGTTACAAAAGGAGGATGTTTGTACCCTTCACAAACCTGTACGAAAACAGTTTGTGAGAAACAAGGTGAAAGTACTGGGCATAGATCATTTATGGCAAATTGACTTAGTTGACATTACATCACTTTCAAAGTACAATCAGGGTATAAAATACCTTGTGACTTGCATCGATGTATTTTCCAAATGCCTGGGTTATTCCTCTGAAATCTTAGAAAGAAAAAGATCTTAAACTTGCTCTAGAAAAGATTCTTGATTCGGGAAGAAAACCTATCAATTTACAAAGTGATAAAGGAACAGAATTTTATATTCGCACCATTCAGACGTATTTGAAGAAGCAAGAAATCTATCATTATTCATCAGAAAGTGAATTTAAAGCTTCTGTTGTCGAACGTTTTAATCATACCCTTAAAACAAGGATGTGGAAATACATGACCTATAAGAATAGTACTACAAAGTATTGGATAAGCTTGTTCATTCGTGCAATCATCAGTATCATTGTAGGATGAACTGATAAGAGTGGAATTTGCTTTGTTCACCTTTTGAGTCAACTGTTTCATCGCCTCCCACTGCGTCGTTTTAAGTGCAATTCTTTTTTTCGTTAGAAAATATTTCACCCCAAACTGCTGAAATGCTCTCAGATGAATATAAACTCGTCCTTCGTAAACATTCAGAGATGAAATCATCATTTCCCAGATAGTAACGATACAATCCATTCAGTTGCAAATCCTATTTAATATCCGGAAGCACAAATACATTTTCATCTTTCTTTTCTGATGTGTCTTTCTTTCCTGGTCTTTCTTTTGTTGGATTCCACTGGATTCTCCTACAACCACAAGTTCAGAATCAAACACATGAGGATAAATCCCTGCTTCATCTGCGCCATACAAAAATGCCATGAATGATTCCTAAGGGTAAGTTCAAACTTGCTTTCCAAAGTTTAGAAGTTTGATTTAGGTAGTATAACCGTATCTTGTTTTTGGCTAAAAGTGCTAAAAGTTTGTTTTAGGTAGTATCACTGTATCTCATTTTGTCTGAAAGTGCTACCAATGAGGATCAGGGGCTTGTATTTAAATCATTTTCCCTAACAATCCTGTTTGTGTAGTCATTTTTATGGAAACTGTGTTTGTTAACAACACCCAAACACAATTTTCTATTTTTTGTGGACTGTCCTACCTTCACAACACTCAAAACATTTCTGTTTCCATGGTCTCTTTTATCTAATTTTTTAGCTTCTTCAATCTTGATAAAAAAAAATTCTCTTTACTCATTTTTGATTGAGTTATTCTCTTTTATTCATCTCTTCATTCGCTTTTAATTTACACTTGTTTTTGTTTTTTTCCATTTTTTAAATTTATATTTCTCTTTTCTTTTTATCCATTCATTCTTTTTAAAATTTATTTTTATTCTTTTTGTTTGTTTGCATATACTATTTATATAAGTATACCCAGTGTGGAGATTTTCATGCTCTTCAAGACTGCCAAATGCTTGGTCAAAAACCTCTTACTAGATACTTTTCAAAAATGGGGAGAAAAAAGTTGACAGAAAGTTCCCATTTCATAACCTCAACTTTGATGAGCTAAAAATTAGATGGCCAGTGAAAGTCACCAATGAAGAAGTACCGTATATGAAAGAACAGGCAAAGTGGAGATGAGCAAGGAGATATTTAAGAGAAGGTGGAGATGATTGGGGTCATGTATTACAAAAGGATAACGAAAACTATACCAGAATATCCATCACCTGGACACCAGAAGGTAGAAGACAGAAGGGAAGACCTAAGACTACGTGGAGAAGAGTGGCAGAAAAGGAGAGAAACAGTTTTGGATGGAACAGCTGGGGTGAAGCTGCAATAGTAGCAAAGCGTCACTACCAGATAGGAATTTAAAACCAGACTCATATCGCAACGTACTCTTCTCAACTCAAGCGTGGTCAAAACAAGAATTCTCAATATAGCTTTATAAGAGAGATTCCTTACTTCACATGAAATTATTACCCTGCTCTGTCCTCCATTACATGTAAATACCAATGCCAGAAGACTCAAAGTGTCATTTTTAAAGTCGCTCTGACTCAGAATTGAACCCAGACGTCGCAACAGAGCCAACCAACTGGTATCATGCCACACATACTGTACAGTACAGTATGTACAGTACATGTACAGGATATTTGACCAGGTCTAGGCCTAGAGTATCTTCTCTGTGATGCGTAGCCCAGGAGCATACCCTATGCAATACAATGGCAATTTAAAATGGCCAACTTGAACAGAAGACTCCAATTTACGTTTCTCAAAATGATAAAGAATTCATTCATTCATGAAAAGGTTCA
Organism: Chiridota heheva; assembly: GCA_020152595.1. Classification (NCBI taxonomy): domain Eukaryota; kingdom Metazoa; phylum Echinodermata; class Holothuroidea; order Apodida; family Chiridotidae; genus Chiridota; species Chiridota heheva. The sequence continues at coordinate 265,200 of JAIGNY010002988.1, read as the reverse complement.
AAAATGTATTTACTGTTCAAAATATTGTTAGACAATACATTATATGACCTTACCTAAATGAACTTAAATGTCCCAAAACTATAGCGAAATAGCTTTTTTGAAAAGTTGTCCGGAAATTATTCTCTATCCACCAATAAAGCTTGTCCCACCGCGTATTAAAATTACTGCTGCATTGGCTTATCATAGAAGTGTAGAAGAAATTTTGACTATGCGATAAAAAAACTATATGACTTTTCACAATGCCTTTTATTGTCATGGATCACTTTTACATAATACTTAATAAATAGATATATGCAATGATACTATATTGAGACATTCACTAACGTTTCTTGCATGAGTTTAATGAAGAAAACTGAAAAGTTGCGTTTTGTAAAAGAGCCTTCGCTACTGACTTAAGTTTCAAACAGCGCCTTAAATGGATCCATCTAATTAGTTGAGAAGTTATCAAACAATAGAGCGACGGTGAAGTCAACGTGCGAATAGCATAAAATCGAACATTGCGCACATTTACTGACAAACATTTTCATAATAGCAATGCCAGCACTCAAGAGATACGCGCACTAATTGTATACACATTCCCTAAAGTGAAGGATTTGCGAAGTAATCGGAATATCAGTTCTTCCGTAATTTAGATGGTTCTTTCATTTTACGTACAAAATGTTCATCATTGCATTTGTAACTTAGTTTGAAAGATACTTTAAAGTTACAAGATGCTCTAATGAAATAAAAATCATAGCTCTGAGTACTTTTGTGAGTTTAGAGAAGGGTTTTCATTTCATGATTATGTTATTTATTGTTGTCTGAGTGGTTTCACCATTACAAGTGTATTGTGCATTGTCTCACTCAGTATGCAAGTATTGCCTTGCAAGCAGTGTCTTACTGAGTGAGGTGTTTATCTCACTAGCATAGCAGATGTCAATCTCGTGCGACTGGGACGGAAGTGGATAAACACTGGGTTTTCACCCTACTATTTTAAAAGTGGTCAGAAAACTAGGTAGGGTGTGACTGTCGTCACTGTCCTACCATCAGGACCAATAGCTCAACGTCCCCTCCGAAGGAAGGCGAGCGCCATTCAACCATTGCCACTTCTCTCAACAGCTGTATGAGGAGCAGGAGCTGCAAATGATGTACTTCTGCTTTGATGATCGGCGTATCTGTCTGCATACAGCTGTGGAAAACCGGGTGAGACCTGACCGAGGCTTGAACCTGATACCTCCAGCATCTCAGTTGTGTGTTCTACCAACTGAGCTACCAGACTCTGGTGACTGACAATTTGGTACAATGACGCACGTGTAAGTTACTATTTCATATGTCAATGACTCACCTTTGACTGACATTGCCGAGGGTACTACTCGGGGTAGCTGTTAGATAGTACTTCCCGTAGTACCGTCAAACTGATGCCAGCTGTGTTAGTATAGCTGCCGGTGGTGATGGCTGGCCATCCGAGGGTACTGTACTACAAAATCCCATACCCTCCTGTACTGTTTTAAGCGAGGTGTTCAAAGTATAGGAAAATCTCAGTTTTAAGATCTTTATGAAATCGAAAGCATTTTACCTTTTTTCGCCCACAATGACTTAAATTGATGTTTGAAGCCCATCCATGTCTTCAAAAACTGTTTTTAAGGTGATTGAATTACTTTTATCGAAGTATTTTAGACTACTTCTCTTTCTGTCAAAATTGTCTGACAAACTCTCAAAACTACGGTCAAAGTTCAAAACACTGCCATCGGGGCAGCGGGTTTAATATGTTTTACATTATTTGAGGAAAAAATTAAGATAATACTTATAAAGTACAATTATATGATCTAAACATTTCTTGATTTTGTATTCATTTGTTTTCGTACACAATTTTTTCACTAAAACTATTTAATAAAATCATATGAACAAAAAAAATGTTGTCAGCAAAAAATCAACCTGCAGTTTAGCGGAACATCCTAAAACTTATTTGCGGACATTGAATAATTAATCACAAACATGCAGTGACTAAAAAAATGACGACCAATATATGAATCTTGTAGAACTTCATCCCATCGTGGTGCTAAATAGGTAAAGATTTAGGAAAAGTTGTTTGGAAAAGAGTATTATTTAGACTACTTGATATAAAAACATCCAAAAAGTAAGTTTATTTTCAATCGTCAATTTTCTACGTGTGAATTTTAAAAAACATTGGAATTGTACCTAATCTACATGTATAACAACCCTTATACTGTACGGCAATCCTAATGTCGACACGTACTGAAGGATGTGTATAATAACTAGCTATTAGTCAGATCCCACAATACACTTTTTAACATACTGGTGGTAATTACAGTTAATGGGTTATTACAGTTTCCATACATCAAGTAGAAGGTGTGTTGAACGTTAGGCTACCAAACTGAGGTCCATGGGCAATAGTGTGAAATTTGTACTAAACTTGTTATCTTACCATATTATGTACCTTTCTTGCTTTAATTTTTATACGTACTTCTTTGAAGTTGTTTTAGTGCTCAAAAAGACAAAATTAGAAGATCCTTTATGCTTGTTTTGGCAAAATGTTTACCCAGTCAAACCTTTAAAGTTTCGGTCACTCGTAATTGTTTATGTTGACATCATATGGTTGTTGTACAGCTGATTGGCTAACAACTGCACATTTAAATAGATTAAACTAACAAGTAGACATTTTTATTGAGCTTTGATCACATGAATAATCAACAAACTTTAGTTCTGCTCTTAAAGTAATGGCCAAATAGTTGTTCGCAACGCAACAGAAGACTCACAGAAAATCAATCAATCCTACCATTTCCAAGTATGTTTCATACCGGATTATTTTGAGGATAAACAATAAATTTGTTGTGAACCTAGGCCTAGTGATAATAGGATTTGTATTGTTTTAGTGAAGAATATTTTCAGGGAAGTGTAGATTTAAGACGTAAATCCCCAAAATTTGTCTTTTATCTCCAATGGCGTGCATAGGAAAAAACCATACCCTTCGTGAGGCTGCAGATCAGAAAACAACAGCAATCATACAATGTCAGCATACTGAAATGGCTTAAAGTGAAATAAATTATGGCCAAACGATGGTAAATGATTCCATAACTATACAACTGACAAGTGCAATTTAGTGATGTTTGCCATTCCCAATGTTAACCCGTACTGAGGGAGTGAGGGATGTGCACAATAACTAACATTAGGTTGTGACATTAGGATTGAACATGAAAAAGTGATTGCATCTGAAGCTAAGTCGAACCCTATAAAGTTTTGGGGTTATGCCAAATCTAAGACAAACTTCAAACAGGACATAGCTCACTTGCAGACCAGTGAGGTCGATGAGCATGGTAAACCATTATTAACTATATCTGACCTTGAAAAAGTCACGGTCTTGTTTCATTTTTTCATGAGTGTATCCAGTTGCAGATGATAATAAAATGCCTGACTTTAAGAAACGAAATTTTCATTAAAGAATCCTCTCGATTCTATTTCCATATCACATGATACAGTACTTGAAAAATTAAAATGTTTTAATACTTTTCAAGTCAGCAGGACCAAAAGGTATCCATCCAAGGATTTTATATGAGTGTTCTGATACCATTGCTCCATACCAAACTACATTGTTCCAACTGTCCTTAGACAATATGACAGTACCAGATGATTGGAAGGTGGCAAATACAGTATCTCACCTATTTTCAAGAAGGGCAGCACATCTTTAGTATCAAATTATCGCCCTGTGAGCCTAACAAGTGTTGTAGGCAAAATGATGGAATCGATTATTAGAGACCATTTGATAGAATATCTTCATAATAACAATCTAATTAGTCCTCAACAGTTTGGTGTCATGAAGGGGAGATCTACTTCTCTACAATTATTAAAGGTTTCAGATGATCTGTCCCTAGCATGGGAAAATAATGAGAAGGTTAACATTGTATATCTCGATTTTATGAAAGCTTTTGACAAGGTGCCCCATAAACGTCTGCTTCATAAATTAAAGTTATATGGTATTGTAGATCCATTATATACAGGTTGCTGGATCAGATCCTTTCTTACAAATAAGTCAGTGTGTTTTAATAAATGGTTGTACTACTAATTTAGTTACAGTGACCAGTGGTTTACCACAAGGTTTAGTTCCGATCCTATTCATTACATATATTAATAATCTCCCTGACACTGTGAGTTCTTCAATTTACCTTCTTGCAGATGACACTAAGATTTACAGGTCAATGAGGTCAACTCAAGACCATAATATCTTGCAAGCTGACCTGGATTCCTTGGCAAACTGGTCTTCTAAATGACTATTGAAATTTCACCCAGACAAGTGCAAGGTCCTAGAAATTGCACGTTGTTCTCCTTCGAGTGATTTATGCTACACCATGTTGAATCACAATCTTGAATTTTTAACTAATAAGAAGAATCTAGGAGTAACTTTTGACTCCATGATTACTTTTGAAGCTCACATTATCGAGAAAGTCAACAAGGCAAAAATGATACTTGGTCTCATCCATAGATCATTCACATATCTTGACAAAACCTCTTTAGTCCAACTCTACAAGGCATTTGTAAGACCTCATCTGGAACTTTAAACTGTGTCTGGCACCCATCAAAAACAAAACACATTGAGTTGATTGAAAATGTTTAAAGGAGAGCCACCAAACTTATCCCACATTTGCATAATCTGCCATATCCTGACAGGCTTATTAATCTGAAACTACCTACATTAACTCACAGAAGAGCAAGAGGTGATGTGATTGAAGTATAAGATGGTCTCACATATACAATATATGATACAACATTACAAGTTACAACTTACATTTACAGGAGTTGCAAATTTATTACCTATTCGTAATAATAATAGTAGATCTAAAAACACGATTTTTTTTTTTAATCACATTCATTCACCAGCTTTCGACATAATTTTTTCTCCAATCGGATTTGCAAGTTATGGAATAATTTATCTAAGGAGGTTGTGGAAGCATGCAATCTAAATTTGTTTAAGAACAGGCTGGATAAGCACTGGTGTAGGGGCCTTATCGTCCTTTTCGCTTTCACTTCAAGGCCGAGAGTCACGAAATACTTGACACTTCTAGGTCTGAAATCTCAGGCTACTAGCCTTTCGTTCAGGAAACATAGGTGTCATAGGTAATAACTAGTTTTCATTTATATTTTCGCACAACTGATACACATCACAGTATGGCCTAGCCGGTAGCCCTAACGTTAGGTCTAGTGCTAGGCTATCTGAGATTTTTTTAACGTTAAGTCTACTAAAAATTACATTTCCAGTAAGTCAAATTTATTGAACTTGCAAGAAATTTCAGGTACGTGATAAGCATAGTTTTAGCCTAAATTTCGGAAAATCACTAAAAATAAATGAAAACGTTACATTAAATACGAAGAGAAACGATGGTCCAATCCACATCGTAATAATTTTCAACTGTAGGACCTAACGTTAGGCCTAACGTTCGCCAACCTAACGCTTACGACTGCCATGATTAACAATAACATGAAAGAAAATTTCTGTCATCGCAAGGAAAATGTGAGAATAAAAACCTTTTATTTGGACCCACCTGAATCTCCTACACTTCTTCGAAGACAAGAATTGTACTTTCTGTTCCGCTACATTTCGAAGACTATCAGACTTGATGACGCCGCTATAAATTCTTCTAAACCTTTAACAACATTATTTTCTGAAATTTCCTACATAGGCTTGTGTAACAATTGGTATGCCTACTAGTATATTACTTAACTGAAAGGGCCTACAGTACAACACAAATAAACTATATACTGCCATGGTTCGCATGCCCATCCAAATTGACATATGACCCGGCCAATTATAAGATGGCTTCTCACTTTAAGTCGCACATGGCATCCTATGTCCCACATGGCATCCCACCCCATGTCCCACATGGCATCCCACCCCATGTCCCACATGACATCCCACCCCATGTCCCACATGACATCCCATCCCATGTCCCACATGACATCCCATCCATGTCCCATGACATCCCATCCATGTCCCATGACATCCCATCCATGTCCCATGACATCCCATCCATGTCCCATGACATCCCATCCATGTCCCACATGACATCCCATCCATGTCCCATGACATCCCATCCCATGTCCCACATGACATCCCATCCATGTCCCCATGACATCCCATCCATGTCCCACATGACATCCCATCCATGTCCCACATGACATCCCATCCATGTCCCACATGACATCCCATCCTATGTCCCATGACATCCCATCCTATGTCCCACATGACATCCCATCCCATGTCCCATGACATCCCATCCATGTCCCACATGACATCCCATCCATGTCCCACATGACATCCCATCCCATGTCCCACATGACATCCCATCCATGTCCCACATGACATCCCATCCATGTCCCATGACATCCCATCCTATGTCCCACATGACATCCCATCCATGTCCCACATGACATCCCATCCATGTCCCACATGATATCTCATCCTATGTCTCTACATGACATCCCATCCATGTCCATATGATATCCATCTATGTCTCATATGACATCCCATCCATGTCTCATGACATCCCATCCTATGTCCCACATGACATCCCATCCCATGTCTCTATGACATCCCATCCTATGTCCTATATGACATCCCATCCCATGTCCCTATGACATCCCATCCATGTCCCACATGACATCCCATCCATGTCCCACATGACATCCCATCCCATGTCCCACATGACATCCCATCCATGTCCCATGACATCCCATCCTATGTCCCCACTATGACATCCCATCCATGTCCCACATGACATCCCATCCATGTCCCACATGACATCCCATCCATGTCCCACATGACATCCCATCCATGTCCCACATGACATCCCATCCATGTCCCATGACATCCCATCCCATGTCCCCCATCCTATGACATCCCATCCTATGTCCCACATGACATCCCATCCATGTCCACATGACATCCCATCCATGTCCCACATGACATCCCATCCTATGTCCCTACATGACATCCCATCCATGTCCCACATGACATCCCATCCATGTCCTATGACATCCCATCCCATGTCCCATGACATCCCATCCCATGTCCCATGACATCCCATCCATGTCCCACATGACATCCCATCCATGTCCCATGACATCCCATCCCATGTCCCATGACATCCCATCCATGTCCCTATGACATCCCATCCCATGTCCCATGACATCCCATCCATGTCCCATGACATCCCATCCATGTCCCACATGACATCCCATCCATGTCCCACATGACATCCCATCCATGTCCCTACATGACATCCCATCCCTATGTCCCACATGACATCCCATCCTATGTCCCACATGACATCCCATCCCATGTCCCATGACATCCCATCCCATGTCCCACATGACATCCCATCCATGTCCCACATGACATCCCATCCCATGTCCCACATGACATCCCATCCCTATGTCCCACATGACATCCCATCCCATGTCCCACATGACATCCCATCCATGTCCCACACATCCCATCCATGTCCCATGACATCCCATCCCATGTCCCACATGACATCCCATCCATGTCCCATATGACATCCATCCATGTCCCACATGACATCCCATCCATGTCCCACATGACATCCCATCCATGTCCCACATGACATCCCATCCCATGTCCCACATGACATCCCATCCATGTCCCATGACATCCCATCCCATGTCCCACATGACATCCCATCCATGTCCCACATGACATCCCATCCATGTCCCACATGACATCCCATCCATGTCCCACATGACATCCCATCCATGTCCCACATGACATCCCATCCATGTCCCACATGACATCCCATCCATGTCCCACATGACATCCCATCCCATGTCCCACATGACATCCCATCCCATGTCCCACATGACATCCCATCCCATGTCCCATGACATCCCATCCCATGTCCCACATGACATCCCATCCATGTCCCACATGACATCCCATCCCATGTCCCACATGACATCCCATCCCCCATGTCCCATCATGACATCCCATCCATGTCCCATGACATCCCATCCCATGTCCTATGACATCCCATCCCATGTCCATGACATCCATCCATGTCATGACATCCCATCCCATGTCCCACATGACATCCCATCCCATGTCCCATGACATCCCATCCCATGTCCCACATGACATCCCATCCATGTCCCACATGACATCCCATCCCATGTCCCACATGACATCCCATCCCATGTCCCACATGACATCCCATCCCATGTCCCCACATGACATCCCATCCCATGTCCCATGACATCCCATCCCATGTCCCACATGACATCCCATCCCATGTCCCACATGACATCCCATCCCATGTCCCCATGTCACATGACATCCCATCCCATGTCCCACATGACATCCCATCCCATGTCCCACATGACATCCCATCCCATGTCCCACATGACATCCCATCCCATGTCCCACATGACATCCCACCCATGTCCCACATGACATCCCACCCAATGTCCCACATGACATCCCACACAATGTCCCACATGACATCCCACCCAATGTCCCACATGACATCCCACCCAATGTCCCACATGACCTCCCACCCAATGTCCCACATGACATCCCACCCAATGTCCCACATGACCTCCCACCCAAAGTCCCACATGACATCCCACCCAATGTCCCACATGACCTCCCACCCAAAGTTCCACATGACATCCCACCCAATGTCCCACATGACATCCCACCCAATGTCCCACATGACATCCCACCCAATGTCCCACATGACATCCCACCCAATCTCCCACATGGCATCCCACCCAATGCCCCACATGACATCCCATGCAATGTCCCACATGACATCCCACCCAATGTCCCACATGACATCCCACCCAATGTCCCACATGACATCCTACCTAATGTCCCACATGACATCCCATCCAATCCCTTGTCCCACGTGGCATTCCACTATATGTCCCACATGGCATCCAATCCTATGACCCACATGGCACCCCACCGTATGTCCCACATGGATCCCATCCCCTGTGCCAAATGAAATCCCACCACATGTCCCACATGACATCCCATTCCTTGCCTTGTCCCACATGGCATTCTACCAAATCTCCCACATGGCATTCCACCATACAGTATGTCTCACATGACATTCCACAATGTCCCACATGGCATTCCACCATATGTCTCACATGGCATCACACCCTCAGCCCCATGTGGATCCCATCCTACATGTATGTCCCACAATAATTCAACCATATGTACCACATGACATATCCCTCCCTATCTCCCACATGGCATCTCTCACTATGTTCCCCATGGCATCCAACCGTATGTCCAGCATCAGTGGCTTCCCACCTGATGTCCCACATGTCATCCCAGCTTATGCCCCACATTGGATCCCACCATATGTTCCACATGGTATCCCTCCCAATGTCCCAATGACATCCTACTTTATGTCTCACATGGCATCACATCCCATGTCCCCATTGCCTCCTACCCTATGTCCCACATAGCATCCTACCCTATGTCACACATGGCATCCCAACCTATGTCACACTCTGTATCATGTGTGGCAATCCACCCGATGTTTCACATGGCATCCCACCCCATGTCCCACATGGCATCCCACCCCATGTTCCAAATGACATCCCATGTCCCATAAGACATCCTATCCCATGGCATTCCACCCTATGTCCCACATGGCATTCCACCATATATCCTACATGACATTCCACCCTGTTCCACATGGCATCCAACCCCATGTCCCACATGGTATCCCACTCCATGTCCCACATGACATCCCACAGGCTCCATACGAATTATAATCCTAGCTATCACAGTCCCTGATTGAGCAGTGTCAGTTCATATAATAACTTATATGCAAATGACCTGTTGAACAAGAAAAAAATACGTATGTATAACACTGGGACATTTGTAATCACTCCGCCAGGCCGTAAATCAAAACGACAACAATCAGTGAACGTCAGCCAACAAGAAAAAAACAAGAAAAAAACAGGACAGTTGGGAAGTAAACGGCCTGAAACGGGGTATATGCTGTGAAAAACTTAGCTGTTGAGCATAGAGGATACCTCTACCCCAACTGACCCCCATCTGACCATTCCCTCCCCAACTGACTTCTCCCTCCCCTAACATACCCCTCCCTCCCCCCAACTGAACCTCAGCTACCCCACCCAACTGACCTCCCCACCTAACTACCCCAACCCAACTGATCCCTCCCCACCCAACTGACCCCCTCCTCACCCAACTGACCCCTCTCCAACCGAACTGATCCCCTCCCCAATTAAACTGACCCCTCCCCAACCCAACTGCCCCCATGTGTCGTAAGTTTGATTCTAGCTGGGGTTGTGATATTTGCTGGGATTGCGAAATCTGTTAGCCGCTGGGATATTAGAATATTGCAATCAATTATAAATAATTATAACGCCAACAGCCGTTGAACCAATCCCATCCATTTATTTATCTATAGGCTAATTATAGGGAAATTTCCCGATAAGTGAAGTTTTCCAGATTGGCAGCAACTTTTCATAGAAATGTTTCCTTTGTGTTCATCCAAGGATAGTCGCTTAGGCTATAAAGGAGACATACAGTCTGATACAATCATTATTTCATATGATAGAGGATACAAAATCTAAACCAAGTGCCAAACACAGCAAGTCAAAATCGTATTCCTATCTCAAGTTATTCATGTTTGAAATCGACACATGGGGGCTGCCATTTTGTTCAACTCCGTGTTAAACTATTGTGCATGATGACAAAATTTCCCCAATCGGGACATAAGGATTATAATGTATTTCTTTATAATGTAATTAAAGTTTTTATTCCAAAATGATGTGACTAAAGTTTTAACAGCATGTTTTAATAATTTCATGTGTACACAAATATTTCCTTGACCCCTACACAAGAAAAACAATTTTTCATGAGCTAGAAACTTAAGGCAGATTATAAAAAAAACACAAAGCATATCAACATTCTGCAGGGCTGATGACATAATCTGCATGTTTTGAAATCAAAATGGCAGCTCCTATGATACTATTAAGTTAAGTAGTATTAAAGTTTTTAATAAGTACATAAAATGTGTTAGACTGCTTCAGAAATTATGAAACTTGGTCAGATGATTTGTTATTTTCAAGTCTATCATTTGAAATAAGGATTATGTCAGACTTTATGTCCGCTTGAAAGCTTTGACTTGTCAACACAAACAATAATACACACTTTTACTTGTATTATGCCACGAACTTGTGCTTACAGATTTCAAAATTTCAAATTATGATGGCCAACGTGGCAGACAAATGAAATTGTATTGCAACGTATAAGTTTGATAATCTGTTTTTATCTTTTATTTAAAGGCCATTTATTGTGATTAGAATGTGGCAGCTTACATTTTATTCCCAAACGATTCTGATTGGCCTATCAATACACATTGTATCATTGTGTTTCGACCAATCAAAACACGCGATTTTGAATCTATTAAACTCCTCGTAATAGACGATAACTGGCCTTTAATTACCAAATAATTACCGATGAACCTTTAACTTTGCTTTTTGATAATACGCAGTTGGAATATGAAGTTGGACTTTGGGGTGGGTGATGAAAACTCACGAACCGCCCGTTCCCACTTGTTGTGGTCCTACTTAGTAAAGCAGATATCGCCTTCAAAGAGAAACATAACAGTTTTAAAATAACGTCTAACATTTAAAGGCCCTACTTCGACTTTTGTCCCATTAGGCTGTTAGGAAATCTGTCACTTATTTCTAACAATCTTTCTCCGGTTTACAAGTCAATAACAGAGCGCTTCTCAAATTCTGTACCCCTTATGTACCCCAAAAAATTAAGTGAGTGCACTTTTGTGACAGTAATTGAGGGGCACTTTTCATTTTTTTTTAAAGGGCCCTTTTGTCAGTTTTCGAAAAAGTGGGGACGTTCCCCTGTCCCTGACTCCTACACATATGGCTTTAGCATCTTGACGGGAATTGCGGGGTACTTGCGCCATCCCCACTTTTTCAAAATGTTTTGTGATTTTGTCAATCTTAGCATGATTTTCCCCCACCCACCACGCCTATGGGTTTGGTATAAAGCTTAGGAGCCAGGACCAATGTTCGCAATGGCCCATTGGGTGAATAGGTTTAAAGATTAAGCTTTTATAAGTTAGTGGGAAAGTGCCCCTCCCATCATGCGCGGCTCTCAGTATCAGGCTCCCTGGTAAATGATAATGCTTTAATTGTGTCAAATAAATATTAAATGTATCTTACATTTTGTAATGTACTATGTAGGATTTTTATTTGTTTTCAAGCTTCAAGAACGACCTAGAATAATTTCATGTAACATTCAAACAGGCGTTTTCTGCCACGGTCCACCCTCAGCATTCGAAAGGGCACTTCATGTCCCCATCAAGTGGTATAAGGACACCTCCTGCCCTATTTTACCCCCTTACTCCAGGGTAAGGGGCAGTCGCCCCTTTGCCGCCGTGGTTCCGACACCGCTGGTCATAGATGGAACACGGGGCATGTTGGAGCATTATTTTCTCCCATATCTGTAATTCAGTTTGTTTCCCAATTATGAATGAAAAAGTGTTGACAATTTTGTTGTCTTAGAAGCCAATATACTGTATATAAGGAAAGATTAAAAATGTATTCTCTTATGTGATCATATCAAGTTATTTTGTATTTTTACAGGTGAAATGTTTTTGAAAAGGGCCCACACATCGGGAATGTGCCAAGGGCCCCCACATTTCTAAATCCAGCCCCTGTGTGATATCAGATCTCATATATATATATATACATAAATATATATATATATATATATATATATATATATATATATATATATATATATATATATATATATATATATATATATATATATTTATATGTATATGTATGTATATATATATATATATATATATATATATATATATATATATATATATATATATATATATATATATATATATATATATATATATATATATATATATATATATATATATATATATATATATATATATATATATATATATATATATATATATATATATATATATATATATATATATATATATATATATATATATATATATATATATATATATATATATATATATATATATAAATATATGCATGTATATATATATATATATATATATATATATATATATATATATATATATATATATATATATACATGTATATATGCATGTATATATATATATATATATATATATATATATATATATATATATATATATATATATATATATATATATATATATATATATATATATATATATATATATATATATATATATATATATATATATATATATATATATATATATATATATATATATATATATATATATATATATATATATATATATATATATACATATATATATATATATATATATATATATATATATATATATATATATATATATATATATATATATATATATATATATATATATATATATATATATATATATATATATATATATATATATATATATATATATATATATATATATATATATATATATATATATATATATATATATATATATATATATATATATATATATATATATATATATATATATATATATATATATATATATATATATATATATATATATATATATATATATATATATATATATATATATATATATATATATATGTATATATATATTACTTCTGATATAAGTATCTCCTGGTCGGGAGACCAAAACTGTTCTCCCGATCGTGAGTGCGAATCTTGACTGGTGGATTACAATCATAGGCACCAAATGGGAATTGTTCTGTTTAGCAGTAAATCATAAGTTGTAACCGCCTACGTTTTGTAATTCCATGCAACCAAACCTAAGCATTCATAACCTCTTTGCTAGAAACAAATCATTTGTCTATTCAGTTATTCAAATCTGAAATAATCTAGATCTTATTCAAGAACATTACTTCAATCTCTTTATCTACCAAAAATGTATTTTACCAAATATCAAGTCCGAGTATGAATCACCATGAACCATAAGATATTATAATTTTGTTTAGCCATAAGCATGAATAAACATGAACTTATTATACTCAAAATTTGATGGTGATTCACATAAAGGTACGTCTACACGGGAATGATTCAAATAAATCTTATAGGTAGGTTTGCCATAGATAAGTTATAGGAGTAGAAAATCAATACATGCTAAGTTTAAGATACAAACCTTTCCTACTTTTAATGACTGGGCAATTTTTAATTACAACATCAACATGTCATAAAATTCGTTCACCTGAAAGATGAAAATAAAAAATATGAAGTCTAAATTAGGCCTATATCACTTAAGCTAAATAGTTGGAAAATCCTAATATTATAGTCACACCTGAAATGGGGGTCGTTTTAGTGAATAGTCTGCATAGGAAAACCTCAAATGCTGTTAATTTTGTATTTCAGATTCAAGTCACATCCTTAGTCATGAAACTTACAAATCGCAAGATAATTTCCGTATCAATCCATTCCCATTTGTTTACAAAAGATATAATTCAAACATTGTATTCTAAGTTCTCACCCCAAATGTAAGATTTGTTGATCATCATAATGTAAGTAGTATATGATTCAATTTACTTAAATTTTGCAAATAAAAAAGCCCGGCATCTGTCATAGTTATAGAATACCCCACAAATATCTAAGTAAATGCTTATGTTTTTATGTGGAATCAAAGTCGCAGTCAAAATTTTAATCCAGTATATATTTCCATTAAGACTTGAAGGATTTCCCGAAATAAAAACAATAAAAAGTACTGGAAAAATTCCCTGAAAAATGGGGAAGGGGGCGCATTTTGATTAGGGGAAAAGCACCCCAGCCCCCGACTCCGCTCCCGACGCCCTTGATACTGCTAATTCTTTTCCGACAAATCACGTGAACAAGAATACTACCCGACTAGCGACAGCCTGGATGGATCTTCCTCCCGGCGAGACCTTACCGACACCAAATCATTGCTGACTCTTGATGGGGTGCTGCACAATCTATTGAAAGTTCAGTCAGTAAAGTTATGGTCTAAATGCAAATTTCAGTTCCTTTCTTTTCACCGCTTCATTTGAAGAAATTGTCTTTTAAAAGCTTTGTGGGGAAAAGGGTCATAATTATGGGTTGTTGCACATGAGGACACCATTAAGAGATACTTTCACCACTGGTGAAAAAGACCCTCAAAATATCATGCTACACCCCTACTGCCCCTATATCAGTATAAAGTAAACAAACGTAAGGGGAAACCATAGGCTACTTATAATTTGTTTGTATATATAGATATCCCCTTGGTATCAGTCCGGTTTGTACCCCCGATCAGGAGATCAGTTTTGTTCTCCCATCGGGGTACCCTTTACAAAAGTATCCCACAATGCATCTATCCCAATTAAAATTTTGTATAGGAATAACATACAAATTATACACATTTCGAGTGTGGGGAGCTTAACCACTGCGAAATTTTCTTCACGATTTGAAATATTGGCATATGAATGATCTTTTCACCGTGCGCTTTTAAAATTCACCGTGCGGTTTTCGAGAGATTTAAAGAAAAGTGATGAATTCTTATCATGTCTTACTGTTAGGCGGCAGTCGCTCTTTAACAAGGTTTTCTGAAATTATGAAAAATAACTTGGGGATTTA
The DNA here is from genome assembly GCA_020152595.1 of Chiridota heheva. Lineage (NCBI taxonomy): Eukaryota > Metazoa > Echinodermata > Holothuroidea > Apodida > Chiridotidae > Chiridota > Chiridota heheva. The sequence goes on along the minus strand of JAIGNY010002988.1, from coordinate 249,557 downwards.
AGAAAATTATTTAGCGATAACTGCGTGATAGTAACGTAAGTTGTTTTATTTTTGTGAAATTGAACATGAACAAAGCAAAATTTGTTACAAACCTTCAATGAAACGACTGATAAACGTCTATGACTAAAACTTCACAATAAAAATGAAGGCTTCCATATATCACTGTAAGCTCAGTGCGCATGCTTGAGTCTCCCGATACGAACTGAACTGGGTAAAGTATGATCTTGGCATATCTATGGTACATGAAGCTGGCCAATTCAAATTATTGTTTTACTTGGTCAATTTCGTACTGCTGGTCCATTTTTGTTTTTGTTGAATAATCGATACTCTGGAGGCATCTTAAGAATAATCGATACTGGAGGCATCATAATTGACTTCTTCCATACTGCGGATATCAAAATTGTATAATTCTATAGATGCAGGTATCAACAAGTGTGTCATACTACGGGAATGGTTTTTGGTTTGGTTTTTAGTATGCAGCCCCCCCCCCCCCACCCCCCATCCTCACCCCCTTTCTTTTCTTTCCCTTCTCATACGGACCAAAGTCGCAATGAGAGGACTACAATACTTTCATTTTCAAATAAACCAGTAAACTGGTAAACAACGCTTCATACTGTGTAATAGCTTTTTCCACTGTCGGAAATCCTGGTAGTAAACAATGATGTTGAAAAAAGAATGAAATCCAAAGTAGATATTAAACTTGGAAGTAAACGGGATTAAATAGATTCATCACATGAACAGAAATAAGTACGTGTAAGTACAAACTCTGAAAGGGCAATACACAACACGTTGGATGGCAAAAAAGATTAACTAGGCGTAACGGTGTTCAAAATAAAAACTGGGATTATACCATCTTCGAGAATGAACAAGTTGTGCTAAGCATTTTTAAAGAAATTTGTTTTTACAGTACGCCCTCTTCTTGTTGTAGCGTTTCTCGGCACGGGAAATGATCGGGCTCTGCATAACGTTTTTAGTAAAAAAATCCAATCGCAATCAAAAAGGGGTGGCTTCAGGAAAAATTCCCCTCCTCCCTTCCGAATGAAAGAATTTTTCGCTATCTGCCGGGAAATAATGTAAAATATAATGAATTTTTAGCAAGGAATTGTTTCGCATTTTTTTGTGAATTAAGATACTGCATGGATCTTTAATTAATTTTTGGTTAATTTGTGGGTTTTCAAGGCACGAGTATAGCAAGCCGCCCCGCTCTAACTTGATGCGCAAGTAAGGCTGAGAACCCCTAAGCCTAAGCCTCGGGCATTTCCCCCTCCCCCCCCCCCCCTTTTCTATCTGTCATGTACTGGTCACGATCATACGGTGGTTATCCCAAAAATTAAAAAGAGGTAAAAACAGGTCTAGTGTAATCCAAATTATTGCCAAGCTTATCTGTGTTTAATTAAACTCAGAGTCAGAGTGCATTTCAGGACATCGATTACCATTTTAACTTTCGGCCTCTTCGTGTTACATTGTTCGCGACTGATAAATCACTTTCGTAATCATTTACATTTTTTGTCAGGTTTATTGATAGGCTTTAATGATGAAATAAAAAAATTCAATCACAAATGGCCCGTTATCAAGGATCTTCTATTTTCATAACGTTTGAATACCGAAAATGACAGTGACCATTTCGTAATTAGGGCAGCAAATAAGAGAGCAGGCCTCCTAAATACCCCATTGTATGTATCAGTGTTGTCTGTCATTTTAGTTGGCTTGGTTACATTACCCCTAGTCTTCCATCACTAAGCCTCATATTCCTGTGCCGCAGTGGAAGGATTTGGGGCGGCAGAAGATGAAACACCCTATCACCCCACAATTTTTTTAAAGCTAAAAAAAGTGCTCCTTTCAGTGATGAAAAGTGTCTCTTTCAGTGAGGAAAAGTGTCTCTTTCAGTGATGAAAAGTGCCCCTTTCGGTGACGAAAAGTGCCTCTTTCAGTAATGAAAAGTATACCCCCTTTCAGCGATAAAAAGTTCCCATTTAAATAGCGACAACGGTGTTCATTATTTTCGCTTGAGAAGACAGCTGGTCGGTGCATGGCGTAGACAGAATATCACAATTTTAAAAGAATAATGCTAGGTTGGCGGCATCGGCATGTTACAACAAAATGTGTGGCTGAAAATTAAATATGCAGTTGGAATTTGAAATTTTACCGATGCAGGTATCAACAAATGTGTCATACTGCGGAAATGGTTTTTGGTTTAGTTTTTAGTATGCACCCCCTCCCCCCCCCTCCCCCCCTTCCCCCTCCCTTCTTTCTTCTCTTCCCCTTCTCATACGGACCAAAGTCACAATGAGATGACTAAAATACTTTCATTTTCAAATAAACCAGTAAACTGGTAAACAACGCTTCATACTGTGTAATAGCTTTTTCCACTGTCGGAAATCCTGGTAGTAAACAATGATGTTGAAAAAAGAATGACATCTAAAGTAGATATTAAACTTGAAGTAAACGGGATTAAATAGATTCATCACATGAACAGAAATAAGTACGTGTAAATACAAACTCTGAAAGGGCAATACACAACACGTTGGATAGCAAAAAGATTAACTAGGCGTAACGGTGTTCAAAATAAAAACTGGAATTATACTTTCTTTGAGAAAGAACAAGTTGTGCAAACCATTTTAAAGAAATTTGTTTTTACAGTACGCCCTCTTCTTGTAGTAGCGTTCCTCGGCACGGGAAATGGCCGGGTTCTGCATAACGTTTTTAGTAAAAAAATCCAATCGCAATCAAAAAGGGGTGGCTCCCGGAAACATTCCCCTCCTCCTTTCCGAATGGGAGAATTTTTCGCTATCTGCCGGAAAATAATGTAAAATATAATGAATTTAGCAAGAATTTGTTTGCATTTTTTTGTGAATTAAGATACTGCATGGATCTTTCATTAATTTGTGGTTAATTTGTAGGTTTTCAAGGCACGAGTATAGCAAGCCGCCCCCTCTAACTTGATGCGCAAGTACGGCTGAGGAACCCTAAACCTAGGCCTCGGGCTTCTCCCCCTCCCCTCCCCCTCCCATATGTTATGTACTGGCCACGATCATACGGTGGTTATCCCACAAATTAAAAAGAGGTAAAAACAGGTCTAGTGTAATCCAAATTATTGCCAAGCTTATCTGTGTTTAATTAAACTCAGAGTCAGAGTGCATTTCAGGACATCGATTACCATTTTAACTTTCGGCCTCTTCGTGTTACATTGTTCGCGACTGATAAATCACCATCGTAATCATTTACATTTTTTGTCAGGTTTATTGATACGCCTTAATAATGAAATAAAAAAATTCAATCACAAATGGCCCGTTATCAAGGATCTTCTATTTTCATAACGTTTGAATACCGAAAATGACAGTGACCATTTCGTAATTAGGGCAGCAAATAAGAGAGCAGGTCTCCTAAATACCCCATTGTATGTATCAGTGTTGTCTGTCATTTTAGTTGGCTTGGTTACATTACCCCGAGTCTTCCATCACTGAGCCTCATATTCCTGTGCCGCAGTGGGAGGATTTGGGGCGGCAGAAGATAAAACACCCTATCACCCCACATTTTTTTTTAAGCGAAAAAAGTGCTCCTTTTAGTGATGAAAAGTGTCTCTTTTCAGTGATGAAAAGTGTCTCTTTCAGTGATGAAAAGTATACCCCCTTTCAGCGATGGAATGTTCCCCTTTCAGTGATACAAAATCTCCCTTTCAGCGATAAAAAGTTCCCATTTAGATAGCGACAACGGTGTTCATTATTTTCGCTTAAGAGACAGCTAGTCGGTGCATGGCGTAGACAGAATATCACTATTTTAGGAGAATAATGCTAGGTTGGCGGCATAGGCATGTTACAACAAAATGTGTGGCTAAACAATAAATATGCAGTTGGAATTTGGGGTGATGATAAAAACTCACTGACTGCCCGTCCCCAATGGTTGTGGTCTTAAAAAAGTAACGCAGAATCGCCTTCTGAGCAGTGGCGCCGCCAGAGGTTTGATATAAGAGGGGGGGGGCACAAAGCTTTCCGGCATGGAGTCATGGCCCCGGGAAATCTCGCATTATCTAAACTTTAGATGCCCCCAAAAGACTCTGAATGTGTGCAATACACAGGCTCTAGGATGATTACAAAGAATGCAATTTACCAGCATACAATGACACAGACCCCACTCCCCATTAAAAACGGTCAAAAATAGGCGTTCGATATTGGGAGCACAAATCTTATCTACATGGGTCAAGGTGCCCTTGTGGGGTCCAGGGGCAAAGCCCAGGTAAGGGTCCTGGGGCGAACTAGGTAAACCTCGCATTTTCCAAGTTTTAGATGCCCCCAAAAGACTTTGAATGTGTGCAATACACGGCTCTTATAAGTAAATTAGGATAATTACAAACGATCAAGTATGGAAGAATATAATTTTGCATTGATACAAACTACACTGCTCCCCCCTCCTACCCCCTTCCTAATTATAAAATGGTCAAAAATAGCCATTTTGTACAAAATATTTTTTTTTCCATTTCGGAAATTGGGGTTCCCAAGTCTCGAAATTATCACCAAAACAGTCTTAAAATACCCCTAATCCTATATCCTATACTTGGACTTTTGTTCCATTAAGAAGGCTGTCACTTATTTCTAGCAATCATCCCTGTTTCTGAAAGTCAATAACAGAGTGCCTCTCAAATTCTGGGCCTCTCAAATTCTGTACCTCTCAAATTTTGTACCTCTCAAATTATGTGCTTCTCAAATTGTGTACCTCTCAAATTATGTGCCCCTCAAATTCTGTGACTCTAACATTCTGCTGTTATGTGCCCTTCAAATTCTGTGACCCTCAGATTCTATGCCCAGCAAATTCTGTGTCCCCAATATTCTGTGCCCCTAAAATTTATGCCCCTCATATTATTTTCCCCATAAATTATGTGCCCTCACATTCTATGCCCCCATTCAAAAAGACTTTCTCTGTCACTGCAGCTATCCTGCACAGACAGGTCCGACAGTCTGAAGAGAGAAATAAAGTACGGGCCTACATTATTGGTTCAAATCATTTTGCCTTGAAAGGCATGGATTCAGGATATACTTCTTGGTTCGTTTGTGCGTACGTGTGTGTGTGTGTGTAGAGGAGGGGGGGGCATACGCGGGGTTTATCTCCCTACTTTTTCGTATTTCATATCCTGTGTATGGTGATTTTTTTTGTATTATCGTGATGTTTTCTCCCACTTTTGACTTTGCCCTTACTTTGAAGGGGAGGGGGTGGGAATGTGTTACATTTGTTTGTGTCGGTCTTCCACCCGATCTCCTTTCGCCTCTAGACCCGCTCCAACTTCGTGGACAGGTGGAGGAGAAACATGACGGCCCTCAGCTCTAGTATACTATACACTATGATTATAATGAACTTTGGGTTGTTAACCTCCCGCTAACCATCCTTGACATTGTAACATCTGAACATACACCCAATCGAAACTGCGGCAATTGAATGTTGAAATGTATTGGGAGCTGTCAATCATGACACGAGCGTAAATGGGGAATCCCGCGGTTTTGCGGTTTTCGTGCAGTGAGCTTATAGATTGAATTATTGACAGTTATAGCGCTGCTATTAAAACCGAAGAATGAAATTTAAAAGTTAATTTGACACATTGCAAACGGAAAAAATAATGAATTAGTTCAGGAAACTGAGTTATACTTGAGTGTACTGCCTAAGGAGACAGTATAAATATTGAAAGAATTTGTACATAGAAAAATGCCATAATTCGCGGATCTTCCAGGGCTTCGTTTGCCACCAGGGCCTTTTTTAACACAATAACTGGAGGGCCGTGTTCTCCCTACTCAGCAAAGTGTCCCCCCAATTGAGCATTTTGGCACCTTAGTTTGGTCCCTATATTTGGTCCTTATATATATATATATATATATATATATATATATATATATATATATATATATATATATATATATATATATATATATATATATATATATATATATATATATATATATATATATATATATATATATATATATATATATATATATATATATATATATATATATATATATATATATATATATATATATATATATATATATATATATATATATATATATATATATATATTTCAGGCTGGGGAAGGGTGAGGACATTACATTTTGTGAATCATTATGACTTCTAAATATTCCTATTTCTCTGGATCAAGATATTCCTAAACATTTTCTGGACCAACGGGATATTTCAGAAAATAATCAAAATAGCTTATAAGCAGAAGTGAACAAATAGTAAGAACATGAGAGTCATTCCTCCCTTGTTGACCCTTTGGCTTCCAATTTAAGATCAATATGTTTTTAAGTTTGAATTATCGGTGGGATATAACATTTTCTTGTGGAATCCCGGATTAGCGCCATCATTTTCACCGCAGTTTAGTTATCAATCAGTCAATGTAGGTGAGGATTATTTCAGTCTTGGGATCTTGGTTTTTCAAGCAAGGACAGATATAGGTGCCGGAAGCGGGGGATGGGGAAATGGAAGAGGGAGGGGAAGGGGAAGGGAAGGGGGAGGGAAGGGGGGGGGAAGGAAGGGCAATGGTGGAGACTAAGGGGCAAGGGGAAAAGGGAAGGGGGGTGCAGGGGTACTCTCCCCAACTTTTCAGAAGTGGGTATTCCGAGTCCCCTCCTCAACTTTGAACTTATCAAAGTTATCATTTAGTCACATGAATTTTTTTTTAATTGGAAATCTAAATTACTGCAACAGTTTAATTCATTCTTATTACAATGACCATATACAAACATACATGACACAAATCAAAAGAGATTTTGTAAGAAAAACAATCGATCTAATCGACACATAAATCACTTCAAGTTCATTTCTCTGCCAAAGAATTTACTCAGGCAGCAATACTTTCATGTATTTGATCTACTCTTTGCTGAGTTGGATCGACGCTTTAACCACGAAACATTAAATATAGTCTTGAAGATGGTAGATACCATCGGGAATATTACAAATGTCAATGGGCAACAACGCAGCCGTAAGTATCCCACGACGAAGACGACGACGAGTGAACACACAATTACAATGACGGGGTCGTCGCCTGCGTATTCGATTATGATAGTAACAATGCTATCACGAAACGCTTAATACGACCCGGACGAGAATATGTACGACCGTACGGACAGACATAACACCGACAACCAAGTCAATGTCCACGGCCTTTGATCAGGGAGCTGTTACCAGCTCCCTGCTTGAACCCAGGGCCTCGTGGTCTGTAGACATGTATGATAACCGCCACACCAACAGTAGGTAGACAATTGTTCCACTACAAGTACAACATCTTTATGGAAATGCCCTGTAAATGACGTTGACATTAAACGCTTACGAATACACTTGTCGATGTTGAATACAAAGCCCAGTAGATATCTGGATAAAGCCATCATCCTTTGGTCAGGGAGTTGCTGATATTTAAGCAAACAGCAAAGGATGGATCAGCATCAGGGGCGTAGAAAAGGTCTCCCTCAGGAAGTGTGGGTTACAATTCCCCTGTTGCAAGCGGAAAATTTACAATGGTAAATAAAGTTTTTATCAATGTTCTACTTGCTTGGCGAATCGGGAAATCGGGACAATTTTCGGGAAATACCCTTTAATTTAAAAAAAAAAATCATTCATTTTGAGGAAATTTCCTTCACATTTTGGGAAATTTTTTCGATTTTCGGAAAAATTGTTTTAATTACGCGAAATTTTAATTAAAATGTTCTCATTTTTTGGCCAATTCTCTGGCAGATTTTTCAATTGCCGGGAAATTTCGCGAAATTTCTTTAATTTTTTGGAAAATGTTACCATGCATATTTCACCCAAATTCCCATTAATTTTACTTTCTTTCCCTAAATTTGTTTAGAGGGGGGGGGGGGTTTCAATATCAAAAAGGCAAATAAGTTTGAGCAAAAAAGCCAGTTTGGGCTTAAAAAGCTGTAAATCAAGTTAAGAAAACTCCAAACTATGAAGGGAATCGGCCACCTGGCTCAGGGGCTTTTATGAGAGGGGTAGGCCTAATATGTACTGAAAGCAAAAAAAAAAACAAACAAAAAACATCTGCCTTTTTATTCTCCGTCAAATTCTTTGAGAAAAGGCCAGAATGAAGCCAAGTAAATTGAGAGACAAACAAGTCTCAAAAAGGTATTAAGAACCCCATTTCTTTCCCCCCACCACCCCCCCCCCCCTTCAAAAAAAAAGAACAGCAAATTCGTCAAATATCATAACAGTCAAATCTGCCTAACTATTTTACAAAAAGATCCCACACTCTGCGCTATTTTGCGGATCAATCTCAAAAAAGCCATATTTCTCAAATTTGGCTTGTAAAAAGCCAATTATACCAACCCTCGTGTCCTCTATAGTTCAATTAAATTAAAACAAATTACATCATCCCCAAGGTAAACATATCAGAAAATAGAGGTCAAATAACCGAGGGAGGCTTAACGGTTTGTTTGTCACGGGAGATCGCAGGTATACTTCAAAACAAACTTTTCGGAGGACATAATGTATCCTCAGTGCCTGTGTGAGTGCAGTATGCATAGTAAGTGCAAGTGCAGTATACATAGTAAGTGCAAGTGCTATGAGTATACCATTCGGCCAGGGAGCACTCACTCGTGGCAGCTTGAGATTTCCTAGATTTGTATTGGTTTGAATATTGTGAAGAGAACACTTCAAAGTTCACTTCGATTGAAAAGTTTGTTAGTATTCCGTGGAGTATTCCGTGGAGTATTTCGAAGTTAAATACCCGCGGCAGTTTTCGCACTATTCGCTGCAATTTTCTGAGCAAACTCACTCTGTAAGCTTTGTCTTAAACAGCAGTTATACTTTTCTTTTGGTTCCTTCGTGTGGAAAATAGGCATGTTTTTGTGGATTCTTTGGATGATTTCTTTGTCCTTGTCTAAAAATTGGAAACACATTGGAAGATTTCGACCACAACAGAGCTCGCGTGGATGCGTAAACCACAAGGAATGTGATGTCATTCATACAACTTAAAAGTTCATTGATGCTTATATCACAGTTCTGATACGTCTTGTGTTGCATGTAATTTTAATCCAAAATCGCTTTTAAAAATGACAATCTAACATCTTGGAAGTTCATTTACAAATTAAAGGTTTCTGAAATTTGTTTCTGATACATTGCAAGTCCACAAGTTGTTCTATTGGAGTGCATGATATATTTATTAAATTGGTGAAGATAGGCGATTTTTAGATTTGAAGTTTGGAATCTTTCTTCCAACGCCAGTGGATGAGTGATTTTGGAATAATGAAGGAAATAATATCTCGTACAAGGTTTCTGACCTGGAGTCGTACTCGTAGCCTGTTCATCGTCTTCGTTTCCATCTTGCCTAATATTCTTGCCAATAATTCAGGTAAGGCTTTGTGATGTACTTCGTAAAATTCATCCTTAAAAATACATTATTGAGGAGTGGTGGTTGGGGGCAGGCAGTGCGGAGGGCTGTATTTACATTACGGTGCGGGATTCCCACCCATATTATCAAATTCCCGCAATAAAAAAAAAACAAAAAAATCATTCAAATGGGGGAAATTCCTGCAAAAAAATCAATAAAATGCCAAAAAATACCAAATCAAAAGCCAAATTCCCCACCCTTCTCCCTTCTCCAAAGGGTCAGATTCTGTATTTTCCATCTGTATAGCTTGGCATTTTCAGTGGTATCCTTAGGTCTCTTCTGGTATTTCTGTTAATTCTCCAAAAATAAATCCTTTCCCCCTTTTTTTTTTTTTAAATCCCTCCCCCCAAAAAACAAGGGGGGATAAAAAACAAAAAAACAAGGGGGGATTCCTGTGAACACTGGGAAGTGACTGGTAATTGTTGTACTCAGAAATTTGGAGTAGGTCATGTAGGTAAGTACTAGAATACTCTTTATTTGCTTGTGGGCAACTGCCTGGAATTAATTTCAAACTGGAACTTTTCCTTTCCCCACTGATGATGACATCAGTTTTTTTAACTTCTAGTTTACTTAATATCACATTTTGTTATGTTTTTAAACAATAGAACAGTAAAAATGTTATTTACGAAACTGAAATTGTGGTAAATAGTACAATACTCCTTAGTGATGGTGTTGCTTTTTTGAATGTGTGTGGGGGAGGGGTGGGGGGCTGAACATAATGTGGTTGCTGATTTTTTTGTTGGTACAAATTAGATGTTTTATTTGGCCAGTAAATAGTGGGGAACCTTGGGAGGTAACGCAACCCCTTCGTACATCTCTGCCATCCTGGATTTCAAACCCAACCCCTTCGTCCATCTTGTAACCCAGGCTGCGACAAGGAAATAAGTATTTCAAATTCAAGGTGACTTATAACTTGTTGATATAACTTATTCATATTCATATTCTAATGCACCTATCAATTGAATGTTCCACCCCCATATACCCTAGACAATGCGGGTCATTGCACGACCTGTGTCACACAAGTGGTGTATTTTGATGCACCCCTCAGACACACAAATGACTAACATCTTGTCTCAAAATGACTGTACCTGCATCACAAAAGTGACGCACATTTCAATGTAATTGGCGCACACCACAGTCAAGAAAGCACATATTGGAGGAAAAAAGCCTTGAAAATTCATTGAGTTCGGAATCATTATCCAACCTCATGAAGCAATCACTAGTTGTAGGAAAAGCAATAGAATGTTTAAGGGTATTATCTTTGGCCTTCACAAATTGTACATTTAATCACATGCAACAGATTTAGCAAGTGACCCACATCTGTGTCAATGAAATAACTGACATCTTTGGTAAAATGACTTATCCCACAACACCTTTATGACTGACATCTTAAGTGAAATGATGCACATGCGAGTTGACCCACCTCTGACTCACCTTGCCGGGGATAGGGGTGGGACATTCAATTGATGGGTGCAATAACTATCCTGTAGTTTAATGTAGGTTATAAAGTATTGACAAGTAATGGCAACAATGGTTTAATGGATTTAAAATCCACTACAAAACATAAAGAAAGCAGAAAATTTCATCATCAAAATCGGTTAAAAATTGGCCATTTTACAGTTTTAAAGATTTTCTTGCATTATACTCTCTGTGATATAATGAATAGGATAAATGGGACATTCATATAGTCTTTATTTTCTCATGTAAATCCATTGTTTTTTAACCTTCTGCCACTTCTCTATAAAAGAGTGAAGAATAAATCTGAGAGGATGATTTGAATTTTGCCACCCCCTCCATTCAACCTCAACCTGAAGATGTCTTCCTGATCATATGTCACATTTTATTAATATATTGCAAACAATTCCAACTATGATTACTCATTATGCACTTGTCAGTTGTATGACTCATCCCTACTACCCTGGGCAATGTCAGTCAAAGGTGAGTTATTGACTTGAACTAGTGACTCACATGTGCGTCATTGTACCAAATTGTCAGTCACCAGAGTGACTCTGGGGTGGGTGAATTTACTTCCAACTTATTGACTTTGTGCAGAGGTGATTGATTTGGGGTAAGTCATTTCACAAAAAATGTCACTTAACTAAGTGATTGAAGGGTGCGCCAGTGTACATGTTTTGTCCACCCACTTTGGTGCAATGACTCACCTTGTCCGGGGGTGTAGGGGTGAGTCACACAATTTACAAGTGCATAACTTGAAAACTATACTATTTTCAAAATCCCAAGACTTTTCAACTCGGACTTAAAATGCTCTGTTCAGTTGGTGGATGAACAGCAACCTTTTGTACCTGTACATACATATACCTTTAAAATTCCAATAAAGTTCAAACATAAAGAAGAACACTTCAAGAAGACTTGTATCTCCCTTTAAATAATGACCCAAGAGCGATTCACCCGTACATGATGTCAGTGATATTGACCTTTCATGCCCCAATAACATTTCAATGTCCCCAATCAAGAGTTCCATTCCAAATGCTAAAAGAACTTCCCCTTTACCTTCTAAATAAGGTTTGAAGTGTCTTAATCCTGGAAGCAATAAATAGCCTTTGCAGCTAATGGCATTATTTATTGGTAACAGGGATCAGAAGTTTAAGAACCTCTTTCTAGTAAGTGGATAAGTATGTTGTTTATTTTAAAGATTTTGCTCTTTTAAGCTAAGTACAAGAGGCAAACATCTCAAGGTGTGTGTGCATGGCAGAGAACTTGATAGGATTAAGGCCTTGGAGGAAATCCTCTGATCTTTGACCAAAACAGGACAAATTGTAAAGAATTTTGGTCTGCATCAATGGGTGAAAAGAAATTTTCCCATTATAACAGTGCTTATATGGACTCACAGTACAAATTGTTCAGTGTGTTTTGTCAAGGGGGTGCAAAATTTGTCATTGAGAGACTACTTACTGGTGGTAATTCACGGTTCAGAATACCATTGGACATCAGCCAACTTTTCCCTGCTCCATGTTTTAAAAATCCTCTGTCTTCTGGTCGTATGTTATTTCATTTGTATGCCAAATCTCTTGTCTTCTGGTCGTATGTTATTTCATTTGTATGCCAAATCTCTTGTCTTCTGGTCGTATGTTATTTTATTTGTATGCCAAATCTCTGCCTTCTGGTCGTATGTTATTTTATTTGTATGCCAAATCTCTTGTCTTCTGGTCGTATGTTATTTTATTTGTATGCCAAATCTCTTGTCTTCTGGTCGTATGTTATTTTATTTGTATGCCAAATCTCTTGTCTTCTGGTCGTATGTTATTTTATTTGTATGCCAAATCTCTTGTCTTCTGGTCGTTTGTTATTTTATTTGTATGCCAAATCTCTTGTCTTCTGGTCGTTTGTTATTTTATTTGTATGCCAAATCTCTTGTCTTCTGGTCGTTTGTTATTTTATTTGTATGCCAAATCTCTGCCTTCTGGTCGTATGTTATTTTATTTGTATGCCAAATCTCTTGTCTTCTGGTCGTATGTTATTTTATTTTTATGCCAAATCTCTTGTCTTCTGGTCGTATGTTATTTTATTTTCATGCCAAATCTCTGTCTTCGGGTTGTATGTTATTTTATTTTTATGCCAAATCTGTTTTCTGGTTGTATGCTATTTTATTTTGTACGCCAAATCTTTTGTCTTCTGGTCATATGTTATATTATTTGTATGCCAAATCTCTAGTCTTCTGGTCGTATGTTATTTTATTTGTATGCCAAATCTCCCAAATACGGAGTTACAATTCAAGTCCGTAGGCTTTTTCAGAGGGATGCTCCACCGTATCCCTTTCTTCCTCCACCGTATCCCTTTCTTCCTCCACCGTATCCCTTTCTTCCTCCACCGTATCCCTTTCTTCCTCCACCCTGCTTCCTTTTCACAACTTATCTACATTTTGTCAAGAAAGTTGTACTTTCATAATTGCTTGACCTTCTTTTGATGATGCTTACAGACTCCTAATACAAAAAGATGGAGATACACTACTTTGAATTGTTCGAAGTGCCCCCAAATTTATACTGCATGGCCCTCGCTACTTTTCAAATGCCCCTTTTTGGCCTTGCCACCTTCCCCTTTTTTCCCTTGCCACCTTCCCCTTTTTCCTTGCCACCTTTCCTTTGTTTCCTTGCCACCTTCCCCTTTTTCCCTTGCCACCTTTCCTTTTTTTTCCCTTGCCACCTTCCCCCTTTTGGCCTTGCCACCTTCCCCTTTCTGGTTCAAGCTAGGGGTTTGTTTTGAAGAAGTTCTGTTTTCAAATATTTTCCCTCTGCACATTTTTTCACCTTGTTATCTATGACTTGAATGATATCATAGAAAATTCCCTTTTCTTTAGTTTTCCCCATGCCTTTTTTGCGTGAAGTCATTTCTGACTTACGAAGCACTAGAGCGAAAAGTGAGAGCATATTTTTATGGGGACCTCCAAAAATCAAATGCTTATCTAGCTCGCAACGGAATAGCAATTTCCTGATTAGATTTGAATATTCAAGTGACCTTTGCCCTCACATCGCCTGTGGGCTATAGAAATATGAAGTTTATCGATCTGTTGTGGATAATATATCTGTGAAATTCACAAAAATGAGCACCCTCACATTTCAGTCTAGGACTCCTTTAACTTGAAGAGGGAATTGTGTCTTAAGAATTGCTTGACCCATCACCAATAAATCCGATATATACTAGTAACGTTTATTTCCACACAGTAATTGATCAGCTTATTGGGAATTTTGTCAATAATTTGGCCAATCAGAAACATTGGGTTGAATTTTTATCGTGTTAACAGCATATCTCGCCTTTAACTCAACCTCCCTTTCCTTTCCTTCTCCGCCTTACCTTCCTCACCTTCCTTTTATTACCTTAACTTTTTCCCCTCACCCACCTTCTCTCCCTCCTTCTCTCCCTCCTTCCCACCTCTCTGTCCTCTCTGTCCTAAATCATGCACCTTGGTTTTTAACACCCTCCTGGCACATTTGACTTTGACTGTTGCAAAACATCATCAAACCAAAACTAAAGATGGTTTATATGTCAAACAAATAAAAAGTGGCCATTTACTGTGCAGGAAGATCAAACAAAAAGTGGAAAGCAACAGTCTCTTGTAATACATAATGAAAATATCATAGAACATTTTCAACTGTTTATGACTCTGTTTATGAGTAGGTGATGAATAAGAGATAAGAAAGCTTTTAGCAGACAGCAATTTAAAAGTAATCCTTGCTATATGAATAAACAAAACTTCTACCAAATAATATTGTAAGTGATAACTGGATAAGATTGTCAGGAAAATAATACATCCCAGCTGTAGTTACTTTATAATAAGGTCACTAGTTCTTTCTTGGTTGTTTGAAAGGATTTCTTTTACAGGGGTGTAGTCTTTGGGATGATGGGAGGGGGGTATTGTAGAACAAAAGAAATTGTTGATGGCGAAATGTTTGCTCCAAAATTAAGTCAAAATAGCGGTCATTTGCTAGATTTTAATGAAGAGCAAAATAGAAAGCCTTTGCCTTAAAATCTGGATCTGAGGAGGGGGACAGTCCCGGTCGTCTCCCCTCCCTACACTCATGTATTTGCATACTACATAAATTTGTTGCACTTAATATTTAGGTGGGAATTATTCTACTGGTAATTATACCCTGTGATGTAGAGGTAATTCTTTAGCTAGGGGTCTCTTGATCTATGATGCATTGATTCACTATCATGGACAAATCAAAATAAACTTGCCACGAAAGAACCATGTAATGAGAAGCCATGAGCATTGCAGGTAACTAAAAGGATGTATTTTGCTAAAACACACTAAAAAATCTAGAGAATAGATATTGATTCATATCGCAAGAATCTGATCAAATTTTAAATGACCGTACTTCAAATATCAAAATTTTAGCTAGGGTCATCCACTTAGCCCCTTAGAAATAATAGCTAGGGGTCACCCCCTGCTTCTGTACTACTTATTATACATCTAGAATACCAATGACATGAATTATTCAGTGGGTTGTTCCTCGAAAATATATTCACATGATTTTGTCTGAAAAGAGTTCCCCTGTCTCCCAGGAGTTAGGGCCCTGCTTGTATCAAAACTTAGCGACTCTCAGTCATTTACATATTAAGTACAATTTCACTTTGTGGGAAAATTTCAACGACATTTGCATACTCATAACATATGAGTCTTCAACTGTACCCTAGGTGCCATTTCTGATAGCTCACACTTAACATGGATATTTAAAATGACATATCCCACAAGCCCCTGCTCTTAACCCTTTAAGGACTGAGGGCGGATATATCCACGGAGCGCAATCGTGCACCACGGACAGTGGACGGGTATATCCGCCGTTTGACTTGTTGACTTTAAGCAATTACTTTCACTTACCCCGTACTTTCTACAAACACGTATAAATTCCAAATCATGTAATGAACTAATTCTGCAAAAATTGATACCAAATTGCAAGGGGGTTACATTGAATAATTTTGAGAAATTTTGGAGTGAAAAAAGGAAAATGTGTACTGCTAAAGAAGCATTTTTGAGTATCGATATGGTGATGATGAGGATTTTCGGGGAAATATTCTGATCAAAATCATGGGACAGTGATAGCGATTCAGTAAGTGATTCTAATGCTAACGCTAGGATTAGGCCTGTACGTAACGATAGATAGTTAGACTTATGCACTTGTCAGTTGTATGACTCACCCCTGGCAATGTCATTCAAAGGTGTGTCATTGACATGTATGAAATAATGACTCACATGTGCATCATTGTACCAAATTGTCAGTCACCAAAGTGACTCTGGGGTGGGTCAATTATCTTCAGACCCATTGACTTTGTACAGCGGTGATTGATTTGGGGTAAGTTATTTCACATAAAATGTCTGTCACCTAAGGTGCATCAATGTACATGTTCTGTCCACCTACAATTACTCACCTTGTCCTGGAGGAAGGGGAGGGGGGGGGTGTAGAGATGAGTCACACACAATTGACAAGTGCAATAAGGCCTGGATGACTGACGACTTTCACGAGCTATGTAATGACATACACGCACTGTACTGTACATGCACAGTACCATGTATATTTGTATAATTGAGCGCTAGTGGTATCATAATGTATTATAATGTGATAATAACATCAACATATAATAATAAAGGTACTCAATTGTTATGTCATTGTAAAGAAAATTTATTTCTGCATATTTTCTGCAAAGTTAGAAAAGTTATTAAAGTTAGTAAGTTATTAAAGTTAGTAAG
This sequence comes from Chiridota heheva, assembly GCA_020152595.1. Lineage (NCBI taxonomy): Eukaryota > Metazoa > Echinodermata > Holothuroidea > Apodida > Chiridotidae > Chiridota > Chiridota heheva. The sequence continues at coordinate 232,980 of JAIGNY010002988.1, read as the reverse complement.
TTAATAAAGTTAGTAAATTATTAAACTTAATAAGTTATATAAACAACTAAGTTGTTACAAACGGTTGAACAAAAATGGTAAAATTATGAAATATTAGCAAAATTTGCATAAAGATGCATTTCAAATTAATTTTTCTCACTATGGTCATATGTATTATTGAATTGAGTCATTTCATGCATCATTTGAAAGAGGCAGTTTTGGCAAATGGGATGCTCATTTGAAGCTGGCGGTAAATCTTATATTTTACACCCACCAGTCAAAATGGTCTACTATTACGCCTGATTGTAATTTGTAAATGTCAAAGGTTGCCACATAGTGCTTGGCATAAAGTGGTACTACTCATGACTTTGTTTCCTGCAGAAGAAGGGTGCCAAATCAAGGGTATAACAATGAAGATTCCGCAGTATCATTGATGGCCACTTGAAAATGTGATGTCAGTTCAAATAATGTATTTGCTCATTGTAAATATTGCATGACTGGTATGGATTCTGGTTGTCATGGCATTTCCATTTTGAGTCTAAAAGTAGGCGATGTTTGAAGAATCTATCAAACATTAAAAAAGTCTTGAAGAACAAGAAATATCGCTGCATAAAAGGTGGATGGGGCAGGGTTTAACTGACCAAAAGGGGTCATTTCAAGGGCTCATTGAGGGCAGGATTGAGTGCACTTTAAATGAAAATAAGGGAGTAATTATTACAACAAACCTTGAACAAGAACTGTTCCTGCATCATTTTACATCCAGGATCTGTAATCAGCATGAAAAGAAGGCAAAATAGTTCTCACAAATGTATGTTTTTGAGAACAAAATATAGAGTGTAAAATGTAGGGTGGGGGCAATAGGGGCAGGGTAGATACCCTCTGAAAAAAGTGAAACTAGGGGCCTGACATAGTACAGTAGCTTGTGTCCAAAATGTGGTAGGGTCCCAATTGGACTTGAGGTTGTCATTAATTGAGAGACTCTTTACTTTTCTTTTTCAAAAGGGGCCCTTTTGTCATTTTTCAGAAAAGTGGATGGGTGGGGGACATGCCTGTGGTCCCCTGGTTCCTACCCCATGCATTTTAGCTTGTTAAACACTTGGTTTGTAAGTTATAGCAAATGGCAGCTCTCTAGTACTAGCTAGCAGTAGGCCTATTTAAATGTCTTCTGTCAGGTTTACTGCAGGTTTCAGTTGAAAAACCCATTGCTTAGTTAGAACGCACACATCTGTTTGACTGAAGATTCTGGCTGAGCAGTAAAGATATATTTACATTCTGGTCCCTTTGGTAAACAGCAAGGTTTGCTCAAGCCTTTCAATTTAAATTGCAGATGATATTTACAATCTGTGAGTGTGAGGAGTTTAAAAGCCATTCACAATGTGAAGGTTTTAAAGAGAGACTTGTTAATTGAGGAGGAAAATATTTCATGCTGTGGGAGGAATTTGAAAGAAACAAAGTGTGTGTGTGTGTATAGGGGAAAGGTGGGGGAGGGGAGGGGGGGGACAAAGTGTGTGGGGGGAGGGCTGGGGCCTTCATGACTGCATATAATTTTGGAATACATTTTTAATGCAAAGTTTCATTTAGACAGCCTTTTATTAAAAGATAAGTTTTGATACAAAATGACTTTAAAAAAAAAAGAAAAATTAAAGTTTTACAGTGAATTGAAAAATTGAAGTTTGTGTGTGTGAACAAACCTCTATACTTCACCAAACTTGAAGGACTATGGACATCAAGCAACAAGTCTCCATATATGAAATAGGTATTTTATACTGATTACAAAATCACCACACTCCCCCCCAAAAAAAAAATTAAAAAAAATTAAAAACTGAAAATTGATGATAATTTTCTCGCTCTCATAATGATTCATTTCCATAAGAACTGTAGGCGATTATGATGTAGGTGATATTTGAAGGCTATGAAGTGCTCTACTCTGCATTTGCACTGTGCAATAATACTTATATGGGATCTGCCTCAAGTTCTAACTTATTGAAATTTGCCGACAAAAGCTCAAATTTCTAAACAGACAATTCCAGCACCCAGGAATAAGACTGCAAATAGTGCAGAAGACATCATAGCTCACATTTATGTTGATGATTCGGAAACAATTCCATATCAGTTTGAGCCTTTGGATCCTGAAACGGCATCGGATACACAAGACTTGACCTTAGCCTGGGCCTATGTGCGACTAAACTAAGGCCCCAAAAGTAACAAGTTTTGCAATGTATCTTCAAGAAAATTAAAATAAAAACACTTTTTGAACGATTTTGAAATCGAGACAAGACAAATGTAATCCAAACAAGAAATATCAAGCCTCAAACTGTAATTCAAATGGCTGTTTTCAATTGCCGTAACAAATTTACTAACCGTAACTTAGAACAGCATACTTGCAGACATTTAGTACACAGCTAGCTAACTAAATGTTGAATATACAATAAACTATCACGCATGTAGGTAGCACCCGGAATTGGTCAGGAACTGTATTCACTCAACTCACGTCATCAATATTTCAATACTCCAGTTTAGAAATGGCACTGCAGTCGTTTCTGGAGGGAAAAAAAAAAAAAAAAAAATGTTTTCTTGACAACAACGAGAAATAGAAAGATTTTTGAACTGTAATGTAAATTAAAAAATGTTTAAAATTAAAAAAAAACAGATGGAATGATATAACATTTGCTGGATGTACATACTTTAAAAAATATTTCCATAGATTTTCATTTTTTCCCTACGTGGTAGAGAAATTTCATAGGAACAAAGTGGTGAAAAAACTATGTTAATATCTTATTCCATTTAAAAGTTATAACAATTTAAAGATTTGAAAAATGTTCTTATAAACACCTCATACAGTGTGTATGTCCTTCAGCTTGATGATGTCATCAAGGCAATTACAGCACAGTTGTTATGCATTTCTTATAAATTTAATCACACTTTATTTACATTATCACACAACATTTTTGGTTCATTTTAGAGATAGGGTGGAATATATGATTGAGAAGAAAGTATTTGTTTTTCTTGGTGTACATCTTATTTTCAATGAGAAAAAAAATCCAAATCATTTTTAAAAAAAAAAAAAAAAAAAAAAAAATTGTTGAAATTGTCTCTATGACATCACAGATGTTGCCAATCAGTCACTTTTGTCCAAATTTAAAAATACTTTAAAATTTTATAACTTCTAAACGGAATAAGATATTAACATAGTTTTTTCACCACTTTGTTTCTGAAATTTTTTCTATCATTTATGAAAAAAAAAAAAAAAAAGTCATATAAGAAAAAAAAAAATGAAAATCCATGAGAATATTCCTTTAATTAAGGAGAAGGACAAGTCATGTAATGGAATTATACCATTAAAGGAGCTTTCAATGGTGGAACAGTCTTTTTTGCTAAGTCTGCGAATTTTAAAATATAGCAGTTGTCATTGCAAAATTACTTGAGTATTCATAAGAAATAATTTTGATTGGTTTGAACATGTCAAAGGTTGTCAGTACCATCACATGCATGGAAGTTTGCTGGATTATTATTGGGACTCAAAGAAAAATTTGCCTCACTAGATCCATTATGTAGGAAAATGGGTCTTAATCACTTTAAAACATTTAAATAAGTGACAAAAACTTTTAAGAAATTGATGAACATTGCTTGCTGTATGGTTTTAGTCATCTTTACACAACTCTGACCTAAGGGGCATAGGAAGGGTCACCTTTCAGGGGAAAGGGAACCAAAATGTTCTTGGTGACAAGTTTAAAAAAATGCTTCTAATTGGAAAATACCTAACATTTTTGGGAGATTTCCTATCTTATCTGAAATTTTCTTCATTTTTGAGAAATTTTCTTTAATTTTGGGAATTTTGGCCAGTTTTTCTGGAAATTTTGGCAACTTTTCAGAGAAATTTTGATTAATTTTCTGAAAATTTTGATTCATTTTTATGAAAATTTTATGAAAATTTTATGAAAATATTCAATGATTTTACCACATTTTTTCAATTTGATGTTAATATTTTTCCAAAATTTCCTATTTCTTCTCCCAACCAGGCAGAAAGCATGCATTCAGGAAGATGAATTCCACCCAGGAGCAGCTTGCTTCCCTTGCCTCCCCTTCTCCGCCCTCCCTTTGTATGCCTCTGATTCTGACAGAACTTGAAGAAACTATTCTTCAACATTTTGTTTCTTTCCTACTTGTTCATATTTCAAACAAAAATGTGGTCACAAGGGAGTAAGTATGAGACAATAATTTATCATCTTTATTACTGGTCAACCAAAAGAATTTGGACAAAACCACATAATTTCTCACTGGCCAAAAAAAGAAAATAAAATAATTGGTCACTTTGGTTTATGGTCATTAAATATGGAATGCCAACATATGGTCACTAATGTTGAAGTGAAAATATGTTATGTATTGGACAATATGTTGTCACAGTTTCCAATGAATGATTTGAAATAATATGACTTGACTTCAAACATTAGCAGGATTTCAAGGGGGAAAGGGGGAACTTACCTTCCACCACATTTTCTTTTAATTTGTGTCTTTTAGATGGTAACTTTTTGCATCTTAGCATGATTTTGCTTCCCCCCCCCCACTTTTGACTTTCCCCTCCCCCACTTTCAGTATGCAAATTCCGCCCGTGACTTTAAAGGTGTGGATGCTTTTGCTTCCCTTACAAGCATTCATGGTGGCTGTGTAAGAGATTTTGAGTTTCAGGGGAAAACATTGTTGGGGATGGGGTGGGGAGGGGGCGAATATGTTTTTATTTTACATATATCTCAATACAAAAGAAACATTATTAGCTTATCTTTGGGGCAAAAGCACCCCTTGCCTCTATGACCAGCTGCCACTGGAAGCAAGGGTGTGAATCTTTTGTTGAAGATAAAGGAACCTGAGGATGGCATGAAAGTTTTCATTGTCAGCCTTTACACCAGTTGTGAAACTCAGGCTGGTACAGTAGTCAAGCTTTTTTGTATTTGAGAACGTTATCTGGGAGAGGGGTTAGATACATCCACCCCATTTCCTATTTATCAAAATCTGAGGAGCAAAGAGGGGAAACCTGTGGGGAAACCTGTGGGAATAAAGCATTTATGGCTTTCGGCCTGTGAGTATTATGAACCCTTCTCACCCACCCCTCTTGAAACTGCCAGAAAAGTTTTAAAAGTCAGGGTCAAATGCATAGGCAGGAATTGCGGGGGATATTCCGCCACTTCTTTCATATTTTTATGATGATTTTTTTGTATCTTAGTTTGATTATGATTCCCCACTTTTGGTAAATTGTAATTTGTGACTTTACTACCTTTTTAATGAATAGAGATCCATCTTAAGGTAGTACCTGGCACAGCAAGGGTTGGATAATCTATCAAATCTATGGTATATTCCAAGGTTACTAGGCTACTGAAAATAAAAGGCTTGTATTGGTTCAGTAACTTCTGTCTACACTTTTACTGTCTGGATCATTTGTGAGGCTTTTAATCAAGATTGATTAATATGTCTATTGTCGCCATTGCCAAATTCTAGTCAAACTGAACTTATCTGGAAAATTATACAACAGAGTGATAACAGTTGATTAATGAGGAGTAGTTTAGAATATAAAGAATTAGTGTTAGTTCAACTGTGAAAGGTTCACGCACTGACAATATGAAAGCAAGAGCATTTCTTAATTGAAGGTGTAACGTATTCAGTTCAAAAGGGGATCTAGTCCCCTAAAAATTTCTTGACATGTTTAATACTATTGACATCACTTCCTGCTGCTTCTTGACATGTTTAATACCATTTACATCACTTCCTGCTACTTCTTGACATGTTTAATACCATTTACATCACTTCCTGCTACTTCTTGACATGTTTAATACCATTGACATCACTTCCTGCTACTTCTTGACATGTTTAATACCATTGACATCACTCTCTGCTACTTCTTGACATGTTTAATACCATTGACATCACTCTCTGCTACTTATTGCCAGTATTTGTGTAAACATTTAGACTAATCACAAACGACAAATTATATCTTATAAATATATTCATTTCCACGATAAGACAATGGTTGGCCATTTATCTTCAGAATGAGAAAGTCTCAATAAGCCAATTATCAAAGCCCTTGAAGAAATTTGAGTAAGAATTTAGTCAGTCTTTTGAAGCAGATTCTGGTCTGGTTTTTTGGAACAAAACTGATTATATTCTGATCATAACAACTGACCCGAAACTGATTCTATTCATTGAGTCAGTTGATAAAAAAAAAAAAAAAAACTTATAAGAACTGATTAAAGAAAACCACTGTAGTCAGTTTTGTTCCAAAATTCAGATTCGAATCTGATTTAAAGCATTTCTGACTAAAAACTGATCCAAAAATGTGATTCAAAACTGACTTGAATCTGACTACCATATTTGATCCAAAAATCTGATTCAAAACTGACTTTAATCAGGTACTACAGTTATTTCTATGAAATTTTTTTTTGTGTGTACCTGGGTAGTTAATATGCATGGATGAAGGTATATGTGTTTCTTGTGTGAACTCTCTACATTGAGTTCATGTGTAATATTTTCTAATGCTCTTTGATCTTTCTTCACTTTATTATACTTGTGTACTTGCCAACTAATGTTAACTTATTTTCTCTATATGATTTTTTTAAATGTGTTTATGGTCTAGAGCACTAAATATATGCCAATTAACATGCTGAATTCTAAAACCACTCATGATATTGTAATCATTCTCAAACATGCAGCGCTGCTGATCAAGGAGGTGATACAGTAGTTGTCATGAATAGATCAACAAACCTGACGAACGGAATTATTAGAATAAAGATGAGGGTTATTTTGTCAGTTGGCCTGACCCTACTGCCAAGGGTATATTTTACATTTGGAAAATTGATTATCAAATATGGCTGACATTCAAAATCAAAATTTATTTTTTGTAGCAAGCTGTAACCATTTTGATTAGCAAACTGCTATGCTAAATTGAGTAAATTTGTCCCTCAGGTACTGGCTGATCCAGGAGGATTTTCTGTGGGAGGACTGGGGAAGGGGCGGTTGTCAACATTTGTCTGGCCAGTTGTGATACTAAAGCATATTGTGCATAATTTGTGCGTGCAGTTCTTTCCAGGGTAGAAGTTCTTCCCCCCCCCCCAACATGGAGAGATTGTTTATCCTGTCTGATGCACCAAATGACATGATTCATTGTAAAATAAAATAAAAACCTAAAGAAATGGGAGCAGAAGGGATAGTGAACTCATGTGAACCACACTGTAACTTAGAGACCACTTACTGAAGCTAAAAAAACTTATTCCCCTTGTACACGTAGATGTTGGCATGCATATATAAGCGGAATTTGCCTATCGAAAGTGGGGGGGGGGGGGAACAAAATCATAAAAGGAGGGGACAAATGCCCAGGGTTCCTGGCACCCCCTCCCCCCAAATCCTGCCTATGCTTGCATACAATAGGTCTAATTCATCTTCAATCTAAACCAAATAATTAAAATTATACAAAAAAATTTATCCTAATTCTAGGAAGACCTAGTTGCCATTGTAAGTCAAATACTTGTAGGCTTGTAGCTGACCTCCATTAAGAAGTTTAAAGAAAGAAATTAAATTAACCAAGTCTCTGATACCAGTGTTCCTTTTAGCATGGTGTTTTCTTTCCAAGTAACGGACTAACCCCCCAGGCCAGGTTATAATTGGACAACTGTCATCAGCCCATAGCAAGCGTGTAATAATTTTTGATATTTTTCTTGTCAAATTGTCAAACTGATTCCGTTACTTCAAAAAATGGATTGTCGGAACCCTTTGTGTGGAGCGGATTCTTGGATTTGTAGATGTTGGGAGGTTAATTCCATGTGCACGCTTATTGTCAAGTATCCTGTTTTAAAACCATGGAGTTTATCATCGCTTCCAGGTTTATTTTCTAGAATGATCATCTTTACTCTCTAGGAGAAGAAGTAGTTCATTTATATAGTTCATTTATAATTATGAGAATATAGCATGTTTGCAATTTTATCTGCAGTGTTTGGAAATTGATTGCTGAACTTAAAGGATTAGTTCGGTAGTCAAGAATGTTCATCTTATATGAAAGAGGACTTCAAAAGAAACAAAAGGGTGAAAGCATTTAAAAATCTTATTCCATTAAGGAGATATTCAAGTTTCAAGTTTGGTATCATTTATGTAGAAACGACTGAAATCAGACTAGTTGTGACATCATGTATTTTTGAGACTTTTCTTTGAAGTTTCTTTCTGAAATGCTTTTTTACGACGACGGACAAGTGAACACACAATTACAATGACGAGGTCGTTGCCTGCGTATTCGGTTGTGATAGTAACAATGCTATCACGAAACGCTTATTATGACCCGGACGAGAACACAGGTATGACGTACGGACAGACATAACATCGACAACCAAGTTCATGTCCACGGCCTTTGATAACGAGTTGGGTGCACTGGTGTGCTTGCTTTGTCATGAGGTTTAAAAGGCTTTATATCATTGATATCATATACAATTAAAACTTCATAGGCCCATGCAAAGGAAAAATTAATTCTTAGAAAGAACATTTGATGTAGAAATACATAATTATAATAATAATAATATGAACATTTATAAAGCACCGGTATCCATCAAAAAATGATGCTCATGGTGCTTTTGCAAACACAACAATAATAAATGTATCAGCTATAGTCACAGTCAGAATGTCTCTTTGAACAGGTATGTTTTTAAGTTCCTTTTGAACATGTTGGTGCTGGGTGATGACTTGAGTGCAAATGGCAATGAGTTCCAAAGTTACATGTATGTTAATATTCTATTCTGTACTGAGTGTATAACATACACTTTTTAGAGGGCATATGAACAAAATGGCAGCTCTCATGTAAGAGTCAATGTTTTAATAAATTGGAAAAAATATGAATTTTATTCAGATGACTTGAAATTAATATTTCTATCATATTAAATGACGAAAAAGCCAGATTTGAATACCATCTTCCTACTGTTATAGAAAATAAACACACCAAATAGTGACTTATTGTCCATTTAAGCCTCTTCCTGTCCAGTAACCTGACCTATATATTTTGCTGCAGTATCAATGAAGATGTGTTATCACAAACAAATATCTGTCAAAAATGCCAAAACATCTCAAAAAATGAAACTTAAATGCAAAAACGTGGAACTAGTAAGGAAACTCATTTTGCAATATGTGTTCTATGTTTACATTTCTGGGAGCTATTCCTGTCTTTCAGGAAGTTACAGAATCAGATTGCTTGAAGAAATACAAGAATTTTTAGAAAATGTGTTGAGAAATTTCATGTAAGATTATAAAGGTATTGAAATATGGAGCTGTATAAATTTGCCTGTGTGACATAATGGAATAAGCTCCTGTGTCTTTTTGAATCCATTTGTGAGCTGAGCAAATATTGACTTGGCAAAATACAAACAGAATATTAAATGCTTCTTTAGATTCGATGGAAAGAGAATGGTCACTTGTGGCTGGTTTGACTTTTCAGAATGCAATTGAACGTAGCATGGCATGACAGAAGGTACTCTAACATCACAAAAAGGAAATAATTATCATTAATAATGATCAAAATGAATCATTTACATAGGTCACTGCTGGTTCTAGAATAATGGTTTGAAAGGAAAATTGGAATGGGGAGGAGGGGGGGGGGGGATGAACTGTTCACAGTGGATATTTAAATTTCAATGGAATTATTGGTTTATCAGCTGATGTAAAGCAACAACAAATTCCTCCCTATGTGATTTATTTAAGGTGGAATTCTAATAAAATAGAGGGGGAATCCCTCTACCCCTCATTTAAACACTGATGAGATAGTTGGTTCACCAGCAGCAGACCCTGGGGGCTGGGGGATTTTAGCCCCAAACAATTTAGTTCAGCATGTATTTTTACTTCACCCGACCTCATTGACATGATGGCATGCCAATATTTTGAATGTTCTGCTGCCCCACGGTTGGGGGAGGGGATATGGGTGGCAGGGTTGTAATTGTCATCCAGAAAGTTGGGGGACATGGGGTGATTCTTCAAATTGTACTGAAAGTGACCCCTTTCTTTCCCGCGGCAATAATGAATAAGGGAGGGGAGTATAAAATACTTTGCAAAAACACACACATTTGGTCCTACAAGTAAAATGGGTATTTTGTATCTCTTTCTTATAAGATCATGACTCGATCACTGTTGGTCCCAGGGTCATATTTTGCAGCTTGGGGTTGGGGGAGTGATCTGAAATGCTTTACATGAATGCAATGCACCACACCTTTTGCTGTATGAATAAAATTGGGTGTTTCCTTGTATTTTACGATATGAGGATATCATTAGTAGGCTTACCTGGCCAAAATCATTTAAAAAAAACAAAAAAAAAAAAAGAACAAGCTCAGTTGTTAAATTGTGTTAAGTTTCCTTTTGGGACCTCAAACAGGGTTATCAGGTCTGACTTTGCTGCAGGGCCTCATAATGACCTTTTCCCTAGGTGGACCTAAGGGTAGCATTATAATTGTATGGATGGCTAAGGTAAGGTTTTGTGCATTAATCATTCAAGTTATCAGTGAAGTCATTAAAATGATTCTTCTAATGAATGTCACTTAGATTAAATCTTCACCAATAAATCTAAGCGTACTAGTAATGCCACTTCCACAACAGTAATTTATTGGCTCAGTCAGTGCATGGTGATTGATTGTGCAATTATTTCAACCAATCAGAGATGTTGGATTGTATCATAGGCCTAATTCTTATCTCCATGCAGGGCCGTAATTCGGTGGAGGGGGGCATGGGGAAATGCCCCCCCCCCACTTATTAGTAGAATTGATACAATTCAGTATATTTGGGGGAAAATTTGCTCCTTGTTCTCATTTTCCAAATGAGAATTATAGCCGTGTCTCCATGGTATCCATGTTAACTTGATATCCGCCCTTTGGCATGATGGCCCCATACTCAAAGGCTCCGAGGACCACCTCCCCCTGGCACCCTTGGCCTCACTCCAGCTATTTATTGACACCAAAGATCAGACCCCCCTACCCCCTAAAACATCCCAGTCCGATTCCGAGTAGCTGTGTCATATAACTGCAAGAAAAATTGTTTCTCTAAACATCTCATTTGAATTCGGAACTGCTTAATTGTTTTGTATAATGGTAACATAGTCTATAATGGTAACATAGTCTATAATGGTAACATAGTCTATAATGGTAACATAGTCTATAATGGTAACATAGTCTATAATGGTAACATAGTCTATAATGGTAACATAGTCTATAATGGTAACATAGTCTATAATGGTAACATAGTCTATAATGGTAACATAGTCTATAAACATAGCCTATAATGGTAACATAGTCTATAATGGTAACATAGTCTATAATGGTAACATAGTCTATAATGGTAACATAGTCTATAATGGTAACATAGTCTATAATGGTAACATAGTCTATAATGGTAACATAGTCTATAATGGTAACATAGTCTATAATGGTAACATAGTCTATAATGGTAACATAGTCTATAATGGTAACATAGTCTATAATGGTAACATAGTCTATAATGGTAACATAGTCTATAATGGTAACATAGTCTGTAATGGTAACATAGTCTGTAATGGTAACATAGTCTGTAATGGTAACATAGTCTGTAATGGTAACATAGTCTGTAATGGTAACATAGTCTATAATGGTAACATAGTCTATAATGGTAACATAGTCTATAATGGTAACATAGTCTATAATGGTAACATAGTCTATAATGGTAACATAGTCTATAATGGTAACATAGTCTATAATGGTAACATAGTCTGTAATGGTAACATAGTCTGTAATGGTAACATAGTCTGTAATGGTAACATAGTCTATAATGGTAACATAGTCTATAATGGTAACATAGTCTATAATGGTAACATAGTCTATAATGGTAACATAGTCTATAATGGTAACATAGTCTGTAATGGTAACATAGTCTATAATGGTAACATAGTCTATCATGGTAACATAGTCTATAATGGTAACATAGTCTATCATGGTAATAATGGTAACATAGTCTATAATGGTAACATAGTCTATAATGGTAACATAGTCTATAATGGTAACATAGTCTATAATGGTAACATAGTCTATAATGGTAACATAGTCTATAATGGTAACATAGTCTATAATGGTAACATAGTCTATAATGGTAACATAGTCTGTAATGGTAACATAGTCTATAATGGTAACATAGTCTATAATGGTAACATAGTCTATAATGGTAACATAGTCTATAATGGTAACATAGTCTATAATGGTAACATAGTCTATAAACATAGTCTGGTAACATAGTCTTTAATGGTAACATAGTCTGTAATGGTAACATAGTCTGTAATGGTAACATAGTCTGTAATGGTAACATAGTCTGTAATGGTAACATAGTCTGTAATGGTAACATAGTCTATAATGGTAACATAGTCTTTAATGGTAACATAGTCTATAATGGTAACATAGTCTATAATGGTAACATAGTCTATAATGGTAACATAGTCTATCATGGTAACATAGTCTATAATGGTAACATAGTCTGTAATGGTAACATAGTCTGTAATGGTAACATAGTCTAATGGTAACATAGTCTATCATGGTAACATAGTCTATCATGGTAACATAGTCTATCTATGGTAACATAGTCTATCATGGTAACATAGTCTATCATGGTAACATAGTCTATAATGGTAACATAGTCTATAATGGTAACATAGTCTATAATGGTAACATAGTCTATAATGGTAACATAGTCTATAATGGTAACATAGTCTATCATGGTAACATAGTCTATCATGTCTAGTCTATCATGGTAACATAGTCTATCATGGTAACATAGTCTATCATGGTAACATAGTCTATCATGGTAACATAGTCTATCATGGTAACATAGTCCATAATGGTAACATAGTCCATAATGGTAACATAGTCCATAATGTCCATAATGGTAACATAGTCCATAATGGTAACATAGTCCATAATGGTAACATAGTCCATAATGGTAACATAGTCCATAATGGTAACATAGTCCATAATGGTAACATAGTCCATAATGGTAACATAGTCCATAATGGTAACATAGTCCATAATGGTAACATAGTCTATAATGGTAACATAGTCTGTAATGGTAACATAGTCTGTAATGGTAACATGGTAACATAGTCTGTAAGAAATTGGGCTATCAGATGGATAAGCCAATGGTAACATAGTCTATATCTAGTCTTTACAAATTTAGTTAAGTCTATAATGAGTAACATAGTTTTATTGGCAACATAGTCTATCATGGTAATTCAAGAAATTAAGATGGATAAGCCACGGATCTTTTACAAATTTAGTTAGAAATCAACACCGTGTTAAACGCACTTGAGAAATCAAGGAAAAGAACCTTTGATATAGTGGTTTCCTTGCAATTCAAACGAGTAACAATATCGTTAACCAGAATTAGTATAGCATCTACACATGAAACACCCTTTTTATAGGCAAACTGATATGCATCACCTACTTCTTCAACTCTCTCCATCAAACGGGGCAATATAATTTTCTGAAGGCTGTTAAAAGCATTACTTGCTAAATCTATCAGCCTATAATCATTTGCAGTTTGAGGTGTCTTAATTTTGGGAATAGGGGCTGTTATGGCTTTTTCCTTAGCAATGGTATTTTACTGTTGGAAAAATAGTTTCCTCAAAAATGCATGTGTATAAAGGGGCTAAATCGTTACTTAGAAACTTAAAGACCCACTAAGGAAGTTTATCAGATCCGCAGGCAACACCCTTTTAAACCTTTTGAATTGATTACATACAGATTCTACATTTAACTCAGTAATGCATGCATCTCCCGTGTATTCTGGCGAGGAAAAGTTAATGTCTTTGTTACAGGATTGATTCAAACGACCAAAATGTGTGTTCAGTTCATCCCCAATAATTTCAGCAATACAAACTTTATTGTTTTCATCTGGGTTTCTAACAGATTTAATTAAGCTCCAAAAAGATTTTGAATTAGCCTTCATGTGACCTAAGGTTTCACTCCCCACATCTCATACACATTTATTTATTGTCCTCTGAATCTTGTTTCTCAAGCCTTTCTTCCCTTCCTCTATCGCCTTTTGTTTGTCTTTTTCCAGTTGGGTAATTCTGCTATCCAGTGGATTTTGTCATTTTCACGGGTGCTGACTTTTTGAGTGGTATACACTGTTTATAAACAAAGTCGATGTAGCATGAAGTAATTTCTGTAAACTTATCAAGACTGTCATGATTCTTTGAACAAATTCCAGTCGGTGGTCTTAAGACATTCCTGCATTTTCATTATATTTTGGTCTGTTAAATCTTTTTCTGTTTTCCTTTTCCTAGGTTCAAATTTACGGTGCTTTTCGTTGTATTTTGGCATTAGTAATATACTGTTATGATCAGGCGTGGAGATAGGGGCTGATTCCCTTGTTACGTAATAATCACCTTTGACATATACAGCATCCAGAGTTGAATTTGCATTGGGGAAAGTGACAAAATCTGCTTCATTTTTGAAGGACATTGTTTCAAGGAATCTGATTCTTTGCCTGTTTATGTCACCAACAATAATGAAATAGGTCCTGGGATTTTCTCTTTGTAGATAAGTAAGAAGCGCTTTCAATTCATTATCAGCTGTTGTAAAGTTTGATGATGGTCTGGTGTACACATTTACAGTAGTAATGTTTGATGTGTCACTTGGTAGATAATGAGGGCGCGCCCGGATTGCAAGCAATTCAATATCTTCTGTTGACACTGATTGACATACTTTAGGGGTACATATTGTCCATTTCTTTGAAATATAAGTAATGAGTCCTCCCCCATTTGCTAGAAATTGCCTGTCATGACGAAACATGTAATAATCGTCGATTAGCAGCGCATTATCTGCTACTCTGTGTTGTGGCATTTCATTCTGGAAAAGTTGGTCCAAATTTTAAAGTTTTGTTTCTTGTAGAGCTATAAATGATAGATTACGCAAGTTAGCAATTCTTTGATCTAAATGCATAAATTTTCCTTGGAGGCTATTTACATTTGCTGTCAAACCATATGGAAAGCTGAAATTAGACGGATGTGTATGTCTAGTGCGTTGTTGTAATCCAGCTCTTGAGCCTCTATGATGAAGTCTTTTAATTTGTTCATCAATCGTGAATCTATTGTGAAAACCTGCCTCCTCCGAAAATTGTATAAAGATTAGGAGCTAGAGTGTAGGCTAGGCATGGTGACTCCAAAAAGCATGGTAGGATGGGTAGTTGCTAAGGACGCTAATTTCACTACCAAAAGTAAATGAAAAATATAACAAACCAGGTTTTTTAGTTCACTCACAAGCACCATATTTAAAGTTAGTAATCCACATATAAAACAATAATCACGTTCACAAACGATAAAAAACAGCAAAAGATAAAAAAATCTGAAGAAATTACGAGACAAATTTTAACACTGGCAGCTCATAAACAAGCGCCAAGCTAATCTTCAACATAGTCTATAATGGTAACATAGTCTATAATGGTAACATAGTCTATAATGGTAACATAGTCTATCATGGTAACATAGTCTATAATGGTAACATAATCTATAATGGTAACATAGTCTATAATGGTAACATAGTCTATAATGGTAACATAGTCTATAATGGTAACATAGTCTATAATGGTAACAGAGTCTATCATGGTAACATAGTTTATAATGGTAACATAGTCCATAATGGTAACATAGTCTATAATGGTAACATAGTCTATAATGGTAACATAGTCTATAATGGTAACATAGTCTATAACGGTAACATAGTCTATAATGGTAACATAGTCTATCATGGTAACATAGTCTATAATGGTAACATAGTCCATAATGGTAACATAGTCTATAATGGTAACATAGTCTATAATGGTAACATAGTCTATAATGGTAACATAGTCTATAATGGTAACATAGTCTATAATGGTAACATAGTCTATAATGGTAACATAGTCTATAATGGTAACATAGTCTATCATGGTAACATAGTCTATCATGGTAACATAGTCTATAATGGTAACATAGTCCATAATGGTAACATAGTCTATAATGGTAACATAGTCTATAATGGTAACATAGTCTATAATGGTAACATAGTCTATGACGGTAACATAGTCTATAATGGTAACATAGTCTATCATGGTAACATAGTCTATAATGGTAACATAGTCCATAATGGTAACATAGTCTATAATGGTAACATAGTCTATAATGGTAACATAGTCTATAATGGTAACATAGTCCATAATGGTAACATAGTCCATAATGGTAACATAGTCCATAATGGTAACATAGTCTATAATGGTAACATAGTCTACATTGGTAACATAGTCCATAATGGTAACATAGTCCATAATGGTAACATAGTCCATAATGGTAACATAGTCCATAATGGTAACATAGTCTATAATGGTAACATAGTCTATAATGGTAACATAGTCCATAATGGTAACATAGTCCATAATGGTAACATAGTCTATATTGGTAACATAGTCTATATTGGTAACATAGTCTATATTGGTAAGATAGTCTATATTGGTAACATAGTCTTTAACTGATCAGTCTAAGGCAATTGCTTCTATACACTAGCATGAAATCAATAAGAACTCTTTAAGTACCTTTTAAACCCTTTTTCCTATTTCAGTTAATCAGCTAATTAAATACCTCTTGTCAATTTCCAGAAGATTTAATACCTCCCCCTTTGCCTGAAATGAGAGATTGGAACTGGAATAGAAAAATCAATGGCAACAATACTAGAGGAATCAAGACACACAACTTATGGATTAGCCTCTCTATCATCATGATTGTATCTTTTGTAAAGCCTTATTTAGATTGGATTTAAGACCATTAGCAGGATAATTGATATTTGACTGATCAGGATTTCAACCTTATGTTCTGTCAAAGTAAGGTTATACTTGTCCAGAAGATAAGATGGTACTCTGCATTTCATGGACAGAAACACTTGCATTGGTGTGTGTGGTATGTGCATCAGAGCAGAATTCCAGGGGGAAGGGGGATAGAACGGGGTGTACTTGGCCCTCACTTTTCGATATAAACAAAAACAAAATACATAAAGTTGTGTAAAACACTTGTCTCCATGGGAGAAAGTATGGCTCCATGCCGCCACTATATGAAGGATAATTACGATCCCAATGTATGTGTGTGGGTGGCAGTGGCATAGCCATGGGAGGGGGGGGGGGGGTCTAGAATTTGGGATAAACTTTGCTTTTTATATATATTTTTGCTTTTAAAAAACGAAATTGCCCTCAGAAGTGTGCTAAATTTGAACACTTTGTGATGGGAGGGGAGGGGGTCTAGCACCTTCTTGGACCCCCTCACTTTTTTGATGCTGGTAGGTGGGGTGGGATGCGCAAGCTGTAGCAATGTAACTAGCTCAGATACTATGAGATGGGAAATTTGAATGAAGGGAGTCAAGTATGCAGTCACAGAAATCTCAATTGCATACCAATGTGGTCGATCTGAATTTTAGTTCTTTATATTGTTCTTTTATGGAAGAAAGAATATTATCCCACCCACATGCACACACCTACACTATATTGCCCCACCCACATGCATACACCTACACCCACCTATAGTCGCGGGTGAGGGGAAATTAGTAGAACATAATTTATTTGTGTTTCTCTGAAAGAGATTTTCTCACTTGGGACTGGGGACATTATGGGGTTTTTCTCCCTGAGAAGTGATTCTTCCTTTGACCCTAAAGTTCCTATGTTCCTGCCAGTTCATGATCAAACAACCCCTTCATCTACAAGAACACCCTTTACAAAAGGGCTGTCATGGCATTTAATTTTGTGTATGGATAGTAATAAAGAAAGCCATGGCGTGTTCTATGGGAGGGGGGGGGGGGAGGGAGGCAGGCTTTTCCCCCTAAAAAATCATAGCCCCCTCCCCTAAAAAAAGCGAGAAAAAAAAATTCAACTTCTGCGAAATTTTCATGAATTGTAAGGAAATCTTCTTCAGTTTTCGGGAAATTTCCTTCATTTTTTGGGAAATTTCTTTCATTTTCGTGAAATCAAAGAGCTTGAAGCTCTTTGGTGAAATCTTTAATTTCCAGGAAAATTCTTCACTTTCCAGTAAAGCAAGCTGTCCTTTCGAGAAATTCTTAGGAAGTGTTGCGAAAATCGAACAAATTTTATGTTAACAATTCCACACTTTCATCAAAATAAAGCATGTGCAACAGGGAAATTTAAGCCCTTTCGGGGGCCCTACCTCCTACGCCTCTGTCCTCCCTAATCTGAAAATGGCATTCAGTGTTTTGTTTTTTGTGGGGTGGGGGGGGGTGCTTAAGCCCTCCCAAAAACGAAAAGCTACACACGACCCTTAAAGAAAGAGAAGAAAGTTATGTAGGTTTTAATTTATTCATTATACAATAGAATAGATACAATTAATAAAGACAATATGCATTGACACGGTTCTTCTGAAATAAATTCTACCCACGCCGAATTTGACAGCTTGCAAGATTACAGTGTGTACGTGATGGATGCTAACAATTTCATAACCTGTTAACTTAGCTCTTTAAGTTTCAGAACTGCATCCAGTGTAGTCAACATTCTTCCCATATTATATACTATAGCCACTACATGGCTGCTATGCAAGCACTGCTAGTATTGCCTAGCATGTAGTGCGTCAGGCTACCGAGTGAGGCAATTTATTTTACTACATCTGGTGAGACTAGCATTGTTCATTTCAAATAATATTATTATCCTTCACTGACTCTTCAAAATATATTTTGGTGTAATAAATGTTTTCTATTTTGTTTCTGAAACAGTAAAAATGTCTAATAATACCATGATTCTTCATATCACTGTTTGGATCTGGCTATAAAAGATATTGAATTGGCACCAGAAGTTTTCATCTACATTCCTCAACATTGCCAATTTACATGACTTTTGCGAGTAAAACAACGTTTTAAATTGATATATTTAGCGTTGCTGAAATTGATTGTAGCATAGTAACTATTAAAATACAACCTTCAATAAATAGCACTTAATTTGAAGTCAATATTCTCTTCATTTAATAAAATCTAAAATATACTTCTCAATTAAAAGATGGCGGGTTTTGAACATGGAGTTTACAATACTAGACCTATCACGTCCTGAGGACCACGATAGAAAATGGCAATGTGCTGATATTTATCACTAATAATGGCAAATTTCCATTTGAAGAGATGACACTTAAATTTTTACTTTGAATTGGCATCATGGCAGCTCCTAGATACTGTAAACTACCAGGAAATGGAACCTGAGAATTGTTTCACTTTAGTAGTGTCCTTAAAGCGGACATCATTGACATAAACACGAATGACCATTGGTATTCTTTCTCTATCCTAAACAAAATAATGTTTTGCATTTGTGTTCAAAACAAGCAGAAGTATTGCTTTTTTAAATTGTTTCATTAAACAGTGCTGCTCTTTCGTTATTTTCCTGAAATCAGAGAAGCTTTTAGATTAAACTTCTCCTTCAACATTACCACAATTTTCTTGAACAATTCCCATTTTTCTCCTTCCAAATATTTGAAGGTTAAAATCCTCTAATGTCCTCCTGTCCCCTTTCCTATGTCTGTGGTGCCCCTCAAATTCTGTGCCCCTCCCAAATCAAAAATTGTTGGGCTGCGAATGCTAACCCCTTGATATTTATCGTTTGTACCGAACATTTTCAGAGAAATACAATTTTCCTATGGCAGCCCCTAGATAATATAACAGGAAATGGAACCTGCAAACCTTTCTGCCTCAGTGGGCTTTTGAAAGCAGACCCATTGACACAAATGGGCATTGATATATTTTCTGTCTTTATCTATTTCACACAAAAGAATGTTTTGCATTTGTTGTTATTTATTCTTGGCTAAATGGTGAGAGGTTGGGAAAGAAGGTCCTTAGGGAAAACCGATAGTTGATAAATTGATGTTTTTGTCCTGTGATTGAGGAGAAAGAAAAGCGAGAGTTGATAAATTGATGTTTTTGTCCTGTGATTGAGGAGAAAGTGTTATTTGAATAAGTGGGGTTTGTAGGCCTATGTGGAAACTGTTCTTGTGTGTTTTGTGAATCCTGCAGCAGCTAGGGCTGACACAAAAAACGTGCTATTTGGTAGTTCTTATGAAAAGAAAAACTGCCCAGATTTCAATAGCAAAACTGTCTTTTCAAATTGACAATATTTTTAGAGGTTTTAGAGACATTTAGTAAGTTTGTGAGTTTTCATGATATAGGCCTAGCTATATCATAACATTTTGGCTGAAGTACTTTATAAATTAAGGAAGGTGTTATATTACAGGGGATGTGTGATCTAATGAACAGCCACAATGTTAACTTGAGGTTTTTTGTTTGTTTTTGTGGAGGGTCAGCATTTTGAAAGTTAAATTAATTTAAGCTAAAATGACTTAAAAGCTCACTATGAGTATATTGACATTATCTTCCCCATCCCCATTCTCTTTCCCTCCTCCCCTTCCCTCCCCTCGCCTCCTCCCCTTCCCCCCTCGCCTCCTCCCCTTCCCTCCCTCCCTCCCCTTCCCTCCTCCCCCCTCCTCCCCTCGCCTCCTCATACCATCCCAAACACCACACCTCCATCACCCCATCCTAATAAACATTACTCCAAATAAAGAACTAATAGATGTTGTTTTGCTATTGATGGGCGGGATTTGTCTATGGAAAGGACAAAGTCACAAAATCAAATTTGCCATCCATGTGGTGGGAAAATCATTAAACAAACGATAATAAAAAAAGAAGAAGATATATATGAAAGCCTTTATATCATAGGGAAACAAAAGGAAAAAAGTGGAGGGGGACTCCCCTTGCCTGCCTTAACCCCACCTATGCATTCATATTGTATGATCAAACATTTGTACATATTATATGATCAAACATTTGTACATATTGTATGATCAAACATTTGTACATATGATATATGATCAAACATTTGTACATATTATATGATCAAACATTTGTACATATTATATGATCAAACATTTGTACATATTATATGATCAAACATTTGTACATATTATATGATCAAACATTTGTACATATTATATGATCAAACATTTGTACATATTATATGATCAAACATTTGTACATATTATATGATCAAACATTTGTACATATTATATGATCAAACATTTGTACATATTATATGATCAAACATTTGTACATATTATATGATCAAACATTTGTATGATCAAACATTTGTTACATTTATATGATCAAACATTTGTACATATGATATGATCAAACATTTGTACATATTATATGATCAAACATTTGTACATATTATATGATCAAACATTTGTACATATTATATGATCAAACATTTGTACATATGATATGTTCAAACATTTGTACATATTATATGATCAAACATTTGTACACATTATATGATCAAACATTTGTACATAATGTATGCTTTTTAGAATGGCTTGGCAGTGATTGAAATGCAAACATTTGGATAAAAACAGTACTGGAGCATGATTTATAATTGCATTTCTGTTTTTTCTTATTGAACCAAATTTTCAAAATGGATGGCAGGTTAGGCCAACATTTAAAGCTCCAAAACAGTGCCTAATTTGAGGATATGAAATATATAAAGTAAAAAGAGGGGGGGAATCAAAATATATTAGTGTGAAAAAGTGGGGGCAAGGGTCCTCCTCCCTCCTCCCCTTCCCTCCTCTTGCCTCCTCCCCTTGCCTCCCTTTACCCCACCTATGCATTCATCGAATTCTTAACTTAGAAGATGAAGTGTTCAATGTAACAAAAACAACATATACGCATATGGGTGGGATTTGCCGACCGAAAGTGGGGGCAAAGTCAAAAGTGGGAGAGTAAGGGGAAGGGGGAGGAGGGGGGGGGGGGGGGGTCGATCACACTATGTTCCAAAAAATTGGCATACAAAAGATACAAATTTGGAAAAGTGGGGAAAGGTGTCCATACCCCCTCAATACTGCCTATGTATACACACATTGACACATAAATGCAGTAATGTTTTTTCTTGGATCTGTTTAAAGGGTTAGTTCAGTGGTCAAGCATGTCCATCTAATATGAAAGAGGACTTTAAAAGAAACAAAATGGTGAAGAAAGCATTGCAAAATCTTACTCTGTTAAAGGATTAGTTAAGTGGTCAAGCATGTCCATCTTATATGAAAGAGAACTTAAAAGAAACAAAATGGTGAAGAAAGTGTTGCAAAATCTTATTCTGTTAAGAAGATATTTAAGTTTAAAGTTTGGTATCATTTCTGTAAAAATGACTGAAATCAGACTAGTTGTGATGTTACAGCCTCAGATTCCTCAAAGTCTTTATGTATTTTAAAGAAAGTTTATTTAATTCTTTCACCTATTTAAATTATTTCCCCTTAAACTTTTTTCAGGTGGTTTATTATAAATACCCTTCCTAAATTCAGTTTTACTATTTTTTTGACATATCCCATGGTTTTTAAGCCACAAAATCGCAGGAAAAAATATGATAGAATACATTAATACTTTGAGGAATCTGAGGCTATGACATCACAACTAGTCTGAATTTAGTCGTTTCTACACAAATGATACCAAAGTTTAAACTTAAATATCTCCTTAACAGAATAAGTTTTTTGAATGCTTTTTACACCATTTTGTTTCTTTTGAAGTCCTCTTTTATATAAGATAAACATGCTTAACCACTGAACTAATCCTTTAAATACATTAACAGGATTTGAGTAGCAATAAAAGTGCAAGTCCCCCATTAATCCTGCAGTAAAGTGCTGAGAACCAGCTGTGCATAAATCACATTCTTCAAATGTTACATATCTTGCTATAGAGGCAACATTTGTATCTTAGTTCAGAATACAACTTGCTTTGGAACATTGGGACTGATCAAACATTTGTACATATTGTATACTTTTTAGAATGGCTTGGCAGTGATTGAAATGCAAACATTTGGATAAAAACAGTACTGGAGCAGGATTTATAATAACATTTCTGCTTTTTATATTGAATCATATTTTCAAAATGGATGGCAGGGTAGGCCTACATTTAAAAAGAGGGGGGGGGGGGGAGATCAAAATATATTTATGTGAAAAAAGTGGGGGAAAAGGTTCCCCTTGTTCCTCCCAAATCCCACCTATGCTTTTGTGCATGATTGTAAACAGGCATTGAATGGGTCCTGACTCCTTTGAAACCCAAACATGTCATCACATGACCAGATTTGAATAAGAAAAGGACCTCTAGCTGCCTGAGGGGATTCTTAATCTTTCAGGGATT
The DNA here is from genome assembly GCA_020152595.1 of Chiridota heheva. NCBI lineage: Eukaryota > Metazoa > Echinodermata > Holothuroidea > Apodida > Chiridotidae > Chiridota > Chiridota heheva. The sequence continues at coordinate 209,791 of JAIGNY010002988.1, read as the reverse complement.
AAACATCGTTTAGTTCCCTGTCAAAGATATTTCCATATTTTGGCCCAGCCCTGGCAGGAAGGCTACCCCCAGCCGTGGCAAGAAGGCTACCCCAGCCGTGGCAGGAAGGCTACCCCCAGCCCTGGTGGCAGGAAAGGCTACCCCCAGCCCTGGCAGAAAGGCTACCTTCCAGCCCTGGCAGGAAGGCTACCCCCAGCCCTGGCAGGAACGCTACCCCCAGTCCTGGCAGGAAGGCTACCCCAGCTCTGGCAGAAAGGCTACCCCTCAGTCCTGGCAGGAAGGGTATCCCCCAGCCATGACAGGAAGGCTTTCCTCAGCCCTGACAGGAAGGCTACCCCCAGCCCTGGCAGTAAGGCTATCCCTCAGCCCTGACAGGAAGGCTACCCCCAGCCCTGACAGGAAGGCTACCCCCTCCCTCTCCCTCCAGCTGCTTAATCCTGGTGCCACCCATGCTTAATATGCAACACTGTTGAACATGCAGGAACTGTTCTGACTTGTTATCTTTTGTATGGTTATTTTTGGTTCCAATGCTAATAGTATAAGGAGCCTACATGTATGCAGTCATGCTGACATGTGTATGTATGTATGTGTGTATGTATGTGTATGTGTATCTGTAGCTGCAAGCTTGTTAACATGATGTTTCAAGATAGCCCATGGTCAGTGGATGTGCCCTATTGTTTTTGATGGTGATGTCATGTATATTAATGAGAAGGTGGGGCTTAATGTAAAAATCTTGAAATGCACATATTTTAACAACTGTATGTCTGGTTTGTTTCATATTTGGCTTGATTATGATGTTAGCTAGTGTGTACATGCTCGTGGTATAAACATGTTAAATTTCATTAACATGCATCGTGGGCACGGCTTAATATGATTTTGCTGAAAAGAGCTTGTTAACAGGATATCTTAAGAACGATGAACTACTGTACATGCATGCCATATTTGGTACACTGATAGCCTATGGTTTGTAGATGTGCCCTATTGTTTTTGATGGTGATGTCTTGCATATTAATGAGTAGGCGGGGCTTAATGTAAAAACCTTGAAATGCTCATATTTTAACAACATTATGTCTCTGGTTTGTTTCATATTTGGTTTGATTATAATGTTAACTAGTGTGATGCATGCTCTGGTATAAAAACACTGAATTTCATTAACATGCATAATGTACAGGGCTTAATATGGTTGTGCTGAAAAGAACTTGTTGACCTGATAGGCCTATCTCATAACGATAAACTACATTCATGTCATATTTGGAACATTGATAGCCCATGGTTTATAGATATGTCCTTTGTTTTTGGTGGTGATGTCATTCATATTATTGAGTAGGCAGGGCTTAATGTAAGAATCTTGAAGTGGTCCAATTTTAACAACTACCTGTCTGTTTTGATGCATACTTGGTATATTTATGCTGTTAGCTTGATGGTTGAATATCATTAATATATTTAGTGGGCGGGCTGAATATGGTGTTGCTGAAAAAAGCTTGTAAACACAGTAACTCAAGGACAATACATTGGATACAGCACAGGTCATTATGTGGTACACATAACCCATTGTCTGTTTGTGTGCCCTATTGTTTATGTTGATGATGTCATATCATATTGCTTAGTGAAAGGTGATAAATTTATAGCAACCTTATGTGTTCTTTGTCAGTTATTGTGTACAAGATGCCCATATTGTCAACAGGTTCTATCTCTAATATGGGTGCCCAAAAAACTGGTAAACACTTTGCACACAAGTCATATGTGGTACACACATGAGTTGGTCTGTATGATCTATTAGTTTGGTATATTGATGTCATGTACACAATTGTTGTCAACAGGTTCTATTTTATTTATATACATGGTGGGCATGGCTTATGAATCTTATGTTATTTAGCCTATTTCATGATAGGCATGTCAGTTAGTATTAAACTTGAAAATCAACCAACAATGAGAGAATGCATGTGGAACCACTAAACTTTTCAGTTTTCTGGTTGTATCTTAGCATGATTTTGTACAATTTTCCCCTCTCCCCCTCCCCCACTTACAATCAGCAAATTCGATTTTGTGACTCCCCTCCTCCACACTTATTATGGAAAGCAAATCCTGCCTATATATGTTCAAGGTAGACTCTTAAGGTTGATGACAATGCTTGTTAGTTGTTGACAAGAGCACAAAACAGTTCTAGTTGGAACCATCTTGTTAGCGTCTTTCAAGACCTAACACAAAGGCTTGAAAGGAGGTCATGAAGTGGGTACTGAACTGTCTCAGGTTCCTGATAATTGCCTCAATCTGGGGATTAATGACTGGTGCAGGGTGTTTGTGGTCTCTGGGCTGTGTTGGATCAGTCATCAGCTAGATAGGCTGAAGGTTTGGAGCATGAGTAATATAAACACTTATAATTCTGAAAGGAGCTCTAAAAGGTCAGGGTGTCTTTTTTGCTAAGTCAGGAGAATTGTGAAATAATGCAGATTGATACTCATATTGTTGAAAAAGTACAAAAAGTATTCATAAGAAATAATTATGATTAATGCACTTGTCAATTGTGTGACTCACCCAAAGTTGGAGGACAAATTTGTACATTGCTGCTCCCCTCAGTCACTAAGGCGACTCACATTTTTGATTAAATGACTGAACCCAAATCAATCACCTCTGTACAAAATCATTGGGTCTAAAGTAAATTAACCCACCCCAGAGTCACTCTGGTGACTGACAATTTGGTACAATGACACACATGTGAGTCACTATTTCATATGTCAATGACTCACCTTTGACATTGTAGTAGGGGTGAGTCATACAACTGACAAGTGCATTATTTAAGCAATATTATCAAAGGTTTTCAGTACCATCACCTGCACGAAAAGTGTGCTTGAATAATCTTGAGACTCAAGAAAAATATGCCTGCACTTTTTGGCCGCCATCTCCTTTAAATTGAGGCGGAAGATTTGTAAATAAAAAAAATATATAAAAAAACTAGGAACCTAGGCATATTCCTCAAAGTATTAACAAATGTAATTAAAGGGTGTAGGTCACCCGTAAATCACAGAAAGGTTAGATCCTTAAAGTTGAAGGTGGGGATATAGAGAATGTTTTGACGCATTTTTGAAGGTCACAGGAGTAAATAACTTCCATCTTATGTAGGGTTTTAGAGGCAAAAAGTGTATGTGCTATATTATTGTTAAAAGATCAATATGAAGAAAGTAGATATTTTTGTTATAATTTCAGATGAGGAAATTATTCCATGAGAAAGTTCACCATTACCCCGCTATGCTTTTGTTCATTTCATGAGTGCCTCAGTTCTGCCATTATAAAATACGCATGTGCTTCCACTGTGTGTGTGTCACATGAAAACACAATATCATCCTCAGTGACAGCTTGCTCAGGGTGGTGGTGGAGAAATTCAGGGCAAGGGGGGCAGAAAATCCAGTGGGACACTTTCTTTATTAAACTAAGATTTCTAATGAGGATCAGAGGTGTACCTCACTAGTTCAGACCTGCCAACTAGTACGATTTTGCGGTATTTAATACAGGAAAATGTTGAGAATACAATTGTAGGTTTTTTGGTACCAGAATACATTTTTTTTGAAATCTTTTTTACACATACTTTTTACGTTTGGTTGGCATTCATGTCCTCTTAAAAGATTTTTGCCGACTTGACCGATTTAGATTCAGATTCAGAATACGATTTATAACCATTTGCGGCTGCCGCCAAAAAGTGTAGACTACAAGTTAATTAGGCATAAGGCAACCTACCTGCAACAGAGTTCCGATCAAGTTTAAGTACTCCAGTATTATCAGACTGTTTAACTGGCAAGATCTATTGGCAAGCAGCAGGGATTCCATTCCATCAACGTACATTAAAAAATGAAGCACTCCAGAAATGCAAAAAGGCAACTGCCGCGTACAATAAGAGAAACTAAAAGTACAGTTGTAATTTTTTTTCAGCCACAGTAAACTTTTGTTTTGTACATTTTGTTTGAAAAGTACAATTTTTTTTTTATCAAAAAAACAACTTTTGTAGTTCCAGAATACAGTTTGGTGATTCTAAAGGTTGGCAGGTCTGTATGTTGGGTATAAGTCTTAATTTGCACTTTAAAAGTGATCATGCAATTTCAGGATATACTGATCTGCCTATGATCTTGGTGGAGGAATTCAGGGCAAGGGGGTCAGAAAATCCAGTGGGACACTTTCTTTATTTAACTAAGATTTCCAATGAGGATCAGAGGTGTACCTTACCAGTTGGGTATAAGTCTTAATTTGCACTTGAAAAATGATTGTACAAATTCAACATATACTGATCTGCCCATGATCGTTCTGTTTATACACAAAGACAGGGGCACTGATATCTCAAATTGATCAACTTTAGTGTGCAGAAACTATTGCTTGTAGCCAGTAAGAGTAACATTTCCATAAGATGAAATTTCATAATTGGCTAGACCCTGGAATACTTTTAGCAGTAATCCTTTGAGATTGTGAGGGAAACGTCATTTTAGACTACAGTGCTTTGATTTTCTTTTGGATAAAAGGGGAAGAAAATAAAAAATGAAGGTTTACTGACCTCATGGAGGCACAATAGTTTACCCTAATTTGATTTAATAAGTGTTTTTACAAAAGGAATATGGCATTTTAATTTAAAAAAAAAAGTATATTTGTTTTTATTGTCTTTTATGTTGGAAACGTTCTTAATAAGGAATTGTCTTGAATTGAAAGATATATTGCCAAAAAGCAAATTTTGCTATTTTATGTATTGTGGAAAAGAATTTCTTTTTGAACAACTTGACAATTTTTTTGTATCTCCTCTTGGATCATGCCTCACTTAGCCTCTTGTCTGTTTAGAAGTGTGTAACATGTTCATGTAGTACAAAAATATTGAATTTCATTTAATATGCATTATGTGTTCACATAGCTTCTTGTCCGTTCAGAAGTGTGTAACATGTTCATGTGGTACAAAAATATTGAATTTCATTAAATATGCATTATGTGTTCACATAGCCTCTTGTCCGTTCATATGGTACAAAAATGTTGAATTTCATTTAATATGCATTAAGTGTTCACATAGCCTCTTGTCCATTCATATGGTACAAAATTGTTGAATTTCATTTAATATGCATTATGTGTTCACATAGCCTCTTGTTTGTTCAGAAGTGTGTATATGTTCATATGGTACAAAAATCTTGAATTTCATTAATATGCATTGCGCTTACATGATTGTGTTCAAAGAGCTTGCACACAGTATCTCAAAACGATACATGGGATTCAGTATTGTGGTACACAGATAGCCTATTGACCGCAGATGTACCCTAATGCTTTTTGGTTGCGATCTCATGCATATTAATGAGTAAGCTGGGCTTAATGTTAAAATGCTAACAGCATGGCAGTTTTATTTCATACTGGAATGATTATGTTGGTGCATGTTAATGTGATCAAAATAGTTGAGTGTGATTGCTTTAAGCATATGGTGAGTCATTATGTTGTCATTGCTATTTTGAGCCCATTGTGTGATTAAATTGAGTATATTAGTAATTAATTACTTAAAATCCATATTGTGCGTCAGAACTTTCTGGTTTGATCTCCTCTTGGATCATGCCTCACATAGCCTCTTGTCTGTTCGGAGCAGCTTTCATGTTGGAGGAATATATGCTGTTTGTCTTGGGAAGTCTTTTTTCTTTGACCTAGATACACGAAATACATGAATTGAAACTGACTATTTTAAATGTCTGCCAATTATGTGAGCATAAACATGATATATTGAATGTCATGAATAACATTTATGAGGTTCATGTAGAAAGAAGAGACAAACGTTTAATGAAAAAAAAGAGGTGGCTGACAAGTAATTTGAAGAAGATTGGTTAAGAAGATACTAGGGAAGGAAGACATGGTTTCTGGCATAACAAATTATCCTCAAGGTTCTTTTGAAAGTGAGGTTCAAGAAAGGAGTTTCTTCAGTTTATTTGTTTTCCTAAGCGCCACATTTTGAAATGATACTGAACTTGAAACTTATATATCTGTCCTTAAGTTATATGCTTTTTAACCATTTTGTTTCCTTTGTAGTCCCCTCATATAATATGAACTTGCTTGACCACTGAACTAATCTTTAAAGGATTAGTTTTTTCAGTGGTCGGGCATGTTTATCTTATAGGAGAGAGGACTTCCAAAGAAACAAAATAGTGATGAAAGCATTCAAAAATCTTATTCCATTTAGGAGATATCTAAGTTTAAAGTTTGGTGTAATTTTTATAGAAATCAGACCAGTTGTGATGTCACAGCTTCAGATTCTCAACATCTTGATGTATTTAAAAGAGTTTATTGAATTTTTTACTATTTAAATTATTTTCCCTCAAACTTTTTCAGGTTGTATATTATAAATACTCTTTCTGGATTAAGTTTTACTACTTTTTTGACATATCCCATGGTTTATAGGCCACAAAATTGCAGGAAAAAATATGATAGAATAACATAAATAGACCCCTAGCTTGATTTAAAAGGGGCAGAGTGCTAGACTTTTTGAGGGGCACATTAATGCATGCGTGAAGCGCTGCGTCTTTTGGGCATGGAGTCCAGGGCCCCCTTAAGGCTCAATCCCATGGTGAAGAAGCTCTGGGATTTCAGCTATATTCATACCTCAGAATAAAACTATTCTGAATGATAAGGACCATTGAGCCAAACAGGACAATTGCTTACTATGCTATCATTCTGTGTTCTGTATCCATGTAAGGTATTTTATGTATGAGGTTATATAAGATTATTAAGTTAAAAAAAATTCTTTAAAAAAAACTATAAAAGAAAAAAATAAATATATGTATATATATCATGAGGGGCAGGGCGGACCCCAGGGGCAGGGCGGACCCTCATGGGACAGGGCGGACCCCATGGGGCAGGGCAGGCCTACAGAGGGGCAGGGCGGGCTTCCCCTGTAAAACAGCAAAGCTAGGGGTCTGATAAAGACTTCGAGGAACACTGAGGCTATGACATCACAACTCTGATTTCAGTCGTTTCTACACAAATGATACCAAACTTTAAACTTGAATATCTCTTAAACGGAGTAAGATTTTTGAACGCTTTCTTCACATTTTGTTTCTTTTAAAGTCCTCTTTCATATAAAATAGACTTGCTTGACCCCTGAACTAATCCTTTAAACCTGGAAGTCATAGTCCGTTTTCTCAGCAGTACCTGTATCTGCCTCTAGGAGTGATGGAAAAAGATTGAATTTGTACTCTTTTAAAGGAAAGGTATCATCCCTAAATATATTCAGAAGTTAATATATTTCCTTACTGATCTTGATAAATCTGTGATGTTATCGATAGATAACACAGCCGCCAAACCGAACACTGCGACTCACATGTTATTGATAACATCACAGATTTCTCGCAATCAGTAAGAAAAATTGAAAAGCGAAAGTGATTTTAGCAGCACGGCGGTGTTCACTTGTAAATGTATGTAGGAGACGACATCTTTTTAGATGAATTATATTTTGTTGTCCTAGCTCTTTCATACATTATAAATATTCATGCTGACTATTGATCTTATTATGTTAAGTGTCATGCAGTTTTACACATTTTTGGATAAAGGTATGCAGTAACTTTTTATGGGTTTTTTAAAAAGAAAATGATATAAAAGAAAATGTATTAATCAAATTTTAAAATGTCACGGACAAGAATTAGTAAAATTTAGTACAAGCAAGTACATCAATTTGACAGGTGAACCTTCTATTGAGAGAGAACACCATGCTTCCCTCTACAACCATATTTAATTCTCCTCTTCCACACCCTCTCTACTTTGTTTTTGTTTCAACCATGCACCTCCCCTCTCAATCACAGCTTTTTGACCTTTTGTTCTTGAATTTTTCTCTTTTTCCCCCTGTTTCCTTTTCTTCCTACCTCTAAAATGATCTGACCTCTAAGGCACAATTTGACCTTCGTTGCCGCGGTGTCGTTAAGCCCTCATCAAACATCTATTGAGAGGGGAAGGAGCAATTTCATAGGAGTATTTACTATGGGCCCTTTTAGATAACATTTATAATTATTTTGGACAGAAAATGTTGAATTGTTTAATTTCCCATTTTTTAGTGAAAAAGTTTGTCTGAAGATGTGAAATATACTAGGCATAAGTTTAACAATATTTTTGCTCACAGTTTCAAATGGTTTGAATTACCAACCTAAATTGTACATCAGAGAGTTGAATTTTTTTTACGGACAATAATTAGGGGTCCATTAGAAGCTAATTACAGGACTGCTCATATGTACTATGAATTTCTTTTTAACTCACATTATTATTAAAAAAATTCTGCCTTGTAATAGTTATCTTGATAATTTTACCTACTCAAGAAATTTGAAGTAAAGACTGAACTCAAGAAATGAGGACCCTATTGGCAGAGCAATTAGAGATACAGCTTTTTCACTTGAGTGTCCTGAGTTTAATTCCCAGTGGGTCTCCAATGAGTGCTCCACAACAAGTCATTCAAATAGTTGTGGGCGTCTAATATCTTTAATGAAGTCCTGCCAGGGCATTGTAAGACTCAAACAAGCCAAGGAGAAGTAGTAATATTACCCTCTTTTGTCAGAAACTTCAAAATCATAAATAATTCTGTCGAGAGCAATTCTTGCAAAATTAACGGCTAACAATTAATGATCAGTGGTGCATAGATTCTTTGCGAAATGCAGAATGAGTAATATTACAATGTTAACCCATTCAAACCATTTAAATATACAGAGATATTTTTAAATATTGAAAATTACATAAATTCTCTCATCTGTAATATGATCCTGGTGGCAGATTAGATTTTCATCAGCCTTTTATGTAATGCAACAAGTCTCTTTATTTTGTGCTTCATCATGTGGGATTTGAAATTTTGTTTAGTGAATGTGTAATAGTACAAGTAATGAAACCTTCAAGAGTTTGTTCTCACTGAAGTACGAGCTTGTTATCAGACCCACTGCAGGTGCCGATCCGCCTATGTTTTACTGTGAGAATGCTCTTCTCTCACTGGATCTAATCACAGTCACATGATATTGATCTTTATCCTAGTCGGAGGGTAGGATAATGATCCAGAGCAGGGTTATCGGATCACACTGATGAGATTATCAGAAACAGTGAATTACGCAGATCAGTGACTTGCGATCACGTTAGTGATGCAGTATCGTGTAATATGTCTGGTTGTTGAATGAGAAACATGATTGTTGAAGGACATGCATTTGTGGACAAGGAATAATAAATGTGTAAAATGAGATTCATTACTACTCAAATTCATTTGAACTCTGCTCCCTATGCATTTGCAGGATTTAAGGGGAGGCAAAGGGGGCATTCCCCCCCCTACTTTTTTCTGAATTTGTATCTTTTGTGTGGTGATTTTTAATTTTCCCCTTCCCACTTTTAACTTTTCCCCCCAACTTTTGGTCGGCAAATCCTGCCCATGCTGCTCATCACATTAGGGGGAGAAAGAATCACCCTCTCCATCAGAAAGATTTTTACAAGGCTTTTATACCGTGCCATAACATTAAGACCACAGTGCCAAAATAGATATACATGAGAGATGATTAAGAAATGAACTAAAAGTGAGAAAAAAACAAGTATTATGACTGAGGAAATAAATGGGATTTCAATGTTTTAATGAAAACCGGTAAAGAGTTGGCTGTACGAATGCTAATGGATAAATTATCCAGGTTCCAGAGGTTAGTTGCAATATGAAAGAAATCTTTGTCAGCGGCAGATTTAAGTGACCATCTATTTATACTTCTTTCTTTAAGACGGATTCTGTCTGATGCGGAACACAAGACCTTCACACCTAGGGTGATGCAGTATTATGTTAGTAGAGTGATAAGGCAGAGATGAACCTGTAAAGGATTGGTAAACATAGAGAGCATAGCCATATAAAATATTCTTTCCTTGACAGGTAGCCAGTGTAATTGTTTTAGCAATGGGGATGGATTGGTCATCTTTGTTTGTGTGGAAAACAAGCTTGGCTGCTCAGGTTTGTAAATGTTGCAATGTCAGATGCCTTAGCACCCAGAAGCAGGACATTGCCATAATCCAGTCTGGACAGAATGAGTGAGCGCACAACATTATTGCAAGCATGCAAAGTCTAGATAGCGACAGATACGAGAAATGTTGCGAGGTGAAATGAAACAAAGAAAAGAGTTGAAACTTGGTTTGACAGTAACATCTGAACTGTCAAAAATATTTCCAAGGTTCCGCACAGTCTCAGAAGGTGTTATGGTGTCCTCACCAATCTGTAAGCTGACAGGAGGCATGGAGCACTTGTTATGGTTTGATAGGGTAACAAAAACTCCAGTCTTATTGTTATTAAGTTTCGACATGTTGGTCCTTATCCAGTACTGAATGTTACTAATGCACATGGTATGCGTGGAGAGTGCTGACTGGATGGAAGAGTTACCAGGAGGGTCAAAATTGATATAAAGTTGAAAGTCATCAGCATATAAATGATAAGATACAACCATCATGCTTTATAGGATTCTACCAGAAATAATGAGTAGGCGGGGTGTAATGTAAGAATCCTGAAATGTTCATATTTTAACAATAGCGCATGCCTGTTTTGTTTCATATATAGTTTAATTATGATGTTAGCTGGTGTGTACATGTTCACGGTGTTAAAACGTTAAATTATGCATAGTGGGCAGGGCTTAGGGATTTTGCTGAAAAGTGCTTGTAAGCTTGGTATTTTGAGAAGGGTAAACTGGATTCATGTCATATTTGGTACACAGATAGCCTTTGGTTTACAGATGTGCCTTATTGTTTTTGGGGGTATTATCATGCATAATAATGAGTAGGCGCAGAGCTTAAAGTTACAATTTTGAAAATGTGATAAACGAGCAACTGTATGTCTGTTTTGCGTCATACTGGGCATGATAATATTGGTAAGGGTTAAGAAGTTGCTTAGCTTAGTGAAACAAATATCATTCATTAGCTAGAGTTAATTTATTCTGAAGTTTCCATTAAAAGATACTCTTAAAAGCAGAACATGTCTGCTGTTTTTGCTAAAAATATTAAATACAAAACTGCACAAATCCGTAAAAATGTAATCTCTCTATCATTAATGAGGTGTTTTTCTTGTCTTAACGCATTTGAACAATTATGTGCCGATAACATTAAAAAAAAACTATAAAAAAAAGAACTCGCTGTTTTATTATAAGAAGATAAATTTCAGCCTTGTAGAAAGGTGTATTGTGTTGAATGAGAATGGAGATATTTCATTGCATTCGATATTTTGAGAATTAAGTGTTCAGATGATAAAAAGGGTATATTTCATTCCAATACTTGACACACCGTGGGGAATGGGTAATTGTGCAACATACTAGCCAAATCACTTCAGGTTATTAATTGGTCTGTGCAAATATCAAGACCAATCAAAAATCTTTGATTGTATTGTATATTTCTGTCCACGTTAACCCAATAACTGGTCTTAAAATCATCGTAATTTGTTGAATAAGAATGGTCACCTCTCAGGGGGGCAAGTATCTCAAAATCTTTCCCGGTCTCAAATGGAAAAAATTGCAATGGTAAATTTAGTTTCTAAATATTGCAGCTTATTAGGAAATTTTCTTCAATTTTCAGGAAATATTCTTTAATTTCTTTTATTTGTGGAAATCTTTCAGGAAATGAAAGGAAAATGTTGTATAAAAAGTAACTTATCCCCCCTCCTATCAGGAAGGCTATAGCCATCCCATCAGGCAAATCCTAGTGCCACTGTTGATTTGTGGGCTATCCCATATCCCTGGTATTTGTAAGATTTTCTCATCTTTACTTCCAAAAATAAGTTGTCTTATGAAAGTTGCACATTTTTTTACATAAAATGAGAGGATTGCCTTTTGGGAGACAAATTTTTCATGGTTGGACAATTTACGTCAGCAATATTGTGAAAGATATGAAGGTAGAAATCAGATATCGGGTGGATTGACCTGCCAGGAATTTAAGCTACTCAATCAGGTGTTATAAGTTGAGGGTGTCAGATTTGAGGAGGGCTGCAAGAGAGGTTATGAGCTTGAGAACAGGGAATGAGAATGCTGCTATTCTCATCGATCTGACAGATGCCACTTTATTTTCACATTTGTATTATTCTTCTTAAAACTCTAGAGTTTTCATCTAAATTGACAATTACTGTCAAGGTGTAAATATATCTCTGGATATAAAAAGAAAAGAAAGGGAATAAAAAAATGGTTTTAAAAATATTGAAGATGTTTAAGAATGATACAAAATATTCAATTTAACATGTTCAGCCATAAACCCTGGAACTAAATATACAATAATCTTAAAATTACAGGAATTATTGTCATAAATGCTCATAAGAAGGGACTAACTGCATGGTCCCCTCCCTCTAATTATGCTGGAAATGGTAGGAAATTCAAGCAAAACTAAAGGATATATTATTCCAGCAAAACTGGTACAGTAGTGTGTAGTGTCCAATCATGAAGAGAATAATAAACAAAAAAGAAATCAGTACACAAGCCCAGTAAGAAATCAATTTTCTTACAAAAAATGATTAATTTACAAACTGTCGTCAAACTTTAAGCTCCAAATCAAAACATGTGCATGTTGGTAGATGTCTGTCATACATTCTAATTGGTGGTTATTTTTATCTGTAAAAGAAACCTCTTCTAATGATATTCAGGTCTAAATCTAATGCATCTCTTTCAAGAAAGTGTCTATTAATTTCACCATGAGTGAAATTCTGTACTTGATATTAATAGTAGTTATACACCTACGGTGTAAATCATGCGTGAAATTTGAACAAAGATAGATAATTGTGGACTGAGAATGAAAATTTGGGGTCATTGACACATTTTAAACTTGTGATTTGCTTCGTGAGAGAAATGAAGCTGCTGCAAGGAATATAGTGGAAGTCTTGATTTGCCAAAGGAGCATCAGACCAATTTAGGAGAAATTTCCAGTCTCACAAGTCAAAATCTTCAAAATATTTTCTTGAAACAATGACCGTAATTATTGAACTCATCCAGTGTTACAATTTATTAGGTATAAATTGATAAGGTAACTGTAAAGAGAGGAAAAATCTTGAAATTATTATTGAATTGTCCATCCTAACACTGGAATTTGTAAGTTTGAACCCAATTAAATATGACTTTTTGCCATTATTTTTAAAATATATTTTGAACAATATCAACTTTGTAGAGCTTGTTGAATTAAAATAATTGACTTAAGATTTTTTAAACTTAAGTTTTCTCCCTCAGAAGTTATTTTTAGTGCTGTTTTAAAAGATCTGGTCAGACTTTGTTTTGAGAAGGTCACTTTAAAAGAAAGGTATTATTCCATAAACAAATTCAGAAGTGAACGCTGTCGTGTTGGTAAAGTCACTTCCAGTTTTATATTTTCATTATTGATAGCGAAAAATGTGCGATGTTATTGATCACATATCAGCTGGACAGAACATATGGGCTTACGTGTATTCACAGATTTCTCGCAATCAATAAGGAAAATTGAAACCTGGAAGTGATGTTACCATGCAGCACTGTGGCATTCACTTTGAATTTATGTATGGGGCGATACAGTTTCTTGTGCAACCTTTCTGAATTTCCTTTCAAATTAGCTGAATGAGTCTCTCTCTCCAGTACTTTTCTTCTGATTGCAAAGCTATGACCCCCAGATGGGATTGGAGTGTATTGTGTGTCATGCTCACATAATGGCAATCCAGTACTTTCAGCTGTTCCTTCTGTAAACTGGAAGGATTGCCAAGCAGCTTGAAATTGAATAATTGGATAATAATAAGAGGAATGTGGTTGTATCAGTTTCGTGTCCTACATTTTTTGTTTGTGGAAGGCACAGATATAAAGTAGGATACTGTAAGCCAATGTTGCACAATATTATGACTGAAGACTTAGCCTTAGCGACCTGCATTCAAATTTCATAAAGGGATAAAGGGTTTTAAGTTGGGATAAAGGAGGAGGGAAAGATGTTGCAGGTAGAGGAGAGGAAAGGATGTAATCTTTATAAGCAAATTCAGTGGAATTGGATAGAGGAAATTTTGAAAAGCTATATACACTTCCCCCCCCCCTCCCCCTTCCCCTGATAGGAAATTTCCAGAAACAACAATGCAAATGACTCAAAAATTGTATTTGACCTTTGTTATGGATGGGACAAGTGTAGGACAATATTTTTGTCGCAAACAATGGTACAGTACATAATAATCTGTCATAAATCAGAAATTCACAACTCATCCAGAAAAATCATAAATCATTCGACAGTAATATTGGAACAAATAGTTTTGTAAAAAGAAGCATCTGAATGATTTAATAATGCAATTTAATGGAGAAATCAGTTGTTCCTTCTCTTGTTTTAATCAGAATGGAAAGCAGGGCCCCCCACATGGTTTGTAATTGGGTGGTGCAGGATCAGTTTTGGGAATTGACGTAGGGTTAATTTCTCGTGGAATGGACAAATTCAAATGCTTTGAAAAACATTGCCTCTCAAATCATCAGGGACATGTTCCTTGCCCCTGCCTTTCACATTGTCATGTGCTGTGTCAAGGGATCATCTTCCTTCCATAATAGATATTTGTCTACACCAGTCATTTTATACACATTTTTACAACTTCATCTCCTGAATGGGACAAGATATATATTGAGGTTATTTTTCTTCATAAAGTTTTTTTTTTTGCCCTGCATCACACAAGATACAATTCTCAGTTCTCACCACATTTAAAACAATATTGCCCGTAAATTGTCATTTTCATATAAATGCAAGGACCGCACGGAACAATTTTTGAGGTGGGAGGGGGGGGGGGGAGGGCTGAAGAAGTTAATGGTGAAAATAAAAGGTGCCATCACATTCAGATTACTAGTAAACCCTGTACGCTAACTCCTAACCACATTAGTACATATTTTCTGTCGGGAGGGAGGGGAGGGGGGAAAGTCCAGGAGAAGTAGAAAAATTGCACTGGGTAAATTAAGTTCCATCACTGACGTTGCCCCGTTGGAAATCTCAATTTTCGTTAAATTTCAGGCACTTTCCTTCAAATGTTGGTGAATTGTTTGACAATTTAAGGAAAATTTCCTTCATGGGCAATTTTAAGGAGGATTCCTTCATTTTTGTGCAATTTTTACGAAATCTAGTTCATTTTAGGAACTTTTTTAAAAAATTTGGTGAAATTTTAGACAATGTTAAGAATATATTGTTTATTTTGGGGCAATTTTCTGCAATTTTAAGGAAATTTCCTTAAATTAAAGGCAATTTTCTTCAATTTTCTTCAATATTCAAGAATTTGTTGACAAATTAAACTTCAACTGTTAAAACTGTTGAAATGTCAATTTTGTACATTTTTGGCAAGTTTCTATGATCTTCGGGACATTTTGTTCATTTTTAGGGAATTTTCTTTGATTTTGAAGAATTTTTGTTAATTTCGGAAATTTGTTGATAAATTTGACAATTTTTTTAACAATTCTACCAAATTTCCTTTCAATTTTGCTAATTTCACTTTTATGTTGAATTTTGCTAAACTTTTCACAATTTTCTGTCAATTTAATTCATTTTTGGCAATTTGTTTTCAAATTTCAGGAAATTTCCTACATTTTTTGGCAAATTTCTTTGATTTTGAAGAGTGTTTGTCAATTTGGGGAATTGTTTTGACAAATTCGACCAAAAATTTCAAACAATTTGACCAAATTTTCTTTCAATTTTATGTTTAAATTTTGGTAAACCCTTTGTCAATTTTCTGGAAATTTCCTCCATTTTTAGCCAATTTTCTTTTAATTTGAGGAATTTTGGGAAAATTTTGGGAATTCTTCTGACAAATTTGACTGAAATTTCAAACAAATTTTACCAAATCCTACCACTTGTTTCAATTTTCTGTTAATAATTTCCCAATCTTACCTCATCCCAACTAGGAAAACTGTGAAGGTGAAATTCTGCGATTCCTATATAGTTGTATTTATTATTGCACAGCTAAAATGTTCTCCCCTTCCCTCTTCGTCCCCGCGGTCCCTGATATGACAACGGACTATTAAAGGAACAAATTAGTTTAAAAACCTTGCTGATATCTTTTTCCATGTTGGAGTTATCATATATATATACAAAAAATCACAAGTATTCCTCAGACATATTCTTTTAATTGCATTCAAAATAAATTATATATATGATTTTTTATGTAGAACAAAATTGTCTATAATCTGCAAGTATGACATACTTTGTATTAAACAGAGTATATCAACATAGTACTTTCCATTTTGTATCTGTAATAATCCTGTATCATGTAAATGAAAATTCACAAGAATATTCCTTTAGTTTTATGTGTATCATTTTTCCCCCTAGATGGAGCTGCCCGATGACATTGATTATATTGATTGATTAGAAGAGAGGCCAATACTCTTCTGGCTTCAGGTGTCAATATTTGTCAACTGTTTTTCTCTGAAAGACATGAGCAAACAATTGGTTTGCATACAGGTGGCAATACAATATTTAAAAGTGATATATTTGGGTATTTTTAGAATGTGTCATTTTCAGTTTTCACAAGTCTTTGTGTGGTACAACCAATACTTTGGGTAGTTTTAGTTTTTCTAATTAAGTAAGAAATGCGCTATATGCTAGTATGCTTGCTTTAAGTCAATAAATTATTCATTAAATTTGAAATTGACTTTTTATATAATTTGTATTTTTCACTTTTAAAAAGACATTTTTGCTATGTTTCCATTTAAGGGAAGAATTGTTGAGATCTGGACATTGTATTCAGACACAAAGACTTTAAAACAAACTTTGTTTGGCGCATTAGAATCAGTTTGTTTAGATGCAGTATGGTGTTAAATGATGTGCCTTATAAATGTTATGAACTTCAACTTTAAAACTTGAAGCAAATATGTACAATGGAATGAATAACGTTTTGAATTTATTGCCACCTGTCTTGTCCTGGAAGAAAAAATATCATAATGTTTTAGATGTGCGGCAGTTTCATAGCTCAAATGGGACATTATAGTGTAGCCCCCCCTACACACACACACATACACACACACCAAAAAATAAATAAATAAATGCTAAACAGGAAGGGAATTTTGATCATGGTTTCCTGAACTTATTATTATTTAAAACAATAAGAAATTTTAGATCGGAGTGAGTACAAATGTAGGTCATGATTCAGAATATAAATTCCGAATCATGACCTACATTTGTACTCACTCCCGATCTAAAATTTCTGATTGTTTTTTCAAAATGGATTTTTGTTGTCAAAATGGACTGGAATAAAACCTTCACATTGCCATTATACTCTGTCTTTGGTACTTAATAAACTCTGTACCAGAAAAGCTAACATAATTTTTGCATTTTATTCTGGTACAGAGTTGATTAAGTCCCCAAAAAAGGAGTACAATAGTAATGTGAAAGCTTTATTCCAGTCCATTTTGACAATAGAAATCCATTTTGAAAATAAAAGCTGTATATAATGTGAATAAGTTAATCATTTGTAATGAAAGAGGGATCTTTACCAAGGGATTAAATAGGGGTTTAATGGACTGAGAGGGGGTCCTGGAGTGGATGAGTCGATTACCCTTTTATGCTTTTAATTTTTTTTTATTCCTTGCTCCGAAAAGTGGGAATTTTACTTCCTTATCTAATTCTTTAGATAAATCAATCCATCTGAATTTATCCTTGCTATCTTCAAAAAATATTATCCTCGCTAATTTCAAAATAAATTTCAATTAAACTGATTTTTTATCAATGTAAAAACTCCCAGGACTGTCTTGAATATTTTGGCAGAGAAGAAATACCCTTGTACATTTTGACTAAATTAGACTTCTCATATCCTCTTCAGAGAGCGTTCCTTCCATATTATGTCTGAAACCAGGAGATGGAGAAATAGAGAAAGATCATTTCCTAACTCTTCCAGACAATTTTGATTTACAATGGAACTTTTAAGAATGTTCTTACTTGAATGCAAGCTTGCGATCTGATCTATTTTAGCCGATCAGATCCGCCGGTTTTTAATTTTTTTATCGTAAGAACGTTCACGTTCTGATCACATTTACTTTATCTTGATCCTATTTGAGTGTAGGATCATGATCTGGAGCAGGCGATCAAACCCAACGATGAAAATATGAAAGAGAGAAAGAAAGAAAAAAAAAGAGTCTGAAATGCAGATCAGGTTAGTTACGCAATATCCTGTTTGCTGCCTGTAAAATGTTAATGTTTTGTTCCGTTTATCTTGACTTGCGACCAGATCGCCTGCCAGTGGTGTAGGCAGAGGGGACAGGGGGGAATATGGGGAAGGGGGGGGGGTGTACATGTTGGTACATCTTGTTGGTTCACTTCCATTACTTGCTTCCCCCTTCCCCCAATATAAACATCTATTCCTAGCTGCACCATGACTATCGCCTGCAGTGGGTCTCATCACATAAGCTCCATTTTCTCATCTCAAGCTCGCACTTAAGTGATAATTTTTGTTTTCACTTTATCGAACATGGTCAATGTTGGCTGAGGGAGGGGAAGAGGGGAGATAATGATCTGGAGATAAGTGAGAACACGGTCCTAAGAAAGATTTATCCTCACTTGCCATAAGGCAGCTTTGAAAGTGACAAAGAACTGGATATAAAACATCTCTGGGTTGTCTCTTTTAACTCCATGGTTGGATTATTCTCATGGGGAATTTAGATCTGCTTTGTTCAGGATTTATGAGTGTGAAACCTGCAATTGCCCATTCATCTTTGGAAATTAAACTGGAGATAAACTGTTGAGTCAAGTTGACACTTCGTTGAGTTGACTGAGTGTCCTCACTTAATTGATGCTGAGACTCCTTAATTGATACTGAGTGTCTTTTGAAGAATAGTTAGTAAGGATGATTGGGTAATGGCTTTCCATCTGTGGAATCATTTTAGGAGTATGAGTGTGGTTTATTTTTGGTGCAAAAATCTTTCTGAACTTGGGATTGTATTTATGAGAGTTCTTTGTGTTGCTTCATTGCTGCAGGGAGATGGTAATTCTTCATGGTTGTAATCTCTGGGGTTGTGATAAGTTGCCAGAATTTGATTTGCATAAAAACATTGAAACTTTTAGGTGTAGTAAGAGATGCTATCAATGAGCATTGAGCAGTGATAATATATGCAAGTGTTAGGGAAAGACTAGTGGGGAAGGGAAGTAAAGGGTGGGGTAAGCACAGGTGGAGTGGGAATGGTGTAAAAGGAAAGGGGACAAAGGAGATGGAAGGCAAAAGAGTAAAGGGAAGGGGAACAAAAAGGAGAGAAAGGGAAAGGGTGACAAAGGGAGAGGAACAAAGAGGATGGGGAAGGGAAAAGGGTGTAAAAGGGAAGGGGAACAAAGGGGAGGAAAGAGGCTAAGGTGTAAAGGGAAGAGGGACAAAGTGGAGAGGAACAAAGGGGATCGAGGGAAGGGGAAAGGGTGTACAAGGGAAAGGGGAGGAAAGGGAAAAATGTCTAAAAGGAAAGGAAACAAATGGGTAGGTGTCAAAGGGAAGGGGAACAAAGAGGCAGGGAAGGGGAATCAAATATCAATAGGGTTGGAGGGGAAAACAAATTGGGAGGGGGTAAAGTATGTTATGAGTATGAAACTAAAAAAACCTGGCAGAGCCTATTTTGTATATATAAACAGTAGGCCTAGTGTTGCTATCTAGTGAATTAAGGAAGAGCGAGGTGACAAGGTCATTGCCCTTCCTGATATATGTTTTTGAATATAGCAAGAGAATTAGACATTTTGATTTACTGTCTTTTGGACAATTTGTGTTTTTATTGAAGCAAACTAGAATTGCAGATCTATACATTTTGGTCTTTGTTGTGCTTTTACAAAAGTTTATATCTTGATTTGAAAAGTAAAATCATTTTGCCTTTAGAAAAAAAAATTTCATTTAAAATAAAGTGTAACTTGTGTGAGTATCTTGTTGAAAAAGATAGCAATCTTGAGAACAGCACCACTTCCCTCTTCCCCACCCCACCCTTATCCACTGGCAGGCTTATCCTTATATAAGCTCAGTTGTTTAACACAGAAATAATTAAGCTTGTACAATTTTTGTATTCTTAAAATTTCCTGAAGGCAATGAGTTCTGCACAACATCTGCAGCTGTCAAGGAAATGGAAAAAAAAATGGATAAAGTGCAATGAAGTTTGATTTGTAGCTGCATATGTTTTAAGTAAACATCCCATTAAGAATATTAACTTTCTGCCAATATTTTCCACATTTAATTTCTTTTTCATTTTAGATGGTAAGTTTTAGTTTGTAATGTATTTACTCTTGATGTAGGCTATACTATCATCAAATGTTTGGAGGAGTTAGCCAGTGGGGGTGTTTGCATAGTCGGGCTTTTAGAGGATATTTTTAAACATAAAAGTATATAAGACATTTGTTTCCGAAAAGTTTTATCCAGGGAATTGTGTTGTTTAGAGTTGAGAAAAGTTCACTACCATTCAAAGAACTTTTAAGTAAAAATCCTAGTTTATTGTAGGAGGAAGGTAGGCCTATATCAGTGTAGGCAGCAGTATACACAATATTAAGGAAGTTAAGATATTGAATGGTCATGCAATTTGATTTCATGCTTGTAATTACTGAGTTTAAGGCTGGAATTTTGTTGCTAGGATTTTGTTACAAAAATTGTTTTAACTTTGACAGTAACCTTTAAAATATTGTTCTTTATACTAGATGAGTGTAATTTTTTCGGTGGTGGAGGGGGTGGGGTTGGGGGACGGGGACTTAGTCATAATGTCCATGAGTTTGATGGGACAACTACCATAATTCAAAGAAATACTATTTCTTCACCACCACTTCCATCCCCCATTTCCCTCATAAACTGTCATTTCTCCTTAAGTAGTCTCTGGAACTATTAGCCTGAATTCACAGATTTCTCACTACTTTTCATTCATTCCTTTTGCCCTAAAAGATAATAGAAATATTTTAGGCCAGTTTGACAGGCAGTAATTGTTTAGAATACAGCTTTTTAATTACAAAGATCATTTCATGTGTCATCCCTCCCACCAAGGGCATAGCTCTATTATTTTAAGTGGGGGTGGGGTGGGGATGATTTTTGTGGGATGATTTTTGTGGGAGGACTAGTTTGCCGCGTTAGCGGCAATGCGAGCGGGAAGCGCTCGCCAATAAGCGTAAGGTCCAGGGGACCGCTAAAGGGCCCCATGGGGGTCCAGGGGAAAAACCCTGGAAGCTTTTGGAATTGTCAATAATTTTGGGCTAAAATTGGCCCCAAAATAACATCAAAACAAGTTTAGGGTCCAAACACATTTACCTCTAGAAGCCGTAGGACGTACTCTTGGGTGAAAATTAAGTCCAAAATAATGACAAACAGGTTTATTTAATTTTAGCTTTTAATTACGAGATAAATAATCCCCTTCCCAACACCCCCCTCCCCCCTCCCCCTCCCTCCACCCCACACACACACCTCCTTTGGCGGCCTGGATAAAATGATACCAGGTCATTGCGGGGATGAGCAAATGCATCACTTGTCATAGAAATTAATGCTGCGTCTTGTATCCTTGCATGAAACACGAGCCCTTGAGTTGTTGAGTATCGTTAGTTTAAGGTCTGTCACATCAATAAACTTTGAAAGTCAGAATTTACAAAATCGTATCACGTGACTTTAGTCAGGATAGCGATTACATCGTGGTAATTTAGATAAAAGTATATGTATTTTTGATTTATGGTTAGTTTGTAATATACGGTTATCGTTCCCAATTTTTCAATCAAATGACAGAAGTGGTAAAAAGCATTTATTTTGGTAATTAAAAATTTGGGGTGTTATCATCGGCAAAAGTGTGGGGTAATTGTACATACCATCCCCCTTTAAAAAAAGTGGGGGATAAATACCCCCAGCCCCCGGGATCTACGCCCTTGCCCCGACCATATATCTGATTCTTTACCCATTCTCAAGAGACTGTTTCTAGCAAACATTTTGTTACAATATATACTAAAGGTCAAGTCATATTGTAAATTCTGCAGCTGCTGGTTTCAAGCTGCGTTAGATGATGACAAATTGAATGGGAAGGTGGGGATCTATAAACAACATTATTTGTCGATTTGCTAAAAACTGAAATTAAGGTCCCTTTAAAGATATGATTTTATACTTCCCAAAAGATCTTTAAATGTGTAAAGATTTTATGTTTACAAGAATGAAATTTAAATTTTCCTCTTCCCCACTCCCCACCCATCCCCCCCCCCCAAAAAAAAAAAAAAAAAAGGAAAGAAAAGAAATAAAGAAATTTGGAAAAATGAGCTTTTCAAAGCTGCATGCTGGGGCATAAGGCATGCTTTGAACAACCCGGAAGAAATTATTATCAATAGGCAACCTCTAAGGGAGGGGGGGGGGGGGCAAGGGGAACGAGGGGGAACTTTTCCTCTCTTATGTACAAATGTATATCTTTTGTATGGTGAGTTTTTTGTATCTTAACATGAATCTGTGATCCCTCACCCCACTTTTGACTGCCCCCTTCCCTTCCCCTTCCCCCAATTTTGATAGGCAAATCCCGCGTATTACCTCACCATATCTCACGATTCATTTTGACTCTTTTAAACTTCCAAACTGCTTCATCTTTAGCAAGCAATCATCTCTGCAAAGTTTTTAGGTGTGTATGAATTAAGTTCTCAATTGGGCTATTTATATCACCAAGATTCTCAAATGGGTCTGGAATTTATCATTGAATTATAGTACATTGCAGCTTTATGGTTCTATCAAGATTTTAGATGAGGCCTAATTGAAGCATTCCTACTTCTCTAATTGGATTATCTAGCCGTTGTCAGTTTTGATGAGGGTGTAGGACTTTCAAGAAGTAAAGGGTGGCGTTTTAGGGAACCTGGATGAGGTTGCTTCAGAAATATTTGAAAATAATTAATTTAACTTTCAGTGAGATGTTCGTGAGAGCAGAAGATAGTGGTGCTAATTACTAGGTTGATTGTAGTCAGCTTGTATTAGGAATATGTGTGGTCTGTGTTAAAAGGTTAGTGAGAAATGTGTGATGGTGTATTTGTTTTAGTATGAACAATATTTGATCTCACTTTTCATGCATGTGATGGCACTGAAAACCTTGCTACGGCCGTATGGGTATTCAAATTAATCATAATTATTTCTTTGAATACTTTGATAATTTTCAACGACATGAGTATAACCAGTTTTATTTCAAATTTCCCTGACTATAAGCCAAAAGGATGGAGCTTGACTTCACGTTTTGACCCACAGTTCCTTTAACATTTGGTAAAGTTCTCACAATTTGATCTTCTTTTTATGATCATTTACAAGATGAGTGGCATAGGCAAGATTTGCCTACCAAAAGTGTGTGTGTGAGGAAAGGAAGGGGGGGGGGGGGTAGGCAAAATCATGAAAACATGCTAAAATACATCAAAATACCATACAAAAGATATATACATTCGGAAAATAGTGGGCGGGAAAGTGTCCCCCTTGCCCCCCTCAAATTCCACCTATGATGAGTGGTAATAGGATGATGTTGAATCTGTGGTATGTCATTTAACTCTCCCCATGTGTACATTTCAGGATCATGGATAGTCCCATTTGATTTTGTTTATTCAGAGTTCGGCCAACTTTCTTAATAGAGTGACAAATCTCACTCTGAATACAATTGAGAAATTTTTCAATCGACTTTTTCGGGAAATCTATATACAATTATTTCCAATGAGAAACTTTACAATCTCATTTTTCTCAGGGCTTCAATCGGATTACGAATGAGTATGGTGCCACACGTTTAAAAATTTTGTTCACTCGCCATCTTTAATTTATTGCATGATTGATGCTTACACTCTTAGAACACAAAAAAAGTTAGAGTAAAACATAATTTCTCTTGTGTTTTAAACGCTAATTTCCCTTTGCTTGTAGCAGTATCACTATGAAAGTATGACAGCAATGTTAAGACAAAAGTCTCATGGGATAAATGTTCACGATTGTCGATAACATACAGAGCGCGAAGTATACATGTTTACACACTATTTGAACGGTACGGTACGTGCATGCTGGTACGGTACGTGCATGCAGGTGGTTGTCTACCTACTGTGGTGTACCGTTTATCATACATGTGTACAGACCACGAGGCCCTGGGTTTAAGCCTGGGTTGGGTAGACACGCCAGTGCACCACAATTGGTTATCAAAGGCTGTGGACATTGACTTGGTTATCGATGTTATGTCTGTCTGTACGTCATACCTGTGTTCTCGTCCGGGTTGTATTAAGCGTTTCGTGATACCATTGTTACTATCATAACCGAATACTCAGGCGACGACCCAGTCATTGTAATTGTGTGTTCACTCGTTGTTGTCGCATGCTGGTACTGCAATCCGTAACTTGATTTTTTAATTCTCATGAAAATGGCTGAAAAGAATGTCATATGTTTTGAAATCTTGGTCACAAGAGGAACATTTTCCTATATTGCAGCGTGATGTTGTTTAATTGTATCTTCGTTGACACAATGAATGCCAAGCTACTTACGGAAAGTTCCTTCGTGTAACATTACACCTAATGTTATGGTCTAGGAATTAATTAAGTAAATAATTCAACGATTCTACCTTAAATATATGAAAAAGGTCGTCCTGTGACCAAGATTCTTAAATACCTAAATTTCACTCTGAGAATAAAGATTGAAAATTCTCAATCGTTTTGGAGTGATTTTTTGATCTAAATTTCACTCGTTCTTGAATTGAGTGATTGAATCTCAATCTTTCTTTGGGGTGAATTTCACTCTAAAAAGAGTGGTCCTTATACTACTGTCTGTATCTGAGTGAAAAGTTACTCTTTTTAGATTGATTTTCACTCCTGTGCATTAACATAGTTTTTTACTCAACTTATAGACCATGGGCCATAGGCTCAAAAGTTCTTTACTTTTTGAGTTCTGAAAGTTGCACACTTAGGAGAAATTGGGGGAGAAAATGTTTAAATAAATGCAGTTTTGGTTGCTATGTCATTATTTCCCCTAGCAACCAGCATTTCAAAGCATTTAAGAGGAAACTTGGTGCAATGAAGAGAAATAAATATATTGCATAGTGGTTTATAGAACACTACAACAACATTCAAGAGCAAAATTTTGCAAATATTCAAAATACATGCTAAAATCTTGGGAAATAGTGATTTTGGTTGCTATGGAATTTATACCACTTAACAACAGCTCTCTTAAATTTGCTAGAAATTGATATTTTGGGTGAAAAACCTTTCTGAACATTCCCCAAGTAACCCTTGTATGTATGATCTTGCTTTCATAGGGGGCCGAAGGAAAGGTTTCTTCATTTAGAAGGGGCTGGCCCTTGCCCCATAGAAGTCCCAACTCAGCCCTTATCCTATAGAAAACCCCTAAAACCAAAAGATATAATCTATTTTTTGAATTTGGCTATCTCCATTTTAAACATCAAATGGGGAGGGTTTGCAATTTAGAATCAACACTGCACTAAGATATTAAATTTCATTGGTAGGGCCTCACATACCATCAACTCTGGGCCAATATCACTGCACTATATATAAAGTGCAAGTAGTCCTATAGACTTACACTTTTAAGAAAAATAAATTGCATAAAAAGTTTTTGATTCAATAAACACAAACGAGATTGTACAGCAAAAGTCTGTTGAATTCTTAAAAAGAAGAGGACTTTATTTAGTGTTCCTGCAGATGACAGGACTGAAATGTACACTGTATTAGTGTGAGATGGATTTACAATATATGCAAGGTTGAACAAGATCCTTTACGAACAAAAGATGTTTATGGTCAATCATGGCGGACTAAAACACAAAACTAAAATCACAATTCACAAATGTAGTGTTCACTTTTTCCAGAATATAAACTGCCAACTGAATAAAAGAATTTACTCTTTCCAAGAAACTTAGGTTTTTCAGTTAATCATAACAGAAAATATCAAATTTCGAATAATAAATTATGTTTAGTATACATCCATTAAAGAAGTTATTGACAGGTTAATTGCACTTGTACCAACAAAAAGGAAGAATTCAGTTTTCATAATAGAAAGCAAAGATTTCAAAATAATGACCAAAATAACTTTGCATCTAGTTATTGTTTGGCAGGCGGAATTACATGCTTTCAGTAAAACTGAAAAGTACAAATTTCATGGAATAGCATACAATATACAAACAGAAATATCAGTTATCAATTGACTGATGGAATGCGCTTTTCAAAATAAAAATCATGATTTCTATATACATGTACCATGATGTATGGTCCAGTAGCATAGCCATAGTTTCCATATTGGTGAGGCTAGTAACAGAAATAAACCTACAGGATACAAAATATGGGCCCTGCCAACAAACGGTACCAATTTTGAATCGATAGAAATAGAATATTGACGAATATTGGTGGGGCGATGATGCACTGGGAAAAATCCTAGAAAGTTGTACCGCTTTACTAGGAGTTTACCATTGAGGTTAAACAGTTCTGCGATAATTTCAGCTTTGATTAAACTTGAAGCTGTAATAAGACTTAACATGTATGGTCCTAACTAGTGATGGTGGAATTGACAAACAATTTTTCATTTATTGGGCCTACACATTTTTACACTCCAGTTCCTACTCCATCACTATACGACTATAACTACGCCTGCATAGAAAGGACAAGTTCCAACTTTATCACTACGACTACGACATCAGAGAAAGGACAAATTCCTACTTGAGACCTTTTCATGAAAAAAAAAACACATACAAAAAAAAATGACATAGGTGTCCCCTTAAAATGAGCTACGACTCCGCCTTCGAGATAATGGAAGGGGTATACCTATACAGAAGTGCGTTGGAGTCTGCAGTTGAAAAATAAAACAAAAACCAGTTGTAATAACCTTTTAAATCCACCATGATTTTAATTTGTTTGTAAGTTTGTAATTATCAGTGCAGGTTTTGCAGTCTCAGAGCACTTGCCTGCCAATGGCTTAAAATTCTTGGTCAACAATTTTCTTAGTATAATTCAATTAATTCATGTAATTAATTCATACTGAAGTTTTCATTGGCAATACATTTTCAACCAAGTGGTAGGTCCCTATTCTTTTTTGTTGTTTTGTAACTAACGTTACTAAAAGTTAGTATCACAGAAGACGAGCCTGAAACTTTCATAGGGCTACAATGAACTAAAAACAAATTTAAATTCTTTTAGTTTTTTAGGGGCTGCTATTCGTATAGGCCTATGCTTATTGGTTTCACCTACATTAAAATCTTTATAATAACGTTAGTTTGGCCTACACAATTTGTACGTTAGAACTTAGACCTAGTACAGAAGCTTGGACCCCTAAAAATAATGATTTAATTAATTTTGTATTAGGAATTTGGTTCAAACCAAAACCATCAATTGCGGATGGATCATGTTTATCAAGAAAATACGTGGAAAAAAAGAATTACTCGCCTTTTTGTTTAGATCTGCCTTTTCTCTGCTCTGGAAATAATGCATCTGTCCATAGGTGTACATCGCACAGTACTGCCATAACTACAGTTTAGAGGTAGGCCTAACCACAGGTGTTTCTAGCGTTATCACAGTATGGCAACCTATATACTCATTACATATATATAACAAGGTAGTAGGTCACCTCCTACCGCGACTTTCGAACCGTATATAAAAATTCCTTTTTTTTTACCACTCGTGAATCTTGATTACATTTTTTTACTGAACTCACATTTGCCGGAGACTCCCTTCTTCGTTTATAACCTACAGTATCTGTTATTTTTTTTCCGATGAGATGCATGTACAAACGATAAACTATCTATTAATTCTGCCCTATTACATGCTGAATGCCGGACAATTTGCTGCAAACCAAAGAAATGTCCACAATGACATCAGGATGAAGCGGCACTTTAGTATTATTTTGACAAGAACAAACCGGGTGAAGATTACGATGGCATCATGGTGAACACAAACAAAATTCGATCCGATTGGTCGAAAGTTGAAAAGAGCCACTATTAACGTTAACAATTCAAACACAAACTTTGAAATGTGTATATGAACTCCAGAGAGCAACCAGCAATTGTCACCTGGTAATTTTTTCTGTTGTTTACTGTTAGTATATATGAATTTTAAGATATATTTGTCTAAAATAAAGTGTAACACTTGACTTTCTTGTTAGCTTAATGAGTAGTAGATACAGCCTACAATTATTGGTGTCGCTTACTGCACACACCAATTCAAATTATTATTATTTTTTTCATTTTTACCTATTCGCCCAATGGGCAATTGCTAGCATTGGTCCTGACTCCCCGTTCTTAAACCCATAACACGATTTTTCCCTCCAAAAGTAGGGGAAGAGTCAAAAGTGGAGAAGGATAGGATGAGGGGGGGGGGAATTACAAAATCACATTAAGATACAACATATCTACCTTTAAATCTAAGTCTACATTTAGAAAAAAGTAGGGTGGGGCAAGTTCCACTCCCCAAATCCTGCCCACAGGAAGCCAGAAGGAATGTCCCCCCTCCCCACTATTTTCAAAAATGGACTAAAGTGCCCATTTTTGAAAATGAAACGTGTCCCTCAAGTAATGTCAAACAAGTGTTCTTTTTTCATTTTCTGCCCAGTGTCCAGAGCTCCCTCCACTACCCCTGTATATAGATAGGGTTTTCTGCCCATGTGCTTAGGCCTATATACTATTCAAAAGTACAATATTATTAAGATATATTGATAACAAATTGCAAAATATATGTTTGCCTCTACTACAAGCCTGGGGGAATATAAAAAAATTGCAACAAAGCTTTGCTCTGACAGTCTGCCGGTATCCCAAAAGTGGAACAGGATCTCCTAAACCATATGTAATCTGCCAATTGTTGGGCTTGTCATCTGGAAATAAATTTTGCTGTATTTTAACATCTGTTAGCATGTCTTGAATTATTTTAACATCAATGAAATAGATACAATTCGATTATGAAGTTTGATGACCTTTGTCACTGCACACAGTTTGATGTGCATTTTATACAAGGCTCCAACTTCATGGGGGTGGTATAAGCTCATAATACTTATCCAAACATTTGGTCAAATGAGACAAATTTACCCATAAAGCATACTTTTCCTGCCTGCATGAATGACAGATATTCTCCAATCATTCTCTTGGGCCCTAGTAAGTACATCTAACAAACTTTCACAAAGGTTATTTAATGTCATATTAATAATGGCTCGTTATCATATCCCTACTTTTCTTTGTGTCCATTGATGAGCAGATGCTAGTACATACATCAGTTTGTTCTTGTCAAAATAATACTGAAGTGCCGATTCTTCCGGACGTCATCGTGGACATTTCTTTGGTTTGCATTAAATTGTCGGGATTTAGCGTGTAATGGGGCAGAATTTTAATAGAAAATTAATCTTTTGTACATCTCATCGGAAAAAAATAACAAATACTGTGTCTTATAAACGAAGAAGGGAGTCTCTAGCAAATGTGGGGTGAGTAAAAAAAGTGTAATTAAAAATCGCGAGTTGTCAAAAGTAGGAATATTCATATTCTAGAGGTCGGATATCCGTGAATGTTGTGGTACACGGCGACATAACAATGCTTTTTTGACGATCTCAAACTTCAGTCAAATGGTCCAAACAATTTCAAAATGTAGCTGGGATTGTGCCTCTTCAGTTATATAAATGCCAGGGCCATAATTCCTGAGGTGACATGGGGACTTGTCACCAATCCCCCCCCCCTCCCCCCATCCTCCCCCTTCCCACACACACCCACGCTTTCCGACAAAAACAACAAAACACATTAGGTTTTGAAATACATTGCATGCTTCCCAACTGAAGGAGAATTACGGCCCTGATGACTGCCATGCTTCACTCTAACAGGTTCAACGGCTGGAAGGAGAAAAATAAGTTTGAAAGGTTGGAATTTGTAGAGGGGAGCTATAATAGCCAAACATATACATGGGAGACCATTGCTGGAATGATATCTACCAGAATTGAAAATTAAAACTGACTGTCCTCAAAAGATGCACATAAATTACTTTTCAGTAGAATTTCTTCATTCCAGTTTAATTTGACCCCATGTTGACCTCAGTGGTAGAAACAGGGAGGGTAATTGGGGTCCATCCTCTTGGGTGATTTTAAATTGACTTTAAGAATGTGTTCTCACTTGAGAACGACTTGGTAATCTGACCCACTGCAGACGATCAGATCCAGCAATGTTTTACTGTGAGAATGCTTACCAGATCTGATCACAGTCACTTGATCCGAGTCAAAGGCAGGATTATGATCCGAAACGTAGCCAGCAGGCGATCAAAAACACCGTCGCTGATGAGATTCTGTAAAAACGTGTGTGAACGCAGATTGTTGATCACGTTAGTTACTCAATATTCTGTTCTAAATTTCCTTTTTTGGGCGAACAGTTAGTCTGTTTCGTTACATTTCATGAGTTTTTCAATGACCCAGCTTTCGGCTTGTGGTCACTCATGCCCTACGATCATATCGCCTGCAGTGAGACTGATAGCGAGCTCGCATTAAAGTGGGAACACAGTATTGGCGTCATGGGTAAATCCCCCCCCCTCCCTTGAGATCACTCCCCCCCCACGAGATTACTTAACCCCCACTTTCTTCTCATTCATGACAATGCACTTGTTATTTGTATGATTCACCCAAACTACCCAAGGCAATGTCAGTCAAAGGTGAGTCATTGACATAAAATAGTGACTCACGTGTGCGTCATTGTAACAAATTGTCAGCCACCAGAGTGACTCGGGTGGGTCAATTTACTTCAGACCCATTGACTTTGTACAGAGGTCATTGATATGGGATAAGTCAATTCACAAAAAATGTCAGTCACCTAAGTGACTGAAGGGTGTGTCAATGTACAAGTTTTTTGCACCCACTTTGGTGCAATGACTCACCTTGTCCAGGGTGTAGGGGTGAGTCACACAATTGACAAGTGCATTATTCTGCAATCATCTTGCTGGTCAATTGTCAGGTGTTTATGAGCCGGAGATACATGAGAACGCAGTTATAGGAACCTGATGAATTCTCTGTGGCTGATGGTGTTGGCTGTGTTTTTTATAGAAAGAGGTCAGTTGTGTCATGGAATGGTTGTGTAACCATGGAGGTACCACTTGTAACCTTCTAGGATATTTGATAAGGATTCACCAGAGATGCTATCGATACTAGTTGTGAAATTTCAATGGCGGACACACGTTATACATTCCCAAAATGACATTATTTTGTTTTTGTTGTTGTTAAGGTGTCAAAAAATGCATTTTTCTTTTGCGATTTTCTCGCAATCGATTGGGTTTTGTGCAGAAAAAGTTATATATTTGCAAATCAATAACATATTTAATGTAAGTTCTGACCCCCATGGTAGGACCACTTTAACATAAGGTATAACATAAGTAAGGCCTAGTGATGTATCAGTTCATTTGATTCTTTCCAATATACCTCAAATTGTGGTATTTTGTGCTGACCGCATGCATGTTGCCAGAACAGAAATTTGAATTTGAATTTTTATGGTATGGAATTGTTAGTTTAAAAAACACGATAAAAACATTTTCTGAATAAATAAATACCATCTAACATATTAACACTGCTATTATTTTTTTGTTTCTAAAACATATAACATGATCCATTATAAAGGGCATCATGCTTAAGCCTAATTATGATCATCATTTCTAAAGTACATGGTAATATCTGGCATATTATCTGCTATTATCACATTTGATGTGACCAAATTACCACAATATTCCTTCTTTAAACTCAAGTGATTAAAAATTCTCTATAAATGTTAAAGCAATTCTACAATTTCTACTAGTTCACTCATTAAATGGTTGATTTTCTCAAAGTGCACTTTCTAAAACTGATTAAACCTGGAATTTATCCCCCCCCCCTGATAATATGAATATCAAATTCTGATTATCACCAAACAATTTTTTCTCACGATCATGTCACTCACACTGGAATTTTAATTTGATTGTAATAGTATCAACTTCCTAAAATTGAAATGACTGCCCACTCTCTCCTGACAAACGCCAAACACTTGCTGACATTTTTATAAGTTGCACATCAACCCTAATGGGGTCAACCATTGAAATGAATCCTGGATTTAAATAAGGCTAAGCCTCTTGATGAAAGATGATGATTATTGAATAAAATAACCTAGAATCCTTCAAAGAATGACAATAACCCAAGGGACGGTCCCCTCCAGATTTTTCAATTAAATATCATCATCCCTTGTTAGTCTTCAGTTATTATACAAACATTCTCTTTAATTTGCCCCCTGGTAATCAGTTTACAGGGTGATTAACCCCAGTAAGGTGGCATATATATTATCTTCAGGCATTTTATGACACAATAAGAAGGAAAAGAGAAATATTTGTAGATTTTCATCACTCAGGGATTACATGTTATGCCCTAAATCCATGATATCTGCGTTCATTTGTGTAAAGAAACAGTTCACAACTGACAAAAACAGGAACATAATAGTGAATAAGATCAGTAATTTGAAAGTATGTATGGTACAACATGTTAATAATACACCCCGGTACAACATGTTAATAATACACCCCGGTACAACATGTTAATAATACACCCCGATACAACATGTTAATAATACACCCTGGTACAACATGTTAATAATACACCCCGGTACAACATGTTAATAATACACCCCGGTACAACATGTTAATAATACACCCTGTACAACATGTTAATAATACACCCTGGTACAACATGTTAATAACACCCCGGTGTTAATAATACACCCCTGTACAACATGTTAATAATACACCCGGTACAACATGTTAATAATACACCCGGGTACAACATGTTAATAATACACCCTGGTACAACATGTTAATAATACACCCTGGTACAACATGTTAATATAACACCCTGGTACAACATGTTAATGATACACCCCTGTACAACATGTTAATAATACACCCCGGTACAACATTTTAATGATACACCCCGGTACAACATGTTAATAATACACCCTGGTACAACATGTTAATAATACACCCCGAACATGTTAATAATACACCCCGGCACCACATGTTAATAATAATGTTAATGATACATTCAACATGTTAATAACTGGTACAACATGTTCTGAACATGTCTACCCCAGGAGCTGAGGTTCAATGCAACTCAAAACTATAGACCTTTGCAGAGTCATAATTCTTGAGGGACAGCCACTTTTTCCATACAGTTTTTAAAAATCAGTTCATTTGGGAGGAAATTTGCCTCTTGTTATCCCACTTTTTAGATAAGAGGCCATGTCCACCCACTTTCTGGATGGGAATTACGGCCCTGGTCCTCTGTAAGCTTATTTTGTGCCAGGAGAATGTACAAACATAATGCCAAGTATAAACCAAGTCAAAAACTGAGAGCGATATCCATTTGTGACTAGCATAATTTTTGTTGGAGCAATTTCTTGATTAAATTCTTATGAAAATCAGCAAAACCTATTTGAAAGTAGACAAGAATTAGCAGTAGACGCACCACAGGGAGAACTCCAGGTCCCCCTATCCAGACCCCGTCCATTCCCCCATCCAGGCCCCCGTCCAGGCCCCCATCCACACCCCTGTCCACGCCCCCGTACACCCCCCTGTCCACTGCCCATCCACTGCCCATCCACCCTGTCCACTACCCTGTCCATGCCCCTGTCCATGCCCACCATCCTTCCCCGTCTATGCCCCTGTCCACCCCCCATCCACCACCGTCCACCCCCATCCATGCCCCTGTCCATGCCCCTGTCCACTCCCCATCCATTCCCCTGTCCACTCCCCCTGACCATTCCCTGTCAAGATCAGCATCCACACCCCTTTTTGCAAAGGTTTATTTTTAAATTTGTCCAAAATTGATGAGCAAATGTTGAGGGAAGGAGGGGGGAGGGGGTAGGTGTAGGTCTGCCAATAGCCACAACATGGGAAGGACAAAGGAACTCGTCCCCCACTTGTCAAAATCCCATGATAGAATTTCCAATTTGTCTGAATCTAGGGAGAATATGTTGAGAGGTAAGGGTAGGTCCCCTGATGACCCCCGTAGTTTGTGGTGCCTGGGGCTGCCACTGGGAGTCAGGGTGTAATGAAAAGTCAAAGATACTTGGCAATTGACCATTAACCTTAAAGGATTACTAGACCGAAAAATGAGGGCGTATTATTTAGGGCGTGCTAATCTAGCATGCAAGAGTATATAGCAATTTTCTAGTCCATATGAATATTCAAGTGACCTTTGCTCTCACATCGCCTGTGGGCTATGGAGGCACAAAGTTTATTGATCTGTCGTGGATGATAAATATATCAGTGAAATTTGAAGAAGAAAAAAACGAGAGCAATTACATTTCAGTCCAGCGCTCCTTTAAAATAAGACAGGTTCTTGACTTTCAACCCATTCCCAAGAATGTTGACCAGTGTCTTGATCTCGAAATTGCCCGTGTTGTACACTGAAAGTTTCAGTGTGGATTAAAACTTGACCACTTTTCTTGGTTTCCAACGAGAGTATTGTATTGCAAAGATTGTCAAGCTAATTAAACTCTAGTGTTTCCATGTACTCTTTACTCTAGATTTTTATTCATAATCAATGGCTTTGGTGGGGTCAGGTATTGTCACATTGCTCCCTGGTTCCTTAATTCAATCATACAAAGGATGTCGGATGTAATTAATGTCAGAGCTAACAGCCACTGCTCTCCCAAATGATTCTATTCTTGTCTTTCTTGATACCTGAAACTGGTTGCAATCAGAATCTGTCAAAGATGAATTTCTGCAAGGACAAAATCAAAGAGATATTTCAGAAGATAGAGTCCTGCAAAGTGGTGATTTATTATTTATTCTAATTAAGTGGTCTTTCACTTTTGTTTAGAATCAGTCAATAAGATCAAATATTTAGGGTTATAAGGTTAAAATCCGCAAGGTCAAGAGGGGTCAAGAGGCAAAATTCCTTGTCAACAAAAATTGGTTCTAGATTAGTGTTGGGCGGTATTAAAAAAAAAAAAATCTTTTGATTTACCAACTTTTTTTAATGTTCTGTGGTAAGCCTGCATAATGCTCTTGAAGGGCAGTGGATCAGTTGGTCATTTGTTGGGATTAAGTACAAACTTAAAGGAATATTCCTGTGAATCAATTTCATATATATATATATTACAGGGGACTGACTATTAAAGAAACAATTTGGTGTAAAAATCAAGTTGATATTTTGTTCTCTTTAAGACTTATTGCATTTCCAGTATTGCAGGAATGTTGAATAGTGCAGGTTGTCACAGTGTAAAATGTGATGTTATAAAGGCAAATTCAAGACAACTGCTATTTATTTCTATTAAAAAAAATAATAATAGTAATAGTAATTATTATAATAATAAATAAGAATAATAATCATAATGATAATGATAATTATAATTATAATAATAAAACAAAATAAAAACAGATTTTCTTTTACATTTGAGTGTAAGGTTTATGGCAGGGGGTGGGGGAATGGGGAACATTTCCCCCATGCAGTTCGGGTGAACCCCTCCTTTTAGCCCTCGGTAAAACCCTTCGAAGGAGGGTTTTTTTAGGCCATGGAGGCAGCCATTACCCATCATGCAATTTCCTTCGCCCATACACTTTGTACAGAGTGACCAAGTAAATTCATTTTGTGAACTACGACGGCGTTTGCTGAAGTGTGAGAGGTACATGGAATTATGGGAAACATGTTAGCTAACTTTTATCCAGTACCTTTTGATATGTTCACCAGTCCGATTTTGAAAAAGAGCCAATATATGGCACGACCCATGTTTGAAATGCTTAGGTTTGTTGCGAATAATCTGTACTGTGCTAACATCTGCGTTGTGTTGACTAAGCATTGACTTTTCTTCTTTGACTGCGATTGTCAGTGTTCAATAAATTACAAATTAAAAGGGTTATTTTATATGCATTCTTACATTAAATTTGTTCTTCGCGTAAGTTGTGTTGTTATTTACGTAGCCTCTTGGAGAACGCGTTCAATTAAATCATTTTAATGCAGTGAATTATCAGTTCCTTTGTGACTTTCGTATGTGATGTTCTGTCTGAACAGTGAACGTATTCTAACGTAGGCCTATTGACCGTAACTAATGCTAAGTTACAGCCATCATGTGCGTAGAGTGTACGTTGGACTGTTTGCATTGCAGGCTTGTGTGTAATATATATTGTCATTCGTTTTATTCTTTTCACCCATTGTCTGTACTGGCGAGTAGCGTTCAGACGTTAGGGCCTAATCAAATCATGAATAAAACTTAAGCAGTTAGTTTAGTTAATCTCAAATTGCACTGTTTATTCCTTTACGATCTGTCAGTCAGTAGGTGATCGCATAATGCATACCTGAAATAGACCAAATTGAAGTTAGTAAGCAGCTGAGATGTGTGTGCGATTCGTATGTTTGAACTGTCGACTGGTTGCTGAACTGCGCGATGGTCAAACCGTGGAAGCAGGGATTAGCATGAAAGACTCTTTTCAGGGGTTCACCCGAACTGCCATGAGATCACTTTCCCCTATTTGCCCCCCCCCAGACAATTTTGTGAAGTGACATAATTTGTTTGATTAATAGGATTTTGCCTCCATGAAATAAATTCCTCCCTCCCCCCCCGATCACTAAAATCATGGTGCTGCCTTTTTTAGATGGGAAAAGCACAATCTTATAAAGTGCATGTTATGCCCTATCTCCATTATTAAACATAAAATAAAAATGCTTCCAGTAATTTAGGAAGATCAATTAATTTCAAAGAAATACACAGAAATTGTCTTGGATCTGCCTTTATGACATCACACTGTATGTACACTGTAAAGTGACTTTTCAACACACTGGATGCAATCTTTGGAATGCAATAACTCCAAAGCAAAAAAATATCAACATGATTTTTATACCAAATCATTTCTTTCATAGTCCTCTATTATTTATATCAAAATAAACATTCAGGGCAATGACTAATCCAAAGGAGATCCTCAGCTTGTACAAATGCCAGCATTATATAGAGGTTGAAACAAACTTTGGGAGTCAAAGGTTACAACACACCCCCTATTCCTATTGAAAATTGAAAGATATTCATATGCATTGTAACTGATCTGCTTTTCATCTCAAGTGGTCATTCTATTTCTGAGCATCATTCTTCTTAGTCATCTCCTCCTCTGACTTCCTTCTTGAAGAGGAGATGATTTGTAACTGACAGAGGTCATCCAGGGATCATTGAGATGTAATCACAGATATCAGATTGAGATAAGGCAGATTACCCCTTATCCAAACAATTTTTTTTTTTTTTTCAGCACATTCAGCTGTTATCAAGTTATTATCAAGAAGTGTTTTTTTTGTTTTGAAAAAAAGTTGTTGCAATTGTTGAATGAGCTGTGTGAGCTATGTGACTCTTCATACAATTTTTCTATTATAGCATTAGGGATCGAACGATTAGTTCAGTGGTCAAGCAAGTCCATCTTGTATGAAAGAGGACTCCAAAAGAAACAAAATGGTGAAGAAACAATTCAAAAATCTTATTCCGTTAAGGAGATCTTAAAGTTCAAAGTTTGGTACCACTTGTGAAGAAACGACTGAAATCAAGACTACTTGTGATGTCACTGCCTCAGATTTCCCAAAGTCTTTGTGTATTCTATCATATTTTTTCCTTCCGTTTTGTGGCTTAAAAACCATTGGATATGTCAAGAAAGTAGCAAAACAAAATCTTGGAAGGATAATTATGATTTACTACCTGAAGGAAGTATGAGGGGAAAAAATTGATAAAGGAAAAATGTTAAATATATTTTCTTTAAAATACATTAGCAATTGTTATGAGGATAAGGACATCGACCTTCTATAATAGACTTACTACACCAGTCATTTCTACACAGATAAGACAGAGCTTTAAACTTTAATATCTCCTTAACAGAATCAGGTTTTTGAACGCTTTGACGAAAAGAGAAACAGAATGCCAAAGAAACTGCTTAAATTTCTTTTCTCTTGCTTGAAAATTACTGGTGTAGAACGTCTACAGTAAAAAAAGTCAGGTCAATTTTGAGGAGGGGATTTGGAGGGTGTGGGGGTAGGGAATTAGTCACAGAATGAAATTTTCCTACCATAAGTCAGGGGAAAAAATCATAAAATCAACCTAGAATATGAAAAATCACCATACGAAAGATGTAAATTTGGAAATGATAGGGGAGGGAGCACCTCGAAAATCCCGCCTATGTGAGGAAAATTGCAAAATTTCATTTGTGTGACATCATGTCCAATTTCATTTGTTTTTACACAAATATGATCATGTTTTATAAACTGGAATATTTTCAATCAAAGTAAGGTTTTTGAGTACATATCATTGTTCATTCTGTGAGTTCTGTTGTGTTTGGTCTTGTAAGATGAACATACATACTTGACCTCTGAACTGCATGGGTATTTAAATCCAGGAACCATAGCCTTTTTCAAGTGGCCATTAATTTTTTTTTTTTTTTTTTTTTTTTTTTGGTTCTGATAGATAGCAGGAGGAACCTATGTGGTCATAATGGCGTATGTATGTATGCATGTATAATGTATGTGTGTGTGTATGTTTGTGACAGCCAGCTCGTAAACGCGATATCTCAATAACAGTACACTGGATTAACGTCATATGTGGTATACAGATAGCCCATGTTCCGTAGATGTGCCCTACTTTTTTTGATGATAATGTTATGCATATTAATGTGTAGGCAGGACTTAAAGTGAAAATCTTGAAATATTTATTTTTTAACAACCCACATGTCTTGTTTTGTTTCATGTTTGGTATATCATGGTAGCTGGTGTGTCCATGTTCATGATGTAATAAAATTGAATTTCATTAATATACATAGTGGGTGGGCTTAATATGATTTGCTGAAAAGAGAAAGTAAACACGGTATATCAAGAACAGTAAACTGGAGTAACACAGATAGCCCATGGCCTGCAGATGTGGCTTAATGTTTGTGGTGGTGATTTTATGCATATTAATCAGTTTTGCGTTATATTGGGCATGATGATTTTGTTGGTTGTGTACATGGGTATGTTATCAACAGGTGTCATTAATATGCATGGTGGGCGTGGTTTAACGGTGAAAGTGCTAAATGATGTCAACAATATGAATGATATATCAGATTTATGATATATGGACGTGGTACACAGATGGGTTATGGTCTGTATGTATGTTCTAATGTTGTGGTAGGGATGTCATGAATGCTGAGTAGGTGGGGCTTGCTGACAAATTCTTGAACTACGACAAATGAGCAATTGTTTCTTGCATCATACTTGCTTTGATGATGTTAATTTTGTGCAAATGCTAATCTTGTCAACATTTGTATTGATCTGCATGGTGGGTGTGGCTTATGAATAAATATGGAACAAATATTTTATGATATGCACTGACATGAAAGTTAATACAAATTTTGAAAATCATTTAGCTGATGAAGAAGCATCAGAACCACAAAAACCCTTTGGTTCTGGATTTTACCCTTTACAAATTA
Organism: Chiridota heheva; assembly: GCA_020152595.1. Lineage (NCBI taxonomy): Eukaryota > Metazoa > Echinodermata > Holothuroidea > Apodida > Chiridotidae > Chiridota > Chiridota heheva. Next base: position 170,512 of record JAIGNY010002988.1, on the reverse strand, counting down.
TTCCAAGAGTTGTCTCTTCATTCACCTATTTAGGAGGAAATGCTGGAGGTCAACCAGGGGTCACTGAGGTATAAACAGAGTTGGAGATTATACTGCCTTGTCCAAACAAATTTGTGAGAAAATTAAAGTAGCTGGGGGCCGAAAAATGAGGGCGTATTTCTCTTGAGTCTCACGAACATTCTAACACATTTTTCATACACGTGATGATGGTCCTGAAAACCATTGACACGAATCTTCAAATTAATCATAATTACTTATTACCTATGACAGACCTCCGTGGTGTAGTGGTTAGTGCTTTGTCCTCTCACCCGCACGTCCCGGGTTCGTATCCTGGTGAGTCTGCAACCAGTGAGTTCACAACTGGTTATGAAAGGCAGTGGCCGTCTTGATATAATGTCCAGTACTGGACGCTTTGGGGACGTTAAACCTTGCTATGCTATGTTATACTTGAGGAACTTTTTAATTACACATCAACAATTAGACCTGTGTCATTAGTCCGGTTTGTAGTCACGATTGGGAGATCTCATTGTTCGCTTATTTGGGAGATTGGGGCAATGTGCAGTACTAATCTATTCAATAATGAAGCTTTGTTGTAGTCTTTATTGTAGTCGCTTTATGTGTGTATTATTTCTTAAGGCTCCGGTTTATTAAAATACAATGAAGATATAGAAGTGTGATTTGACCCTTATTATATTTATTACACATACATGATGTGAGTTGAAAATAATTTAAAAACCAAACTTCAAATTTTTTTTGGGGGGGCAGAAAATCTTGTTAAGCGCAACTACCTGATGGTAACACTTAATAAGAAGACACCACTTTTCTTCAAATTTCTCGAATATTCCTCGATAAATTTTAAAAATGCTCCGTGAAAAGATAACTCACATGTCATTATTTTATATTGTAAACAAAAATTTGAACCCTGCGCAGTGGTTGCCTTCTCCACCCTTGAAATTTGTCTGATTTTTATGTGAATCCTATAAACAAAAATGAAAGTGGATAGATGCATTGTGGGATACTTTTAAAATATCTCCTGATCAGGAGAACAAAACTGTTCTCCCATTGGGAGTATTAACCGGACTGGTTAATCCTTTGACTTATCAAAAAAGAAACCTTATCTTTTTGATGGAGAGATACTCCAAAACAGTATTTTTCCCAAATTGTTGCTGTTTTTAGTTTTGATATGTACACTAAGTGCTCTTAAAAAAATACAAAAATGTAAATATATTTTTTCCTTTAACTTCTCACCTGTTAAAAATCATTCTTCAAATGACAGAAACAGATTTTGGAATTATTTTTGTTGACATTATCATCCTCTTGGGTTTCAGTAAGGATGAGGATCCTTTATGTCAGAGGCCTGGTTCTCACTCATCTGCCAATCATGATCTCAACATTTCCCTTGCTGGATGATCGTAGAAAGAATTGTGTTGTGTGTTCTCACTTGAGCGCGAGCACATGTTCATACCCACTGCAGGCGATCTGATGGGGCATAAGTGGAATGGAAGTAAAATGGCAAGTCATTAAAAATTCTGCGAAATGTAATGGCTCAGGTTAACTATTCATGTAAAATGAAGTTATTAACTAACATAATTGCAGAACACTGATCTGTGTTCACACAGGGCTGTAGCTAGGAGGGCAGGGGAAAATTTCTTTTAAATTTTTCACCGATCGTGAATTTCCACACGTAAGGTACATACACAACATGGGAACAATAGGCATTCCCCCCCCCCCCCCACTCCCCTCCAAATCCACCATGCCCATGTTTATCCTACTCCCCCTTCTCCCCCAGAAAGATCTGTGGATCTGATAGCCTGCTCCGGATCATGATCTTACCTTCCACTAGGATCAAGATCAACGTAACTGTGATCAGATCCAGTGAGCGGATCTGATCGTCTGCCATGGTCTGACCACCAGCTCGTACTCAAGTGAGAACACACTCAGAAAATCGAGAACTGGCTCAGAATGCAGGGCGCTGTGGAGTGATTTATTTTAAGAAACATATCAGTTGCAGAATTTGCAGGTCAGGGAACTTTAGTGGGTAAGAAGATGGCAGGAGAAGACTGATGAGATGTAACTTGAAACTTCCTTCTCATATAGGCACCAAATGATTTGGAAAGGGTATTTTGTTGCTTAAACAGTCAATGATCGGTTTGATTGTTTTTTTAGAGCAGATCTAGTCCTGTTTTCTTGTAGCGTATTCCAATTGTAATGACATAACCAGTACCACAATTTTAAGGGGTCACCATTTCACCAAGGGGTATAAAAAATTAAAGTTACACCCTTTGTATACAAAAACATCACTTCATCGCTACACAAAAGATTTAAGTACAGAGAAAGGTGGGGGTGGGGACTTTCTCCTTTCCCTATTCCTGCCTGTTTTAGTGGGTGCAAATAGGGGTGAACAGACTGAACAGTCCATAAGTTTGGGCATGGGTTGCAAATGTTCCCTCTTGAATTTTTCATTGAGATATTACTTTCTTAAAGGAATATTTTAATTGATTTTCATTTTTTCATATATGATAGAGAAAATTTATAGAAACAAAATGGTAAAAAAACTAAGTTAATATCTTATTCTGTTTAGAAGTTACAATTTGTTTTTTTTGTTTTTTTGGAATTTTGACAAAAGTGACTGATTGATAACATCTGTGATGTCATAGAGACACTTTTAACAAAAGTTTTTCTGTCTTTCTCTAAACATAATTTGGATTTTTTTCTTATTGCAAATGTGATGTACACCAAGAAAAAAGCAAAATGTTTTCTAGTGAATTATATATTCCACCCTATTTCTATAATGAACAAAAATGCTGTTCGATAATGTTTTAGAAGTTTTAAAATTTTAAAGTATCTTGAATTTTGACAAAAGTGACTGATTGATAACATCTGTGATGTCATAGAGACAATTTCAACAAAAGGTTTTCTGTCTTTCTTTAAAAATGATTTAATTTCTTTTCTTATTTTAAATGTAATGGTACACCAAGAAAAAAACAAAATATTTTCTTGTAAATTATATATCCCCTTCTATTTCTATAATGAACCAAATATGCTGCTCAATAATGTAAAAAAAAAAAGAGTGTGATTAATATATAAGAAATACATAAGAACTGCGCTGAAATTGCCTTGATGACATCACCAAGCTGAAGGACATGTGCGAGGTGTTTTTAAGAACATTTTCCTACTCTTTATTGTTATAATTTTTAAACGGAATAAGATATTATTCTTAATAATATTCTTAATAATAACTTATTTTTCTAGTTTTTTCACCACTTTGTTTCTAAAAAAATTCTCTTTCATATACAAACAAAATGCAAATCCATTGAAATATTCCTTTAAATTGCTCAATACCCTTTGCTTAAATACTTGGCTATGTTTTAATATAGATTTGCAGGACATTTTCAAGAAGTTTCTGTGACGAAACAAAATAAAACTGAAGTGTTTTATAAGCCTTTGAGATCTTCTTACACTTCGTTCTTAGCACCATTGATTTGTACATACTTTTTGAGGCCTGAGCGGGGTTCTTAGAATATGTAGGAACAGTTAAGTTAAAGTATAAAGAATAACAAGTTTTCAATCCTATGAAACCCAGATCTAGGGGCTGAATATTAATTGATATATGATCTGTACTTTTTATGAAAAATTGAAAATCAGAAACAGTGATTCTTAAAAGCATTAATATTTGGTTTAAAAATAGTACCCAGCAATTAATTTGAATTGTGTACATTCTGAATAATAGCATGTGGAAGGGATCAAGATATACTGTAGCTTAATGATGTAATGATGTAAATTGGTGCAGATACTGAGGCAAGGCTGGTTTTAACGAGTCAAGCAATTTTGAAAGAATTCTTGTGAAGTATTGCTGACAACAACTATTTGTTACGCTCTAAGAAAGCTTATTTAATGGAGCATTAGACCAAAAAGTGAAGGCCCTTGCTTTTGCAAACTTCACAAATGTATTATTAGCTTATCCACCACAGAATGATAAACTTTATGCCTCTGCAGCCGTGAGGGCTAAGGTCACTTGAATATTCATATTAACCAGAAAATTGCCATTCTGTTGCCTGCTAGACCATCATTTTATGTTTTGAGGACCTTTAAATACGTCCTCATTTTTTGGTCTAGGTTCCTTTAATTTGAAATCAATATCAGCTCTCTTCAGCAAAACAAGTGTTGACTGTCCTGAAGATTATCTCATATGTGATCCATTCCTGTTGTCCTAAAAATCATTCTTTCCTTGTTCCAATTTTCCTTTCCATTTACACTGATCATACCAGTACCCCTCACTTTTAAGGTAAAATTCAGCACAACAGACCTCTGTGGTGTAGTGGTTAGTGCTTTTTCCTCTCACCCACACATCCCGGGTTTGAATCCCGGTGGGTCTGCAACCAAGTGAGTCACAACTGGTTATTAAAGGCTGTGGCTGTCTTGATATAATGTCCATCAATTGGTGCCTTTGGGATGTTAAACCTTGATATGCTATGCTACAATAGGCCGTCTTGATATAATGTCCATCACTGGGTGCTTTTAGGACGTTAAACCTTGATATGCTATGCTACAATCAGTATTTAGAAGATTTCCTTTGGGTAAATGATTTTTTCTCAGATTTTGAGTAATTTTGTCTATTTTGATTTACTGCCAGAAAGTGACCTCCCAATCAGTGATTCATATCCTAACTCATATCTGTGTGTAAGATATTTCATTGAAAAAGGTCAGTGTTTTCAGGTGGCCACTTTGTAATTTGGTGCCATGAAAGGAATTTCAAAGGTACGGTTGCTGAAACATCCAGAAATCTTTAAATAGTTTTATTTCTTTTGAGTGCATGATTAATCCCCTCATCATGTTTTTAGGTTATTATAGGTTAAGAAAATGTAATGTTCAGCAAAGCAACTATTGAACACATAAAGATGTATTATCTTGATGTATTGATATACATAATTGAATACAGAATACATAATTGAATACTTAATGATGTATTATCAATTCCTCTTGTCTTTAAAATACATTCTTGTCCCTTGTCCCAATTTTCCATTCCAATTGACCTGATCACACCAGTACCCAAACTACTGTATAGTAGTTACCCCTCTGTCAGTCTTAGATAAGTTTTACCCCTATGCCAGTCTTAGATAAGCTGTTAAATGTCAGCATAATCAATAATTGAAGAATTTCCTTTGGGTAAATATTTTTTTTCTCAGATTTTGAGTAATTTTGTCTGTTTGATTTATCACCTGAAATTGACCTACAGCACTGATCACAGTTCAAAGTAATTTCAACTCCCAACTCATCTTTTTTTATTAATTTTTTTCATTTGGGAAAGGTCAGTGTTTATTTTCTGGTGGTCACTGGTCATTTGGTGCCAAAGGAATTTGTTAGGTGGTTGCAGAAAAATATAAAAAAAATGAAAAAATAAAAATAATAATCAATGGAAAGTTGTAGGGCATCTGGTATGTTGCATGGGTCATTTACAGGTCACACATTGAACTGTTTTGCTTGATAAGGGCATTTACCTCATGGTGAAATATCAGGACAATTATCTCATGATGAAATATAAGGACAATTACCTCATGGTGAAATATAAGATCAATTACCTCATGGTTAAATAGAAAGGGAATTACCTCATGGTGAAATATAAGGGCAATTACCTCATTGTGAAATATAAGGGCAATTACCTGATGGTGAAATATAAGGGCAATTACCTGATGGTGAAATATAAGGGCAATTACCTGATGGTGAAATATAGGGACATTTACCTCATGGTGAAATATAAGGGCAATTACCTCATGGTGAAATAGGACATTTACCTCATGGTGAAATATAAGGGCAATTACCTCATGGTGAAATATAAAGACATTTACCTCATAGTAAAATATAAGGGTAATTACCTCATAGTGAAATATAAGGACATTTACCTCATGGTGAAATATAAAGGCAATTACCTCATGGTGAAATATAAGGACATTTACCTCATGGTGAAATATAAGGGCAATTACCTCATGGTGAAATATAAAGACATTTACCTCATGGTGGTAAAATATAAGACAATTACCTCATGGTGAAATATGAAAACATTTACCTCGTGGTGAAATATAAGGGCAATTACTTCATGGTAAAATATAGAGACATTTACCTCATTGTGAAATATAAGGGCAATTACCTCATGGTGAAATATAAGGGCAATTACCTCATGGTGAAATATAAAGACATTTACCTCATGGTGAAATATAAGGGCAATTACCTCATGGTGAAATATAAAGACATTTACCTCATGGTGAAATATAAGGGCAATTACCTCATGGTGAAATATAAAGACATTTACCTCATGGTGAAATATAAGGGCAATTATCTCATGGTGAAATATAAAGACATTTACCTCATGGTGAAATATAAGGGCAATTACCTCATGGTGAAATATAAAGACATTTACCTTATGGTGAAATATAAGGGCAATTACCTCATGGTGAAATATAAAGACATTTACCTCATGATGGAATATAAGGGCAATTACCTCATGGTGAAATATAAAGACATTTACCTCATGGTGAAATATGAGGGCAATTACCTCATGGTGAAATATAAAGACATTTACCTCATGGTGAAATATAAGGGCAATTACCTCATGGTGAAATATGAAGACATTTACCTCATGGTGAAATATAAGAGCAAATACCTCGTGGTGAAATAAAAAGACATTTACCTCATGATGAAATATAAGGGCAATTACCTCATGGTAAAATATAAGGGCAATCACCTCATGGTGAAATATAAGGGCAATTACCTCATGGTAAAATATAAAGACATTTACCTCATGGTGAAATATAAGGGCAATTACCTCATGGTGAAATATAAAGACATTTACCTCATGGAGAAATATAAGGGCAATTACCTCATGGTGAAATAGGACATTTACCTCATGGTGAAATATAAGAGCAAATACCTCATGGTGAAATAGAAAGACATTTACCTCATGATTTAATATAAGGGCAATTACCTCATGGTAAAATATAAGGGCAATCACCTCATGGTGAAATATAAGGGCAATTACCTCATGGTAAAATATAAAGACATTTACCTCATGGTGAAATATAAGGGCAATTACCTCATGGTGAAATATAAGGGCAATCACCTCATGGTGAAATATAAGGGCAATTACCTCATGGTGAAATATAGAGACATTTACCTCATGGTAAAATATAAGGGCAATCACCTCATGGTGAAATATAAGGGCAATTACCTCATGATGAAATATTTGTAACTACTCAGAAATAAGACTGAATGTAGATGTCAGTTGTTTGAGAAAAATTTGAATGTACATTTTATACCCAATTTTGTGGTGTAGTTAGGCCTATGTATATTAAAATGCAGTAGATTGGGAGGGGGGTGAATAGACCCCCTCCTTCCCCCTCCCCTTTCCCACACACACACACACTTTTTGAGGATATTTTAGAATTGGGATAAAATTTGCTTTTTTTATATATATATTTTTTGCTTTTAAAAATAAAATTCCTTTAGAAGTGGGCTAAATGTGAACACTTTGTCAGTAAAGAAGGGGGTCTAGGACCTTCTTGGACCTCCTTACTTTTTTAATGCTGGCTACGTCACTGGTTGTAATCAAGATTTGGGGGCCTAAGAAAAAAAAAAAAAAATTGGGGCAGAAGCAAAAATCAAGATTTGGCAGCCAAGAGCAAAAATTGAAATTTGGGACACAAAGTGAAAAGCAAGATTTGCAAGCCGGTGCAATGACACTGCAATATGTTTGTAATGGGGCTCGAGTGGCAAATTCCCTACAGTATGTATCACTAGTTTGTGCAACTGCTGATAGTTCAAAAGCCAAGTGATTTCTACAAGCCTTTGCAACATCAAGAAAAGAAAACCCGACAAGAAAAGTTATGTTTTCTGTTTTCATTACCATTTACCAAGGTTACCACAAAAGTAGTTTCCAGGAATGTCCAATTTCACACTTTTCTAAACTTGTGCAATACAAAATGGATATGGTAATTACCAGTTACTTTTATCAAAGAAAAAATAAACAAACCATGCCTGTTCTTTTCTTACATATTATATACATGTGATTTGAGTGGGTTTTAGTTTTGGAGAAATGCACAGATTGACTTATTGTGGAATAACATGTACCATGAAGGGTGACTCTGTACTGACCAATTGGCAGTGACTCATACATTGCTTTTGGTAATCCCATAAAAGTTTGACCAAAGGTAAACAGATTTGAGTTTTGTATGGGTTATAATTGCCCAATTAACCCTAATTTATGGACTTCACCTGTGTGGCACAGTACTGTCATGGGGAAAATAAGTCAATTAAAATATCTTTTTTTAGACTTAAGAGCTTCAAACTAACACATGCAAGGTAACTGCTCTTTGAATTTCATATATGAGGGAACTATGGTTGAACCAGGGAGCTGTTACTTCAAAGTAACCGCTCCTGGTTGAACTATAGGGAAATGATACTTCTCTGGTTGAACCCATACTCTTGGTAGCTTGGATTGAATAATTTGTCCTATTGAAATTATGGACAAAGCATCAAATTCAGGGTCCTTTTTTTATCAGGAATAGGAAGTTCGAGGAATATTTTTGATGTTTTCTGAAGAAAAAAAACTGTCTTATACCTTTACGATGAAGATCAGGCCTGCATAGCATAGCCAGGACTTTTTGCAAGCAGTAGGAAGGGGCACAAGCACAAAATGTGGGGGTAAAAGGGACTGTGATTTATACTTTTTTAAATAGCCCCTTGGTTGGGATGGCACTAGCACCATTCCGACAGGGGGGGGGGGCTGTAGTATGAGAAAATCCCAGATTTGATGCTTTCTGAACCATATTAGAAGACACGATTTTGCAGCAAATTAGGGGTTTGAAGAATGGTTTTCACTGCATTGCTCGTCGGGGAAAGTTAAAGTAAGTTGTGATCCGCTGATAATTCCTGATTAATTTTACCATGACGTTCCCCATCCAGTGACCCATGGACCCACCCTGGCACCACCACTGTTCATTTTATGTCCAACAGCGACTATAAGAGTGAACAAATAAAAAGTATAATTCATACAATTACATGTGATTCATTCATTTTTGTTATTGTAATTGTGACCAAACTTTTTTCCAATTTTTTTTTTCATTGCAGGGTTATTACATACATTACGAACTCACATTCTTTCTGCCTGCGAAAATGAAACTCTTTCCATCAAATGTCCTGAAGGTACCACCATCAGTATAGATAGTGCCAATTATGGTAGATTGGTACCCAACACGGACATGTGTCCTTACAAATGGATGACGACTGATGGTACCAGCACTTTCGTTCATCCTGTCTTTGAAAATACAAATTGCCGCGCAGCTGAATCATTAGAGGTATGGACAAATTCATATTGATTTCTTAATAATCTCTTAGTTGAAACAGGCACATGTTCCTTGTTGTGCTAAGTCATGGGAAGTTTAAAACGCAGGTCTAATTTTTTGATACTCGATCATGTCGTTGCAAAATTATTTAAGAAGGCCTATTCATTAGAAATAATTATAGTTAACTTGAACATTCTCATCAAAAGTAATCATTTACCATCACATGCATAAAAAATGTGTTATAATGAATATTCTAAAGACCGAAGAATAATGGGCCCTCTCATTTCAACTGAGGGCTCCCCAATGATTTAGATTGAAAGGGATAGGAGGTGCAATATCTGTAATCATTGACATCAGTTTTCTTTGAGGTTTAATTTAGGAGGATCATGAAAACCCGTCATCTCCACGTTTTGCCCTTCCCCTACTTATCCCAATTTTGCTCATGGGAAAATGTAATTTCTGCTCAGCTTAATATGAAAAATTACCCAGAGGCTAAAACACACCTTTTTGTTCTTTTTAGAAGTTCAAATGAACAAAGATGGCTCATCATTTTCCCGATGCAAATCTTCAAAGGACAAGGTACAGGATGGGGTGGGTGGAAGAACAGGAGGAGGGGGGGGGGGAGTTAAAGGACAGAAGGGGGAGTAAAGGATGTGGGGAAATGGGGGCGATAACATTTTTGGTGTATATATTGAGTTCAAACAGCCCCATTCTATGTTTGCACCCCATGCAACTTTCATATAAAAGACTTCCAATCTGGAGTTTTGAATTTGATTTGAAGTGACATTAAAACAAAAAAGGTTTCTTTACCTCCTGGGTGGTGGTAAATGTCAGTTTATTCTAGTTTCAGGATTTGTTTATTAATGCAATATAATTCTGGATTTCAGGAGAGTAAAAATAATTTATTTGTGTGTTTTGTTTTTATGATTTAAAACAACATTTTAAATATATAGAAGAAATTCTGATGGATAATTTCAAGAAAATTGCAGGAATTGAAATGGCATCTTATTTTTCCTTTCTCTAGCTAGATATTGGGAAAATTGTAATATAAGAAAATATTTTGATTCATGTATTGATCATTTTTGACTTGTTGTCAAATTAAAGACAAACAGTCTGGTTAGAATCCTTGGAGACCTTAGCTATCAAAACAAACCTTCAGGGATTAAAGTAGATAATATTTTGTTTGAGATAATGTTGCTATTGTCTTGATAAAAGACAATATTATCCAACTGGTGATCTTGAATTTCAAGATGTTATGGATCTGCATTTATCAAAATGATGATATTTAAGAAATTTCCTGTTTTGTATCATACAATATGTTGTTGAAAAACTTAACATGCTGGGAACCTTTTACATTAGACTGGGAAATACAATGTAGATCTTTTCAATATTTTGTTGACATGTTTTGGCTGTGTTTTCCTTGAAAAAAGAAGTTGAAAATGTAAATAGGCCTGGGTATGTTTTCATTTATAAAATTGTTTTTTATCAGACTGCAAATTGTGGAGATATGTGAATGTGTAAAATATATTAGCATTATAGATGTTTTAATATTTTATCTTAAAATTCACTTTTTCTTTGGAATAAAACAGGGAAAATGAAAGAAGTTTTGAAAGATCAATCAATACTCATTAAATTGTTAAACAATACATTGTAATCAAATGTAATTATGGAGGGCAAGAAATAGTCATATTTGAAAATTAATATTTCATGAATTCAAGTGCCTGTTGTCAAAATGTATTGAATATTCATGAGGATAAATAATTGATGTTGAATTTTTATATCAGTGAAAGAGAAGAAGTGGTATTACTTAAAAGACTGCACTTTTACACTCTGGGAGATATTCTGGAGGTAGGAGATAAAATAGATCCAAGACGTATGAGTCAAAAAGACAGCAGGAGCCACAATTATGAGCTATTACCCATGATGCACCTGTGCGATTGTGCTTGTTTATCGTGTTGTCAAACTAAACATTTTGTTTTTTCTAGGTTTGAGTACTTCATTGGATGTGAGTATCCAATGACTTCAAGCATAGAAATAACAGGAATATATATGATTTTGATGTATTACGCTCAGAAATTCCTGAACTTGGCAAATTCTTTAATTGCATTCGTTAAAGTGGTTAAGATGCTTGAATACCGCTTATTAATTTCACTTTGTGTGTTTGCATGAAAAGTTAAGAGCTGTTGTTCAAGTAATCAAAAATGTTTGATTATATGAAAAATGCTATCTTCAAGAACTTGTGGGTCCCTTACTTCTAGGAGACCTTTCAGACTGTTTCAGCAGCATGCTGAAGGGCCATAATTCCTGGAGGGGACAGGGGTCATGCCCCCACCACTTTTGGTAAATCGTGCTGAAGGGCCATAATTCCTGGAGGGGACACCAGGGGGTCATGCCCCCACCACTTTTTGGTAAATCGTGCTGAAGGGCCATAATTCCTGGAGGGGACAGGGACAGAAAATCGTGCTCAAGGGCCATAATTCCTGGAGGGGACAGGGGACACCAGAAGGGTCATGCCCCCACCACTTTTTGGCAAATAAGGAAAATATTTGTGGAGGAAAATATGTCCACCTCCCCCCTGATAATTTTGGTAATGGCTGTGGCTTGGTCCCGTTATATACAATATGTTTTGGAACTGAAAGGAAAAGACAGCAAAATTAAGAAAAATATTAAGATATTTATTCAATATATTTATTTTTTCCACAGACTCTTATATCAAATTGTCAAAATAGACCGAAATGTAAACTACGGGTACACAACGATGTCTTTGGAGATCCTTGTCCAGGCACCCATAAATACTTAGATGTAACATATAAATGTAGACCAAGTAAGTATATACACATTTCATACAAATACTTGCTTCACTTAAAAGAAGAATTTTATAAACAAGAATGTTGCAAGTAAGTTATAGTTTTATTTTCATTTTTAAATGTTGTATTCAAGTTTTGGTAAACATGGCAGCAAGGAGGAACAAAACACTTAAGGAAGCATTGGGGCATATTAGGGGTTAGGTCTCAGGGGAAGGGGAGCTAGGCAAGAACCTCTAAAAATATCAGGTCACATGCAGGAAAATTGCACTTAAAATAAGTTTTCATCAAATATTGCTATAATCGAAAATCTTCCAATTTTTTTAGGGGAGTTTTCTTTGTTTTTGGAAAATTTTGAAAATGTTGCCAAATTTCACCAAAGTTTCCAATGATTTTACCAATTTTGTTTTAAATGATAGCAATTCCTCTCAGAGGGCAGTTTGCCTGCTTACACATTTATACAAATAATTACTTCACTTAAACCAAGGAATTTATAAACAAGAATGTTGCAATTAAGTAATAGTTTTATTTTCATTTTAAGATGCAGGGGCATATGAAGAGTTAGGTCTCGGGGGGAGAAGGGGGGAGGGGAAGGGGGGTAGCAAGAACCCCCCAAATATTCTGGTCACAGGTGGGAGAAATTGCACTTAAATTAAGTTTCCATCATATGTTGCTACTAATCGGGAAATCTTTCCTTCGTTTACAGAAAACTTTCAGGAAATGTTGCCAAATTTTACCAAAATTTTCAATGATTTTACTAATTTTGTTTTTAAATGTTAGCAATTTATGTTATTTTCGCCCAATTTTACATCTCAACCTGAGAGAAAATCCTCTCAAGGAAGTTTGCCCTGCTGCCTATGCCTCTGCAAGGAAGTTGTAGTCTCACACCTATTCACTCAATCAAGAGTTTATTTTAAGGATTTTTTTTTTTTTGACACCTTGGAATTTTGAGAGAAAAAATATTATAGGAAAGTAATTCCATTCTTTCCCTACTTGTTCCAATATCATAGCAAAGTAATTATATTCTTTCCCTACTTGTTCCAATATCATAGCAAAGTAATTATATTCTTTCCCTACTTGTTCCAATATCATAGGAATAATTCCATTCTTTCCCTACTTGTTCCAATATTATAGGAAAGTAATTCCATTCTTTCCCTACTTGTTACAATATCATAGGAAAGTAATTCCATTCTTTCCCTACTTGTTACAATATCATAGGAAAGTAATTCCATTCTTTCCCTACTTGTTCCAATATCATAGGAAAGTAATTCCATTCTTTCCCTACTTGTTCCAATATCATAGGAAAGTAATTCCATTCTTTCCCTACTTGTTCCAATATCATAGGAAAGTAATTCCATTCTTTCCCTACTTGTTACAATATCATAGGAAAGTAATTCCATTCTTTCCCTACTTGTTTTCTTTCTCTACTTGTTCAATATCATAGGAAAGTAATTCCATTCTTCCCTACTTGTTCCAATATCATAGAAAATTAATTCCATTCTTTCCCTACTTGTTCCAATATCATAGGAAAGTAATTCCATTCTTTCCCTACTTGTTCCAATATCATAGAAAATTAATTCCATTCTTTCCCTACTTGTTCCAAATATCATAGGAAAGTAATTCCATTCTTTCCTACTTGTTTCAATATCATAGGAAAGTAATTCCATTCTTCCCTACTTGTTCCAATATCATTGAAAATTAATTCCATTCTTTCCCTACTTGTTCCAATAACCTCACAAATGTCTACATGTTACAAAAGCATATGATCATACAGTTCGGGAGAAGCCCTCCTTTTAGTTTTGTTAGAAACCATTGAAGAAGGATTTTTTAACCCATGGGGCAGCCATTACCCATCATGAAGTTCCATCATCCATACCCATTTGTACAGAGTGACGAAGGAAAATCATTTTGTGAACTTTGATAGCGTTTGCTGAAGTGTGAGAGTTATATGGAATAATGGGGAAACATGTTAGCTAAATTTTATGCAGTACCTTTTTATACGTTCACAGTCCGTTTATGAGAAAACAGCAAATATATGGGATGCCCTATGCTTGACCAAGGTGGGTTTGTTGTGATTAATCTGTACTAAAACATCCATGTTGTGTCATTTAGTAGTGTTTTTCTTCTTTGACTGCATGTGTCAGTGTTCGATATATTATATGCTTTCTTACGTTTAATTTGTTCTTCGCGTAAATTTTGTTTTAATTTTGTAACCTTTTTGAGAACGCGTTCATTAAATCACTTTAATGCAATGAAATATCAGTTTCTTTGTGACTTTCATATGAGATGTTCTGAACAGTGAACGTACTGACCTAATGCTTACTGTATCTGCTATTCGGTTTCATCCATTGTCTGTACTGGCGAGAATCGTTCAGACGTTAGGGCCTAATGAAACTGGCTGTATTGTAACAATACAAAGTAATGAGAAGGAAAATTACAATATTAGGCCTAGATTTAATTCTCTTTGAATAAAACTTAAGCAGTTAGTCTAGTTAAACTCAATTTGCACTGTTTATTTCTAATTTTTGATCAGATCAGTCAGTCAGTAGGTGTTCAAACTCACAGTGTCACTTGAAATAGACCGAATTAAAGATAGCAAGCGGCTGGGCTGTGTGTGCGATTCTTATGTTTTAGCCATCGACTGGTTGCTGAAATGTGCAATGGTTAAACCATGGAAGTAGGGTTCAGCGTGAAAGACTCCTTTGAGGGCTCCACCCGGACTGCCATATCCTTGTCACATTTTGAAATTTGGAGAAAAAGAGAAATTTTAAACTATGATCAGCATAAAGTGGGTCATTGGATGCAATGGTTCATAATCTTCAGGGCTGTAATTCTTATTTTGGAAAGTGGGGAAGGGGGGAGAGGGGAAGTCATGGCCACTTAAAAAAAAAAAGTGGATGGGGGCAAGAGGCAAATTTTCTCCCAAAATGTACTGAATTTTAAAAATATTTATGAAAAGTGTATGTGTGTTTGTGGAGGGGGGGGGGGACATGTGTCCCCCTTCCCATGTGTCCCCCTTCCCTAGGAATGTTCCCACACACCAAGGAATTACTGCCCTGATAACCTTTCCAGTATCATCCCCACACGCATAGGGCCTGTTCTGGGTTCTAGACAAGTAGAAATTTTCTTTCTTAGATGTTCAAAATAAGTTTTCTCCCATCCACTCATATCCAAGTTTTTTTAACTAAAATGATTAGAAAGAATTATTGAGGCACCATGGAAATTTTGAAGAGCAAAATATTATAGGAGAGAGTACATGTAAGGTTTCCATAATCTTGCCCTTATTTCTAATATTAAGCTCACAAATCTTAAAAAGGTTAAACAAATATAACATTTGATCAGTTTTCTGAGAAAGTCACTGAAGAAGATAAATTGTGACACATTTTTTTAAGTCACCTGAAACAATTATTAAGAGGTCAATTGGTGTCAATAGTTCATGAACTTCACCATATCTGCTCCACATGTGCAGTGCCAGTCGTGGCTTCTGGATAAGTTGCAAGTTTCTTTACTGTCCAAAGAAAATTCTCTCCCATTCACTCATGCAACAATATTTTTTAAAGGTATTTGTTTGAGTATTCAGAATTTTAAGGGTGAAAGAATATCATTGTTATAATTGCTAACTATATTCTTTCCATTTGTGTTAATATTATAACCTCACATGACTTTGTCAGTTTTTAAGTCAGTTTTCCATATAAGAAGAGTAATTTTGACCCATTTCGATTCATCCCAAACTTTATGATTAGCAAAAAAGGGTCATTTGGTGCCAATAGATCATAACCTTCACAGTTTCAGCTCCACAGGTAGAGGCCCATTGTGGGCTTTTGGACAAGTTGCAATTTGCTTCATGGACCAATGAAAATGGATCTTTTTTTTTTTAAATGGGTAAAATATTGATTTGAATTGTCTTGATATTAAGGCAAAAACCATAGAATATACATGTGTGATTTTGTGCATAAACTGGAAAACTGTAGGAGATCTGATATTTAGCAATTCACTGGGTATCGTATAACACTCACACATTCAATGGGTATCGTATAATACTCACACATTTACTGGGTATCGATAACACTCACACATTCAATGGGTATCGTATAACACTCACACATTCACTGGGTATCGTATAACACTCACACATTCACTGGGTATCGTATAACACTCACACATTCAATGGGTATCGTATAATACTCACACATTCAATGGGTATCGTATAACACTCAAACATTCAATGGGTACCGTATAACACTCACACATTCAATGGGTATCTTATAACACTTACACATTCGATGGGTATTGTATAACACTGACACATTCAATGGGTATCGTATAACACTCACACATCTAATGGGTATCGATTAACACTTACACTTTCGATGGGTATCGTATAACACTCACACATTCAATGGGTATCGTATAACACTCACACATTTAATGGGTATCGTATAACACTCACACATTCATTGGGTATCGTATAACACTGACACATTCACTGGGTATCGTATAACACTCACACATTCAATGGGTATCGTATAATACTCACACATTCAATGGGTATCGTATAACACTCACACATTCAATGGGTATCTTATAACACTAACACATTCGATGGGTATTGTATAACACTCACACATTCAATGGGTATCGTATAACAGTCACACATTGAATGGGTATCGATTAATACTTACACATTCGATGGGTATCGTATAACACTCACACATTCACTGGGTATCGTATAACACTCACACATTCACTGGGTATCGTATAACACTCACACATTCAATGGGTATCGTATAATACTCACACATTCAATGGGTATCGTATAACACTCAAACATTCAATGGGTACCGTATAACACTCACACATTCAATGGGTATCTTATAACACTTACACATTCGATGGGTATTGTATAACACTGACACATTCAATGGGTATCGTATAACACTCACACATCTAATGGGTATCGATTAACACTTACACTTTCGATGGGTATCGTATAACACTCACACATTCAATGGGTATCGTATAACACTCACACATTTAATGGGTATCGTATAACACTCACACATTCATTGGGTATCGTATAACACTGACACATTCACTGGGTATCGTATAACACTCACACATTCAATGGGTATCGTATAATACTCACACATTCAATGGGTATCGTATAACACTCACACATTCAATGGGTATCTTATAACACTAACACATTCGATGGGTATTGTATAACACTCACACATTCAATGGGTATCGTATAACAGTCACACATTGAATGGGTATCGATTAATACTTACACATTCGATGGGTATCGTATAACACTCACACATTCAATGGGTATTGTATAACACTCACACATTTAATGGGTAGCGTATAACACTCACACATTCAATGGGTATTGTATAATACTCACACATTCAATGGGTATCGTTTAACACTCACACATTCAATGGGTATCGTATAACACTCACACATTCAATGGGTATCGTATAACACTCACACATTCAATGGGTATCGTATAACACTCATACATTCAATAGGTATCGTATAACACTCACACATTCAATGGGTATCGTATAACACTCACACATTCAATGGGTATCTTATAACACTTACACATTCGATGGGTATCGTATAACACTCACACATTCAATGGGTATTTTATAACACTTACACATTCGATGGGTATTGTATAACACTCACACATTCAATGGGTATCGTATAACACTCATACATTCAATAGGTATCGTATAACACTCACACATTCAATGGGTATCGTATAACACTCACACATTCAATGGGTATCGTATAACACTCACACATTCAATGGGTATTGTATAACACTCACACATTCAATGGGTATCGATTAACACTTAAACATTCGGTGGGTATCTTATAACACTTACACATTCGATGGGTATGGTATTACACTCACACATTCAATGGGTATGGTATAACACTCACACATTCAATGGGTATCGTATAACACTCACACATCTAATGGGTATCTTATAATACTCACATATTCAATGGGTATCGCATAACACTCACACATTCAATGGGTATCGTATAACACTCACACATTCGATGGGTATTGTATAACACTCACACATTCAATGGGTATCGTATAACACTCACACATCTAATGGGTATCGTATAATACTCACATATTCAATGGGTATCGCATAACACTCACACATTCAATGGGTATCGTATAACACTCACACATTCAATGGGTATCTTATAACACTTACACATTCGATGGGTATCGTATAACACTCACACATTCAATGGGTATTTTATAACACTTACACATTCGATGGGTATTTCATAACACTCACACATTCAATGGGTATTGTATAACACTCACACATTTAATGGGTATCGTATAACACTCACACATTCAATGGGTATCGTATAACACTGACACATTCACTGGGTATCGTATAACACTCACACATTCAATGGGTATCTATAACACTCACACATTTAATGGGTATCGTATAACACTCACACATTCAATGGGTATCTATAACACTCACACATTTAATGGGTATCGTATAACACTCACACATTCATTGGGTATCGTATAACGCTCACACATTCAATGGGTATCGTATAACACTTACACATCCAATGGGTATCGTATTACACTCACACATCCAATGGGTATCGTATAATACTCACACATTCAATGGGTATCGTATAACACTCACACATTCAATTGGTATCGTATAACACTCACACATTCAATTGGTATCGTATAACACTCACACATTCAATGGGTATCGTATAACACTCACACAGAAATGAAGTCACTAAAAAGAGTTTATGGGTTTCTTGATTGAATAACTTCAAATCAATTGAGCATCTTATTTGCATAAATGGTCCAAAATTTTGTTTGGGGGCAAATTTGGTTTACTGAAAATATTTTGTTTTAGTTTGTGAAATGCTGTCAATCATAGAGAATTATCATCAAAAATTCATTAAAAATCATTACATGCTAATTAATATGTAAATGTAATGTTTGCTCTGGAAAGACACACCACTTTCAAATTATCTATAGCAAAATTTGATCATTACATTTGAAAAACTTTAAAATGCAGTATGATATAATCAGGTTAAAGAATACTCTTGGTAATGGAGTAATGTGGTCTCAATTAGCCTGAAAATCACCATTAAAGCACAATTGCAATTTAGAAATATTATTTTTTATTGGAAATACAAGGCAGGCACATTGATGTTATGAATTGCATTAAAATTGCTAAGTGACTTTGCAGACTCATTGAATATGTGAACATGCCGTTTATTATTTGAGCTCTACTTTTGTGAAATGAGACACCGTAATTCTTACTCTTCCAGCTCCACACATGAGTTAGTCATGTTGTTATTCATGCTAAGCTACCCAACTCATGTGAGATACTATCATGAATCATGTGCATTTTAGTAGAACATCATGGCCCCTGGAGAATAAGTGGGTTTTAGAGAAGATTAACCCATTTTCGCCAATTTTTTCACATTCATAACAATTGTATTGTAAAAAATGGGGGCACCTATCAAGATGGAACTCCCATTTGGATTAATGTGCGGAAAAATGTGATATAAAGAATGTATTTGATCTTATATCCAGAGAGGTTTCTTTAGACTGTGGATGTACCAGCTTTTGAAATCAAAAGGGTTGTCCTGAGAATGAAAACTGGTTACAGCATAGTTAAAAATTTAAGCAAATATTTGAAGCATAATTGTATGGGAACAGGGCGCAGAGGTGGAAGGGGGATTATTTTTACACTAGAAAAATGAAACGTTCAAAGGATACATATACTTGGGTTGAAAAGGACAGTTTGAAAATTCCCTAAAATTGTGGAAAGCAATCAAAAATATAATTATCTATAAAGGGTGTCTCTTTTTAAAACCAAAATTAAGCAAAAACCCAGAATAATTTTGACAAAAAGAAAAAAAAAATCTGTATTTTTATATTTTGTTTAAAAAATGCTTGGACTTAATATGACAGTTCAAAGTTTGTATATGCTCTTGAATAAATGCGAGTGTGATAGAAGGGTTTTAGAGAAGAGAAGTTTCAAAATACCGCACTTTAAAGAGGCGAAATGGGCACAATATTTAGAATTCCTTTCAAATTTTTTGATTGGTTGAAATTTTGCTGTGCAATTTGTTGTCTCTTATTGCAAGGTATATAGTTATTTAAAACGCTTTGAAGCGTCATTACCTGAGTTAGCCCAGTTGGTTACGGGGATCGGAATATTTTTTTCTTCAAACCAACGTCGTGAGTTCGAGCCCTGGTAGAATCGTTTATTGCGACTTTTGCTTTTATCTTCTACTTTTTTTTTCTCAGTAAATTTCATGCTAGTGTCTGGCTGTACAAACAGACAGTGGATCGGATATTGCATCCACAGCCGGAAGTGACGTCCAAATATCGCATCCCAATTTTACCGTATTTTAATGAGACGAGCCTCCTTCTTTAAAATAAGAACGCTTTTTACTAAGTAACTCTCAGAAATAATTTTTAGTGAACCCAAGAAGTTTCCAAATACAGGAAAAGGTAGAACTTGCTTTTGCACATTCGCTCTAGACAAAAAATTATAAATAAATTGTTTTCTTTTTTTTTACAGATTCATTTAGCAGTATAGTAGAGTGTGAAAACCGGCACATGCAGATAAGCTGTACTGGTTCTGATATCATAGCGGTCATCTCAGCTAGCTTTGGCCGGTCTCAGCTGGGAAGTATGGAGTGCCCATCTTATACTATGCATGAAATAGGTATGTGTCTTTTTATGAAATGATATCAAACTTATTCAGTGCAAGGATGCCTGCCTGTGACCCGGCCCCAAGGACTAAAAGTAGGGGGATACAAATTGCAAAGTACAATAAAGAGTGTGTCAAATCTTGTCTGTGTTCCGTTCCTGCAGGAACACAGTTGGCAAACAAAAGACTTCACATGTGGCAAACAAAAGTGACACACATGACAATGCATGAAATTGGAACTAATCCCCTGTGTGTCTAACAGGTAATCCCACCTGTGTTTATGTGTGGCTGACATGCATGTTAATTTGTAAAAATAAGTGTTTCAACAAGACAGGAGAAAAAGTGTGGTAAAATGACTTCCAACCTGTGTCAAGAAATTGTGGCAAAACGTGGCAACTTTCAAGTAATTTTAGACCAGCTGAATGGGTTGTTGCATGGAGAAGTATTTTCTGGTGTAAATGCATTGTCTGGTACTTATGACAGGTTTTCTCTTGTTTCCTGTATGACACACATTGTCCTGTTGGACACAGGAAAACCTGTGAAGTGTAGTTTCCATGTTTTATGTGTAAAAGAGTGACAGACACTGTTTTTTGTGGAATGAGTGAGAAAGAGTGTCAAACTAGTCTCAATACCAAGGATTACCCTGGGTTTGCATGCGTGTTCATGCATGAAATTGGAACAGCTGACACAGGTTTTTTTTATTAGAAGGGCCCCTAAAATCCCACCTATGTGTGTAAAGGTACATACAATTCATAATTTCTGATTGGTCGAAATACACACATAAATACTGACAAGCGATCCAATAACTGCTGCAGAAGTGACATCACATATCAGATTTACCGGTCACATTGATATTGTAGTACCACCCCCCCCCCTCCCCCTCCTTCCCCTTCCACGCAAGATTGTCTTTTATTTCAAATAGTTCTTTTCAATTTCGGGGATATTTCCTTTGATTATCAGAAAATTATCATTTTCTGGAAATTTTGCTCATTTTCGGGAAATAAGCAGTAAAATTTGTTTTGTTACATATACTAGGGACCAAAAAGGGCCAAACTTGGGGGTCAAATTGCTCAATTGGGGGGCCACTTCGCTGAGGGGGGGGGGGCATGTTCCCTAGTAAGTGTGTTAAAAAGGCCCTGTTACCTGCCCATTATCTGGATAAGTCTAGCAAAAGTTTTTTTTTTTTTTAAGGTGGTCCTGTATGGAAAGGTTGACATAATAAGATAAGATAAGATCAATTTATTTCGTCTACAACAAAATATGAAAATTTGTCGTCCTGTAGCAAAACGCATAAAAGATATTTAAAAGAAATATCAATATAAAAGTTATAAATATATAAGTTACATAAAAGTTATATATATTTAAAATAAAATTAAAAATCTAAAAACCCCAGTAAATAAGGAAAAATATAAATTTAGGTAAATAATAGTAAATGGTAAAATAAAATAACGTCCAAGCTGTAAATATACATTTATATAGGCCCACATACATACACATATATAAACATACATACACACACAAATGCACACACATATATATATATATATATATATATATATATATATATATATATATATATATATATATATATATATATATATATATATATATATATATACATACATACGCATACACACATACATACATACATATGTACACATACATGTATAAATAAATATACGAATTTGACTTAAAATATTAAAACACAAACTATCGGACCGCTTTTAAGTTGAATAGGGAAATAGAGTTGGGTACAAATGAAAACCTGAATCTGTTATGCTTGGATCGTGGCATACAAAGTCTTTTACGTGAACGGCAGAAAATATTCAGTGGGAAGAGCGGAAGTGTGTTGTCATTCAATATTTTTGCTATTTTTTGGTGCATCATGTTATTGTAGAGATCAGAGACGGACTTCAGAAATATGTCATCAAAAACAACACGGCTTGCGGCCCTTACAATCTTCTCCAATTTACTAGTTGAATCTTTTGTTAGCAGCCCGAATATACAGATAATGCTGAAAGTCAACACGCTTTGTATTACTGACTGGTAAAACAGCTAAAGAATGATATTGTTAACTTTGAAGTATTTTAGTTTTCGTAAAAAATACAACCTTCGGTACGCCTTGGTTCTACTTGCATCAGCCTGGTCTTAGACCATATTGCATAAGAGTGGGGCGGTTGAGATCATTTCTGGATCTTTGATGGCATTTTAGAGAACAACATGGCAGCCATGCTACCATCAGTATGAGTCCCTGGCACATCGCCAGGGTGGATGCCCTTGCTGTAACATCCTATATGGGGATTTCTGACGTCATTTAGGTCATTTGAGGTCAAGCGGGACAACCATTTAATTAAAAGGTAATGTTTCAAAAATGGTAATATTGGCATTACCATATGGCATGTTATATGAATGGAAATTAAATTTCTTATTTATTGATATCTATTTTCAGTGTATTTGCCAATTATTTACTCCATTTTGGGGTAAAAATAGTAATTTACCATTTCCCCCCGAAATTTTCAAAATTTATATTTCCATTAACTGCTTAAATAACAATCTAAATCTAATCCTATTCTGTTGATTTTTTCCTACAAACTTTCATATACTATCACAAAACTGTTATGAAAATTATTTAAGCTTGGGGCATTCCATTATAGAATGAGGAAATTTTAAAGTTACAAAATCAGAAATAGTTTTTTTTTTAAAGAGCAAAATTTAGCCTAATATGCCTATGCGGGTTTTCTACAAACTGACATCTTGACCTCGCATGCGTTATTCCAGTTATTTGTTGCATATGTTTTATGAATATTGATTTTGGCATTACCATATTGCATGTCATATGAAAGGAAGTTACATGTCCAATTCATTGATACTAATTTGTAACTGCATTTGTGGGTAAAATATATATTTTTTTTACTATTTTGAGCTGTCAAACAAAAAAAGAAGAGCCTATTTACGGGTATTTTTCAGAACAATATAGCATTAGGACGTCAGTACGAGTCCCAGGCACGTTCCCAGGGTGGATGCTCTCTCTGTTACCCCCTATATGGGGAATTATGACTGAGGTCATTTCAGGTCCTGCGGGACAACCTTTCAATTAAAGGGTAATATTTCAACAATGGCAATATTTACATTATGATATTGCATATCGTATGAAAGGAGGAACATGAAATTTCTATACTTGATATTTATTTTGAAAGCATTTGTAAAAGTTTTACTCAATTTTGGGTAAAAATAGTATTTTTCCTTTGTACATTTTCTCCCGAAATTGAAAGAAAATGAATATTTTTAATAACTGCAGGAAAAACTATCAAAATATATTCCTATGTCATTGAATTTTTTGCTAATAACTTTTCAATACTAATACAAACCTGTAGTGAAAATTATTTAAGCTTGGGGTATTCCATTATAGAATGATGAAAGTTTTTATGTTTGTCAGAAATTAAAAATTAAACAAAATTGCGCCCAATATACAGATTCTCTACAATTTGGCCTCAAATGTGTTACTTTATTTCTGAACGTTCCACAAGATTCATTTGATTTTAAATCCATTTTAAATTGTTACAATGCCCAATAGCTGTGGAATGCAAATAAACAAGATAAGTTTTCGTAAAATGCTGATTTGGGTCAAGAAAGTTATTTTTGCTCAATTTATAATTTTGAACATTAGTATGACATGTGAAATTGAATTGGAAATTTGTTTGTCCGAAGATTTATGTTATGTTTAAAATGGTCTGAGTAGCTCTAGATTCTAAGTTTCTTTATTCCATGAGTAACGAGCTGCTGTAATACGAAAGGAGAAGGTTGGTTGGTGAATAGAGGCTCGAGATAATGTGAATGATGTTGTCTTACCATTAGCTCTGAAACATTTTTTCTGTGAAAGAAAACAACAGATCCTCGCGGAAAACATAACAAGTTTTACATGTTTGTGTATGTTCTTTATTTTATTGGGGAAAGGGTGAAACGATGGGGGTCGAACTTACTGACCGCCGCTCCCCTCCCTCATAACACACACCTGTCGCTTTTATTGTGAATTAAAAAAAATCCATATTGTTCTCAAAATGCCATCAAAACCCTCCATTTTGAGTTTGGCGCCCCCACTTTATGCAAGAGAGAGCTCATATTCTTCAAAAATAACATTAAATGCATCTTTAGTATTCTGGCTTATGAAAGTTTGAGTTATTCTAATACTGTATGCAACAGTTGTGATGTAAGAAAGCCCAAGATTCACCTTGTGAAATATTAATATGGAAAAAAGCATGTTTGATGGGTGGGGAGGGGGAGAATTATCCTCTTGCCCCTAATTCCATGGGTGTAGCCAGGGGGGTTTGACAAGCTCGTACGACCCCACCATTAAAGTAAAATGGTAATAATAAAATGGCAAAAAGGTCCAGAAAATATGCTAAAAGGTCCGAATATTTCCCTCAGGGAACTCCCAATCCAAAAGGCTGGCTACACCCCTGCAATCCCGCTTATGAGTTTCATCCATTTATCCATGTGCAGTAGAAGGATTTCAATGCTTAGACATTTTTTTTTCTTCCAGAATGTTATATTGCATACATCTGTGAAATAAAAGTATAATAACCAACAAAGTATTGCAGCCTCTCATTATTTTGCCTACTAAAAATAGCATACCCATAACTTGTGTGCCTATTTTGAAACAAATAGATTCCCTCAAAATCGATGGTTACACTTTTGGGTGGTCCAAGGGAGAGGAGGAAGAAATTGAAGTAAAACATGAGGTACTTGTTATTTATAACAAATCCCTCTAACATGAAAAAGTCATTAAAGCAGGAATGTGTTATTTTCCTGATAAAAGTATCCTTTTCAGAGCAGACTGTAATTAGCCTGACAATAAACTTGTGAAGTAAATCCTCCCAGATATATGTGACAGGTCTATCACCCTTCGGAGTGATTAGGTAGTTGCTATTGATATGGTACTGTCTTTGACCTCTAACAACACAGGGATGCAAATATTGTTTTCAAAAATTTGACCCAGGACCCTTTGTTTACAACATTTACAACGTGTTTTAAAGGTTGTGGGTATATGTAAGAAACAATTGCTAGATGCTTATAGCCAGGACTTTTCGCAAGGGGACCACTAGCACTTCAAGAAGAGGCACTTGGGCAGATTCTCCTCTCTGTGTTATATTTGTTTGTTTGATTTTGCGCAGGGGAGGGGTGGGCTGGGGGGGGGGGGATTGCACAGACATTCACATGGAGGATTTCACTGTAAATGCAGGGTATTAGTTCATGCACAGTATTGGGGGCAGAAGAGGGGGTGCTGGGGGGAAGGGAGGGGGGAAGGCACCAAAATCAAATTTGCTTACAAAAATGGCAAAATCACAGAATCGTGTTAAAGGAGCACATACTAGACCAAAATGTGGCTGTGCTATGCTTTTGTGATTTTCTCAGATTTATCATCCACAAAAGATTGATAAACTACATCCCTCCATAGCCCACATATGACTACAGGGCAAAGCTTACTTGAATATTCATATTAACCAAAAATTTGCTAAACTGTTACATGCCAGATACACATGATTTTTTTGGGACCCCTAAAAATATGCCCTCACATTGCGGTCTAGTGGTCCTTTAAGATACAAAACTTTATTATACAAAAGATACAAAATCTAAAAAAATTAAAGGGGTGGCAAAAATCCTGATGCATT
Source organism: Chiridota heheva (assembly GCA_020152595.1). Lineage (NCBI taxonomy): Eukaryota > Metazoa > Echinodermata > Holothuroidea > Apodida > Chiridotidae > Chiridota > Chiridota heheva. The sequence goes on along the minus strand of JAIGNY010002988.1, from coordinate 143,951 downwards.
TCCCCCTCGCACCCCTGAAATGGTGCAATTATGTATCCATTTCTATGTGTGTGAATGCCATAGGGTCTTTGCTGGGACATTCATGCAAAGGTACTTGACATGTTAATCTTGAACAAAGTCTTAAACCCAGTGAACATAGGCAGGATTTAGGGAGGGGGGGCAAGGCTTTTTCTCCCACTTCTTTTCTGTATTTGTATCTTTGTATGGTGATTTTTTACATCTTAGAGTGATTTTCCCCTCCCTCTTCTCCCTTCCCCTTCCCCTCTCCCACTCACCTCCCCTCCCCATCCCTCACCCCTCCCCTACCCATACCCCCTCCCCTACCCTCCCCTACCTTCCATTCCCCTCCCTCTGCCCCTCCCCTCCCATACCCCTCCCATACCCCTTCCTTCTCTACCCATACCCCTACCCTACTCCTCCCCTCCCCTCCCCTACCCCTTCCCCCCAAATTGCACCCATGCCAGTGAATATAATTAGGTCAAAGACATTTTTGCAATGTCTCTTTGCTCCCAGAGGATGTTTACTGGATTTCCTCCCCCTGAGCTGGTTTACTAGGATGAATTTCTGTATTATGGGGAAACCTTTCACCATACCAAACTATTAACATTTTTGATATTATAACTGTCAGCTTTCTTCTTGTTGCAAGGTCACAATGCAATCTGAGTAACCCAAGGGAGTTAGGAAGATGAGATATCAGGAAGTTGTAAATACTATCACTATTATACTGTAAGTTATAAGATGTATAGGTGTGCAAGCTTTGTAAAGGGTCTATAAGATATTTGCACTTGTAATCGGTCAGAAATCTTTTAATTTGTGTTGTTGAGTACCAGCACTGCTGGGGATTGACCTGTGGTGGACTGGCCTTCTATCCAAGTGGGTCTCATCCACTTATACCAAGAAAACTGGAGGTTAGCACTTTATGGCTTAAGTATGGATTTAAATGTCATGCAACCATCCACAATGATTCACCCCATGGCCCCTTCATGCTTTGAGTATAGATTCAAATTGTTAAATTGTTAAAAGTATAGAATACACATAAATGGTTCTGATTGGTTGAAAAATTGGAACTACTACTGGCAATCCAAGTAGTAATCACCGCATAAGTTATGATATACATAAAACCCCCTCCTCCCCTCCCCCCCCCCCCTAACTGGGATTTTTTAAACCAAAAGATTGTCAAGCAAGTTATAAGAAAAGAATTAACCCTTACCCTATCAGGGCTTTGAAAAATGCGAGCCCAATTATCGTAATTTGTTTTTTCATATGCATTTTTGACAACTTTGCTTTCATTTTCTTTCATTACAAGTTTGGTTGGAATGGAAGCTAAGATATTTATCTTTTGAGTAATGAAAGCCAAATTAGGAAATATTGGACAAAATTATGCAAATAAGGCAAATTTTTGCTAAATTTGGTCAACAAATGGTTAATCTTTGCACAAGTATTACTTTTTGTCAATATTGAAAACAAGAGATTTGTGTTACATATTTAGAGTCTTTATCAAATTTTCTTTCCAATGTTGCTAATCTATAATTTTTAGAAAGAAAAAAAAAAGATCAAAAAACACCCAAAATGATATTAGTCAAACTGACCCTAAAAATGAGTTTAGTCAAATGACCCCAAAAAATTGCACAAGAAAAATTATAAAGCAGTCACGGTGAGACTTGAACACTCACGTGCTGTGTCCATGTCTACAAAACTAATTATCATTAAAAACGCTGTTGTGAAATTAAATTATTATAGGAAAGGGTTCAAATAGAGGGGGTATGTCTTTTTTTATATATCAAATGAAAGGAAATTGCAAGCACTTTCGGACGGCAAGTTAACAAAGCATGTGTGATGTACGGTTTTGGTACACAATTTAAAAATATTTAAAAAAAAGGGTCAAAAATGGCAGAAATTCATATAATTTTGAAGAAATTTCTACAGAACAAAAGATTGCATGTAGGAATTATAAAAATTGGACCAGAAATCAATAATGTCATGTCTTAGGATTTGCGTGTTTGATTTTGAAGCAGAAATGTGATCTTGAAAGTGGTCCTGCCATGCCTTCTAAAAAATTGAGATTTAACGTAGGTTTTTCATATCCCTAAAATCAATAACCCATCAAGAAATCCTGGTTCTTAAGTCCATTTTCATGATGAAAAAGGACTTAGAAATTGATCATTTATTGCCTTTTCCGAAGAAAAACAAATTTGAAAGGGATTTGCGACGTCACTCATAACAGTTTGCTACGTCATTTCAGGGACTGCTGATCATAAACACATACTTACCACGTACAAATAGCGTCTGATTGCGAAAGTTTTTCGGATCTTAATTTGTCCTTTTCAACTTCAGGCTATGATAAAAAGAATTTGGAAATAAATTAAGAACATTCTCATTAAGGGATGTCGTTCCTCTTGAATTTAAACCACTTGCAGACAAAACAGAAGGATCAGGCTTACAACCCTTACATGGTCCTACAGTTCAAAGCCTGGGTAATCGGCTTATAATTCTTACTGTTTCGCAAGTAATATTTTGTTAAACATAATCAAATTGAAGTGTTTGCAAGAACATCTACTTAATTTTTTTTTTTTTTTTTTTTTTTTTTTTTATAGCTAATGGAAAAATAAAGTTGTATTTATCAATTTTCCAAGTCTCTGTCGCTTGACGTTTAGTCAACAGGCCTACGTGAAATTACATTCACGCAATCTGGTTTGCATTTTTGCACTTGAATTGAAAGGTTTTGAAGAAATTGGGAAAATTTTGTTTGTTTATTTTTTAGATTTCGATATGCTAAAAGCATATGGACACAATGATTACAGTTTTATTTTATCGATTTTCTTCCTTTGATCATATTCCACACTATATATCAAACAAATCATTAAAATTTTCAACTGATGAAGTAGCCCAGTCAGTTATGGCTTCGTCTTTTGAGTGAGAGTTTATGAGTTCCAATCTCATCAAGTCTCACTTGTTTTTCTTCCTCTGTTTCTTTCTTTCATATGAATTTGTATTACTCGCGGAACAGTTAAATTTTAATGTCAGAGACGATGCGGTCAAGCTACTTCAAATCGAACAGAACAGGGGTAACATTCTGGCGTGAGCTGAATATGACACTGTACCCAGTAAGCCCGAAAACTCAGTTCATGTCAAGTGCACAAAACACGTCCAGAGTTGTCTCGTTCTGTTGCCCTTTGCCATTGATAAACGACTTTTAGTTTGAGAATTTATATTATCGCATTCTTTAACTACACAACGCTGCAGCATTTTGTTTAATATTTGCTTGGAAAAATCTAATATTTTAGAAGAACAAATAGAGATGCTGTCGATGCTAGTTGTGAAATTTCAATGACAGCCACACGTTATATGTGGCATCGATGCATTGTTTACATACAGTCGTTCCCAAAATGACATCATTGTGTATTGAGCCTTATTCTAAGTTTTTGCATCAAGGTGACAAAAAATGCATTTTCCTTTGATTTTCTTGCAACCGATGGGATTTTGTGCAGGAAAAGTTATATTTTTGCAAATCAAATAATCAAATAACATATTTAATGTAAGATCCGACCCCCATGGCAGGACCACTTGAAGTTATTCTAAGATTTAAAAAAGAAAAAAAAAGAAAAACATTTTTTTCTTTCATTTTTTAGCAATTTTACCCATTTGCAAACTACTTTTCCCTGAAATTAAGTAATATGACTCCCATAAAAAAGTTACATTTTGTGAAAGAAATATCTGAGTATTTTAAAATGATACCAAGACTACTCCTATAGGTCTTTGGTAAAGTCCCGATTTTATTTTTAGAAAAAGGTGGTTTGAAAACGGTGATAATATTGCCGCTTGGTAGAGTATTAAGGTCGTCATAATACACCGAACGTGGCGCGGTGAGCGATTTTTCAGATAATCATACAGGAAACAAATATTATAAGATGCTGTGACTTTTTGCTTACACACGATGAAGTTTACAATTGAGGCTTTCTGATGATACTAGAAAATTTGTTAGAAATGCTTTTTGTTTAAACTGAAGAAATTCGCTTCAGTAGGGCGCGATTTTCTGTCGCGATGTGAATTATGCTCTAATGGGCGTTGAAACGCCCTTTCAATCAATTTTCAGTTATCATCTGAATAGCCATGCGATGATGATGATGCTTCTCTGAAAACAAGAGGTCAAAATGTTTCTTTTCCTCTGTTTTATTTAATTTTGTATAAAAAAATTTCAGCAATGCTGATTCAAAAAATGTTGGTATTGTTTTTATTTGCCAAAATCATGTAAATTGGCAAAGCTGAGAAATGCAGACGAAAAGTTCCGGTGCCAATCCGATATTTTAATAGCCACCTCCAAAATGTGTGATATGAAGAATGCATCGTTTAATATTTTTACCGCTCGTGTGTTACAGCCTTAGGTGTGTTACAGCCTTAGGTGTGTTACAGCCTTAGGTGTGTTACAGCCTTAGGGGTTAAGTCCAGAAATCACAGATGACAGTCTTTCTCTTGTTTTGAAATTTATTGGCCACAATACTAGTGACAATATTAGATAATGACTGAGAAATGTTGAAAAGTTTTCTGTCACGGTCCTCAGGATTTGACAGGTCTAGTATTGTAAACTCCATTGAGGAAATTTCTAGGGAAATGAAGGAGATTTCTTGAAAATTGACGGAGTTTCCTTAAAATTCATGAAAAAATTCCCGAAAATTCCTCATGATTTTTCCCAATTAGCATGGGAAAAGAGAATTATTTTAAAATCGTATTGCTTTGAAAATCTATTATGGCTCCCGTGAACGCATGATAAGAACTTCACCTAAGTATCCAAAGGTTTTAGGTTCTATATTGTAGATTGTGGCCCTTGAAATTTTTTGTCCGAGATTAATAAAAGCCTGAAGCTTTTTATCCAGAAGCGCAGATTTTGGGGTTATTGAAGATTTTGGGGCCAAAATGAAAGATGTTTTGGTCGAAAATGGGAAGATTTTTGGTGCAAACTATAAAAGGTTTGGTCCAAAATTAATAATAACTCAGTGGATACGATTGTAAAAAATGCGACACATGGTTCATTTGATACTTATTCAGTTAATAATATTTATGGCTTCGATAGAATTTTGGGAGGTGAGGGGGAGGCTAAGCCCCCAATAGCCCCCTTAGACACGCCACTGCTTTCTTTATTACTATCGATGCAAAAACAATTTAATGCCCGATAGCCCTTTTTTAAAGGGTATTGAACTTGTTGGACATGCTTTGGCATAATGTCGTCAAAATACAGATAAATTGTAATGGCTCAGGAAAATGCAGTGTTCTATGTGAGTTCACTAAATTTAAATTTAGGGATATTTGAACTCTGGAAAGAAAATATTCTCTGAAAAGTTATACAGATTTCAAATTAAACCCTTAAATAGCTCTTTATATGTTTGCCTTTTAATAGATTGCCAATCTGACAGTACTATGGAAGAAGTTATGAAGCGTTGCCATGGGAGGAAGCATTGCAGTATTAAGGCAGCCACTAAGTTGTTTGGGGATCCATGTCCCAAGCGCACATACAAATACCTCAATGTTGTCTATTCCTGCGGTGAGTTTTTCTCTACTTCATTTGTTTTTTGCTTGAACCTTTGTGGGCATTTCCCCAAGATTATTATATTACTGATTATAGTAATGTCTTGGAGTTCTGGAACTAAATGTTACGTATTTTCAACCAATCACATCCATGCTAACCTGATGAAAGTCCAAAACATGAAGCACTCTCATCTTTTGATTTAACCTTTTCCTATACATGTAACAAAAACAGAATGATGATAATCAGTCCAGTTTGTACCCCCTACCGGGAGAACAGTTTTGTTCTCCCGATCCTTTACAGAAGTATCCCACAATGCATCTATCCAAATTTAAAGTTTGTATAGGAATAATATAAGAATCAGGCACATTTCAACCGTGGGGAACTGAGCCACTGCAAAGTGTTCAAATTTTTCTTCACGATTTGAAATAATGGCATATGAATTATCTTTTCACCGTGCACTTTTAATATTCACTGTACGGTTTTCGAGAAATTTGAAGAAAAGTGATGAAATCTTATTATGTGTTACCGTTAGGCAGTCTCGCTTCAACAAGGTTTTCCTAAATTATGAGAAATAACTTGGGGATTTGTGAAAATTATTTAGCAATAACTGCATGATAGTAACGAAGTTGTTTTACTTTCATGAATTGAACATGAAAAAAGCAAACTTTGCTACAAACCTTCGTTGAAATGACTGATAGGCACCTATGACTGAAACTTAACAATGAAAATGGCGGCTTCCATATATCACTGTAAGCTCAGTGCGCATGCTTAAATCTCCCAATCGGGGGACTTACTGATTCCCCCCCCCCTCCATTCAGCGGTATGAACGGAACTGATAATCGTATAAACTAGCCCCCAGGTTTGTATCATATATAACATCTGCTTTGGTTAATACCGTAGACCTTTATGTCTTTACTTGCATCATATTTTATCCAGCTTTTGAAGTTTGAACAGTTGGCATTCCATATCATTGAACATTTTAATGATTATTTAAAGTGTGTCGGCATCTGCTTTCAATTTTGTCTTGGCATAAAGCAGAATGTGCTCATGAGTATTAAATTTCCTCGCAGGCTCTTTTGTAGCTTCTGATTCGACCTATATTACAAAATTATAAAGTGATGTGTATCACACAGGGACGATGGAGCATTTGTGAAAGTGACGGGGTCGATCATGTGAGTAAAATGTTGCTGAAGTCATCATTCTCAGAGCATTTGGGAATGTCAAAACCCCAGAAACTATAGCCATTATAAATATTTTGTAGGGAAAATTGTCAATTTTCATAGCCATTTAATATTTTCTTTCATGAGATGTATTTGGTTAGCAATTAAAACAGCAAAAAAATGTGAGGGATGGGGTAACTTAAGCCCCAACCATCTCTGCTGTCTATGTTGCAAAAAAACATTAAAGTAGCAACAAATTTTTATCAAAATTACCTGAAAATTGATCATTTTACAGTATTTTGAAATCTCATGCATCCTTCATAATGCAAATTTTCATTCAAATTTGTGATGTATGTCAGGGCCATCTTGGTATTTATTTAGCTCTCTGCCCAGTCATACATCATCACAAATTGTTGCATTAAGAATTGTTCAAATTTTGATGGGCAATAACTCAAAAACTAGAAACTTATATTTAAATACTGATCTGCTCATATTTGTAAAACTCTTTTAACCAATAAAGAATTATGTTTCAATGATGTTTCCATTATGTTTCCATTATGTTTTTATTATTATGTTGTTTCCATTATGTTTCCATTATGTTTCCATTATGTTTCTATTATGTTTTTATGTTTCCATTATGTTTCCATTATGCTTTCCATTATGTTTCCACTATGTTTCCATTATGTTTCATTATGTTTCTATTATGTTTCCATTATGTTTCCATTATGTTTCCATTATGTTTCCATTATGTTTACATTATGTTTCCATTATGTTTCTATTATGTTTCATTATGTTTCCATTATGTTTCTATTATGTTTCTATTATGTTTCCATTATGTTTCCATTATGTTTCCACTATGTTTACATTATGTTTCCATTATGTTTCCATTATGTTTCCATTATGTTTCCATTATGTTTCCATTATGTTTACATTATGTTTCCACTATATTTCATTATGTTTCCATTATGTTTCCATTATGTTTCCATTATGTTTTTCCATTATGTTTCATTATGTTTCCATTATGTTTCCATTATGTTTCCATTATGTTTCCATTATGTTTCCATTATGTTTCCATTATGTTTCCATTATGTTTCCATTATGTTTCCATTATGTTTCCATTATGTTTTCCATTATGTTTCCATTATGTTTCCATTATGTTTCCATTATGTTTCCATTATGTTTCCATTATGTTTCCATTATGTTTCCATTATGTTTCCATTATGTTTCCATTATGTTTCCATTATGTTTCCATTATGTTTCCATTATGTTTCCATTATGTTTCCATTATGTTTCCATTATGTTTCCATTATGTTTTTTTCCATTATGTTTCCATTATGTTTCCATTATGTTTCCATTATGTTTCCATTATGTTTCCATTATGTTTCTATGTTTTATGTTTCCATTATGTTTCCATTATGTTTCCATTATGTTTCCATTATGTTTTATGTTTCCATTATGTTTCCATTATGTTTTTCTATTATGTTTCTATTATGTTTCCATTATGTTTCCACTATGTTTACATTATGTTTCCATTATGTTTCCATTATGTTTCCATTATGTTTCCATTATGTTTCATTATGTTTCCACTATGTTTCCATTATGTTTCCATTATGTTTCCATGTTTCCATTATGTTTCCATTATGTTTGCCATTATGTTTCCATGTTTCCATTATGTTTCCATTATGTTTCCATTATGTTTCCATTATGTTTCCATTATGTTTCCATTATGTTTCCATTATGTTTCCATTATGTTTCCATTATGTTTCCATTATGTTTCCATTATGTTTCCATTATGTTTCCATTATGTTTACATGCTCCATGTTTCCATTATGTTTCCATTATGTTTCCATGCTTCCATTATGTTTCCATTATGTTTCCATTATGTTTCCATTATGCTTCCACTATGTTTCATTATGTTTCCACTATGTTCCATTATGTTTCCATTATGTTTCCATTATGTTTCCATTATGTTTCCATTATGTTTTCCATTACGTTTCCATTATGTTTCCACACGTTTATTCACGCTTCCATTATGTTTCCATTATGTTTCCATTATGTTTCCATTATGTTTCCACTATGTTTCCATTATGTTTACATTATGTTTCCATTATGTTTTACATTATGTTTCCATTAAGTTTCCACTATGTTTACATTATGTTTTTATTATGTTTACAATTTTTCAAAGTTGATATTTCTATGCATCTTTAATCTATACATGCATGGATTGTACTTCATTTCATCTGTAATAAGTGATGTGCTACCTATTTCCAAGAACGATCGATTCTTTCCTGTGAAGGATTACAGTTCTTATATTAAGGAATAACTGTCTTGCTTACATTTTCCCGAGGGAGAAAAGAATTAAAATGCTTGGAAAGATTCATATTTTGTATCATATAAGTTAAGCTGAGATTTGATGGGTGATCAACGAAATGGCAGATTGTCAAAGGAATCTTATTACAGCTTCATCTGGAACTGATAATGCTATTTAGTAAATTGAAATTTACCACAGATTAAAGTGTCTTTTTTTTTTTGCTGTTATATTCAGAAATATTTTCAAGGTTGGATTTGCAGCTATAACAAGACTATGACAAGAGAGATTAACTGGCATACACTGTGTAAGTTAAATAGAGGGCAGTGTTTTGATATTGTAATTGTAGATTGTGGATAGGAATATGATATTAGGTGGGAGTTACTTGATGGCCTGGGAGCACCAGTAGTTGCATTACTTGAGATCTTCTGAATATACTACAGTTGCAGATTTCCAAATAAACAAATTATCAAAACTGAAAGGAGTGTTTCTTATGAACAATACATTTTAAGAGGATTAAAACTGCAGGTGGGTGTTTCTACACCTTGATCATTAATCTTAATTAGGAATGTGAATTATGTAAAAAAAACTAGGACATCAATGATGTAGTTGCTCAACATATATTTTGGGGTGATTACAAGATTGTTTTTGTTGTTGGTGGGTAGTTAATTCGAGTAGGAGGCTGGGGCAGTGGTGTCATCATGGGGAGGGGGACGGAGGGGGCATGGGGTCATGTTCCACCTATGTCTGAAGGCACGTGACCCCATACCCAAAATGTCATTAATTTATTTTGTCCAAAATGGCTATTTTGACCTTTTTTTTTAATAGGGAAGGAGGGGGGAGGTGGGGTGTTTCATTGTAAAATTATATGCTACTAATTATTAGATCGTTCATAATCATCCTAATTTGGTATTTAGAAAAGCTGTGCATTGCACACATTCAGAGTTTTTGGGGCATCTAAGACTCGGAAAATGCAAAGAAAAAACACCGGGGTTTTGCTCCTGGACCCCCTAAGGCGGGCCTTTAGACCCCATGCCGAAAAAGTTTATGCCCTAATGTCAAACCCCTATTTTTGACCTTTTTAATTAGGGAAGGGAGAAGGGGGTAGTCTGTTCTTATATATACTATATAAGATTGTTCGCAATAATCCAAATTTGGTAATTAAACAAGTAGTGTATTGTACACATATAGAGTCTTTGGGGGCATCTAAAACTTGGAAAATGTGAGGTTTCCCCCAGGTCCCCACCCGGGCTTTTTCCCTGGACCCCACAAAGGGCCCCTTTGACACCCCGAAAATGTTGACTCCATGCCCCCTCCCTTCCTTCCCTCCTCCATATCAAACTCCTGACGGCGCCACTGGGCTGAGGTTATTGTTTGATGTTTATTTTTTGGGGAAATACAAGTGACAGGAGCTTTGATGCTAGAACCTAAATGATGTAATAGCTCAACATGTTTTTGGGCTGGGTATAAGACTGTTTTTTGTTGGTGGGGAGTTATATTAGGTAGGCTGGGATTGTTAGGAAAGGAATACAAGTTTGCAACAAAAGGCTGGGAATGCCCGGAAGGGTGGGTAAACATTACAGGCCCTAGCTGGGCAAAATCAATTTGGGTCTAGTCCTGAACATTGACTATGCATTATCTTTTGTTAGGGGATCCAAAGCGCCAGGGTTGTCGGAAGGATCTCGGGGCAATGGGAGGGAGAAGAAAATCAAAGTTCATGGTCGCTCTTTTTACAGTAATTGAGGGGCACTTTTCAATGAAAAAAAAAAGGGGGTCTCTTGTCAGTTTTCAAAATTGTGGAGGAACGTGCCCCTGTTCCATGATTCCTACACATATGGTTTGAGCATATGCAGAATTTGGGGGAGCAAGTGGACACTTCCCCACCCTCACTTTTTGTCCAAGTGGGTACTTTTGTATGGTGGTGTGATGTATCTTAGCATGGTTTTGTGTTCTCCCCCCTCCTTTCCTCGCACACACACACACGTCTGACTTTACACACTTTTGTTAGGAAAATTCCACCTATGCATATGGGTTCAAAGAATGGGGGAGGCAGGATCAATTTTGACAAAGTAGCCCATCGGGAGAATAGGTAAAAGGCTTATATTGAAAAATTCTGCTTAGAAAATTTTGGGGGCCATGCATTTCCCTACCATGGCCCTCGGTGTCGGTGCCCCTGGTAAAACGAGAAGCTTTAATTGTGTTAAATAAATACTACATGTATGTGACAACCTCTATGTTTTATGTAGTATTTGTGAGTGAGTGGATTTCTATTTGTTTTCAAACCTCAAAAATGACCTAGAATTAATTTGAAATAAGTTTTAAAAGGGCTGGCCAGTCCTCACCGGTCTGACCTCAACTTACAAGGGCATCTCTTGTCCCTGTCCGCACAATTTCAAAAGGCCACCTTCTGCCCCTTTACTCTAGGGCCACTGCATATGGGAGCTTTAATATTGTTTGAATATGTGAAAAGTGTTTTTCAATTAAGCCAAAAAAACTTAAGTCTCAACAGCAATGTGATGCAAATTTTATTAACAATGTTTGCTTTTAAGTGAGGTAGAAATCATGAACAGACATACCAACAGCAAAACCTCACATTTTCCAAGGTTTAGATGCCCCCAAAGACTCTGAATGTGTGCAATACACAACTTTTTTAACTACCAAATTTGGATTATTGCAAACGATCTTATATAGCATATAAAAGACACAGACTACCCACTTTTCTGAAAAATGACAAAAGTGCTCTCTTTTAAATGAAAAGTGCCCCTTTTGAAAATGAAAAGTGCCACTCAATTATTATCCCAATAGTAGGAAACTGCTGACTTTTGTCAGTCCCATGTACAGGGAGGAATGTACCCCCATTGGAAAAGTGCCCCCTTTTAAAAAATGAACTTCCCCTTTTACTTTACTTTGTTGTTTTGGGCTCACTTGTTCTATCTTACAGATCGGGATGGGGAGGGGGAAGGGGGTATGCATATGACTTGAATAGTGTCTCCTAAGTGTTTGTGCCCCCTAAGAGGTGGTGCCCCATAAGAGTTGGTGCCCCCACTTTTCGGCAGGTTCCTACACCCCTAAAAGTAAGAACTACTATTTTATGTTGATTTGAATAGTTCAACAAAACATTAATGATTTAACAATGGTCAACTTGTTCGCTATAGCAGTTGTTCAAGGAATCAACGCATGCAGGGTTGTACCAAGAAAAGCGTTCCTAATTTTCCCTTCGGATGCGGTGGGGATATGTTGAGAAACATCCTCTCAAATCTATAGTACCCGGCTGTACCTTCACATGGTTTCCATGAAATTGTTGCTAACTTAAATCATTAAGGCCTATGTTCCCCAATTTTATGTCAAAACTCTAATGTCCCCTCTCTCCAAACTGACAAAATCTGGTGACTCTTACGTACCCCTGTCAAAAGGGAGTCAAGAAGACCATACAAGTTTACCTCCAACTTATGCTACTGAGTATATATAAAATATGTTTCTTGAAAGAAAAAAATTGAGATTTTACCAATCTATTTTTACAGAGTATTTAATAGCCGTCCCAAACTTGATCTATACTGCTACAATAAAGTGTTATGTTTGGCAAAATTGTAAGTGTTTTTGAGCTTCAGTACTTGCTTATTGATGCTGGATTATCATAGAATAAGGTGCCATAGAATAAGCCAGTTCATGGTTACGAACGTGCATGCTCATAACTGATTGTGGGGTCAGGTCAAGTGATAATAACAATCGCGGCCGTATGGTCCGATCATAAACCAAAGCTTTCTCTGTGTTAATTTTACGTACTACAGGATGGCTTTGTGACATGCCATGTGGGACATAGAGATGGATGCCATGCGGGACTTAGGGATGGATGCCATGTGGAACATAGGAATATTGGACATGGAGAGGGATGCCATGTGGGACAGAGGGAGGGATTTCATGAGGGCATATGGATTTCATGTGGGCATATGGATGAACAACATGTGGCACATGGGTAGAGATGCCATGTGGGACATAGAGATAAATGTCACGGTCACGTGGGGCATAGTGATGGATGCCATGTGGGCACAGGGAAGGATGCCATGGGGTACATAGGGTGGGATGATATCTGGGACATATGAGTGCATGGGATGCCATTTGGTACATCTTTAAGATGAGATGACATATGGGACATAGAGATGGATGTTATGTGGACTATAGAAGGGTGGGACATGAAGAGGAATGCCATGTGGGACAGAGGAAGGGATTCTATGTAGGGCATAGGGAGGGATTCTATGTAGGGCATAGGGAAGAATGACATGTGGCACATGGGTAGGGATGCCATGTGGGACAGAGATGGATGTGATGTGGGATACTAGGGATGGATACCATGTTGGGCACAGGGAAGGATACCGTGTGGATAGGGTGTGATGGCATGTTGGACATCTAAGTGGGATGCCAATTTATACATCTTTAGGATGAGACACCATTTGGGATGTAGAGATGGATGCCATGTGGAGCATAGGAGGGTGAGACATGGTGAGGGATTTCATGTGGGACAAAGGGAAGGATTCCATGTGGAGCATAAGGAGGAATGACATATGGCACATGGGTGGGCATGGATGCCATGTGGGACAGATGGATGTCATGTGGGAGAGGGATAGGATGATATATGGGATATAGGGTGGGATGTCAGATGGGACATGGGTGGGGTGGATAGTGGGATGTTTTATAATTGGACCTGTGATATGTGTGTCAATTTGAATCAGTATGCGAATCATGACGCTATTTATCGCTCTAGTTTAATTCAATATTGTTATATACATGTGGCATCCCACCCTATGTCCCACATGTATCCCTCCGTATGTCACATATAGCGTCCCTCCTTATTTCCCACATGTAATCCCTCCCTATGTCCCAAATTTTACTCCTTCCTAACTCCAACATGGTATCCGATCCTCCTAGATGCTCCATATGGCATCAATATCTATGTCTTACATGATATCCCACCCTTTGTTACACAGGGCGTTCCTCGCTATGTGCCACATGGCATCCGCTTTATGAACTACATGGCATACCCTATATCGTACATGGCTTCCATCCATGTCTCAAATGTCATCCCCACCCTATGTTCATATCTCTGTCCCACATGTTATCCCACCCTAATGTATGTCCCACATGGCATTCCAGCCTTGTCCCACACATGGCATCCATTCCAGTTGTCCCACATGGCATCCCACACGAAGGAACATCCATTTCGAAAGCACTAATACATACATGTAAGGCACCAAATCCACTCAAATATTAAACCAAAAAAAAATCAGGAAGTAACAGTGTTATTTTTAATGCATGTCAGGGATGCTTATAGCAAGACATTCTCAATTGACCTCTTGACCTGTATTGCGCAATACATATCATTTCTGTGAACTGGCTTATTACTAGAGAGTTCCCCTGAACTTCTGATGGCAAATCATCTGATCTCCCATTAGAGGGAAGCATCTTCATTTAGTTTACTGCACATTTCTTATGTAACCATGGTTACCAACAAGCAAAAAGGTTCTTTTTCAAGTTACAAGGTCATCTGAGTTCACAATCTCACCTACAAACTGCTTAGAATTAGGAATGGAAATTGAAGAAATTGTTGCCTGGCAGCTAGAAGTTGATCATGGTAATGTCACATTTCAGGTTTCCTTGCTGCTAACTGGAAAAATATCATCCAGATGTAGGGATGTTGCATTTATGTAGCTGTTTGAATACAAATTCAAATGCTTTTTCCATATCTTTATCCCCATTATCACATGAGTGCAGCCAGGGGCCTAAGAGTTTTCTCTCTCCCAGTCAATTCGAAAGTCTGGCACAACCCCATAACATGATCATCATTTATTTTTTGGTTTCTGTCATAATAGATGAGAATGACTACCCTAACTTGACTCTAAAATATTTTTCCATAATCTTTCAATCTAAAGCACCCCCTCTATTTTGTTAGCTTTAGAGAACTATGTAATGTAAATTTGTTCATGTTTTCTATAGAAGAAGAAAAGTGTTTAGAAAGAAAGTAGCGTTCCTAGTCACCACCATCATGTGCCCCGTATGAGGTTAGGGGTAGGGATTATTTCCCCACTTTTTTCATACTTTTGTCTAAGTGTGATTATGTGACTTGCAGGTGATTCAGGTAATTTTTCCATAATCTTTAAACTTTAAGCACCCCCTCTATTTTGTTAGCTTTAGAGAACTATGTAGTGTGAATTTGTTCATGTTTTGTATAGAAGAAGGAAAATGTTTACAAATTGTGCATTGTGTGTGATCACATGACAATGTTGCATACAGTTTTGTGAATAGTTAGGCTTCCAAATAAAAAAAGACATAGGCCTATTAAACTGATTAATTTTATAACATTTTTGCTGGTATTCTATGCTATTGTGATAACTTTTTGCGAATTTATCATGCTATCTGAAATTTATATCTATAGCAGTTACTTTATAAATGTTTTCAAAAGCCAAAACAGTTTAAGGGGAGAAGTTTCCTCATTGTAGCCCACAGACAGTATGAAGAAATTTATAGGATTTGAAAAAGCTACTGATATTTAGTAGAGAGCCAAACAAAATTATGAGACTCTTTAAGAACTCTTATATTCATTGGGTATACCTGGAGCATTTAACAACCTGCAGGCATGACATCATTGTGGCTGGAGCATTTTACAACCTGCAGGTATGACATCATTGTGGACTAGGTGGTGGCTAGCCCCCTCTTGCAAAAATGTTCTTGTGACTTATGATCACATGAAGGCACAGGTGGGATTTGGGGATGCAAGTCTTTAGTATGGTGATTTTTGGTATTTTATGGTTAATTTATGATACCCCCTTTTTTCAGTGGGCAAATCATGCAATATATGAATCCCCACCCCCACACTTTCAGTGGGCAAGTCATGCCATATATGAATCCCCACCCCACTTTCAGTACAATTCAGGCAATATATGAATCTTTAAGTGCATTTTATGCAATATATGAACCCCCACCCCCACTTTCAGTGCAATTTATGCAATATATGAATCCCCATCCCCACAATTTCAGTGCAATTTAGGCAATATATGAATCCCCCACACTTTCAGTGCAATTCATGCAATATATGAATCCCCCACACTTTCAGTGCAATTCATGCAATATATGAATCCCCACCCCCTCACACTTTCAGTGGGTATTTCATGCAATATATGAATCCCCACCCCACACTTTTAGTGGGCAAATCATGTAATTTTGTAATCCCCAGCCCCACCCCCATCCTGCCCTCCACACACTTTTAGTGGTCAAATCATGCTTATGCATAAAATACATTTTCTAATCTAGTTCACAACTCTGAAGTCTATAGGAAACATGTACATGTACAGTAGCATGGGTACACATTGATCCCATCAAATTATCATCCAAGTATAGGACTAATCCCTGTAATCCATTTGTCTCCCACCCACATAGGTGGTGCAGAAAGGATCACTGGGGATGTGCCCCCTCTTTTCGAAAAATAGTAGGAAACTGATGACTTTTTGTCCCATGTATGGGATGAATTGGAAAGTCCCCTTTCTAAAAATAAAATGACCCTTTTACTTTGTTGTTTTGGGCTCCACTTATTCTATCTACAGAGTGGGATGAAAGACATGTGCCTTGAAAAGTGCCCCCTAAGAGGTCTTGCCCCCACTGTTTTAAAAGCTCCCTACACCCCTGCCCACTCATGCCCCCCATTTTATTCCCCTTCCCATCTTAAAGATGTCACTGTTTTCCAAATGATCACAGCAGTTGTGAATTTTTTGGTATTTATTACCATGTCCTCTCAAGTTCAAAGTAATATCCACAAAACAAAATGCCTTAGATTCCCAAAGCTGTGAACAATGGACCAATGAAAAATCTGTTATTGTCAGACAGTCTGTTTAGATCCAAAGTCGAAGATCTGTGTTTATTGAGCACTGACAATTTGACAAAGATGGATTGCCCATTTCCTAGTAGGCTATCAGCTATGTCATTAAAGGGCAGATGGAAGATCGAAAGGATGAAGTCAACAACATTTATGTGTTGTCAGTGTGATGATGTGGAGTGGAGATAACTCTTTTAAGCAGGGAGGCCTGTGCTCTTCTAGGTATCCATAGCCATAGGCGTAGGAACAGGGTGGCACAGGAGACATGTGCCCCTCAATGTTGCAGTGACTTACATGGTGCCCCTACTGAGGCAATTTTTTTTACCATTGAACTAGTGTTGTAGCATATCTTTGTGCCCCCCCTCCCTTTCCTCACAACTATGTCCATAGCAATTGCCTGATGTTTCTCAGTTTGTAATTCTTGACTGCTGTCACAGTCTGTTATTTTAATGTTTTTATTAAGAAACTGTAGGAGTAGCTTTTTTACACTATAGGCCACACTGGAGTTAATTTATCTTGCAATTTTTAAGTATCTTGATCAGGGATGCAAGAGTTTTAAGTAAGAATCAAAAATCAAGCAAATTTGAGGTTTTTCCGATGCAGCCTACCCAAATGTACTTGTCAGTTGTATAACCCACCCCTACTACCCCCAACAATGTCAGTCAAATGTGAGTTGTTGACATATGAAATCAATGTAGCAAATTGTCAGTCACCAGATTGACTCTGGGGTGAGTCAATTTACTTCTGACCTATTGACTTTGTACAGTCGTGATTGATTTGGAGTAAGTCATTCCAGAAGAAATGTCAGTCACCAAAGTAACCGTGGGGTACATCAATGTAGATGTTTTGGTCACCTACCTTGGTGCAATGACTCACCTTGTCCGGGAGTGTAAGGGCGAGTCACACAAATATTGATAAGAAGTGCATAACACTAATGAGTGCTGCATGGTTGCCATTTTAAGTGTGGCCTATACTGGAAAGTTTAATTCCCCCATTTTGTAGTTGGTCCAGATTCTTACGACAATATGTTCCTTTAAAAGATTAATGTGAAGTTATATAAGCCTTAGATGTTGATAGAGGAGGAGAAAGTGAAAGACAGGTTCATGAAGGTCGGTTCGTAACTGGCAAGAATTTTAAAGATGAGGATTAGAAAATACAATTTGTAAAAAGGGGGCAAATATGGAGGGGAGGAGGGGGGGGGGGGTAATGAGGTCTGATGATAACGTGATGACACATGTTCACCTTAAATTACTGGAGCCCTGGGCAGACCTATTCACCCAAAATTATTGGGGAAAGATTATGTCATTAAACTTGAACTTCAGTTTGTGAAACATCTTCATTTATCATGTATCATCATAAGATGTAGCCTCATTTATCATGTATCATCACAAGATGTAGCCTCATTTATCATGTATCATCATAAGATGTAGCCTCAGTTATCATGTATCATCATAAGATGTAGCCTCATTTATCATGTATCATCATGAGATGTAGCCTCATTTATCATGTAGCCTCTTGTAGGCCTACATGTGTAGCCTCATATTATTTCATCATGAGATGTAGCCTCATTTATCATGACGGTTTTTACTTATTGGTTAGGTGATCATTTTGTGGAAGGAGATTCCATTTAAAACATATGTTATTTACCCGACTCTTTCTTTGATACTTTCTCATAAGTTAATCAAAGGGACAAGGTGTCGACAAGAGCCTCCCCCTCCCGTTTCTCCCCTTGTTCCCATTGCATTTGGATCCCGAACATTACAAGAGAGTTTAAAACAAAAAAAATAGGGATAATTAATGATAACAATTTTTGTTCATTACTTTCAATTCATCCACAGCAATTGCCTGATGTGTGTCAGTTGGTAATTCTTGGCTGCTGTCACAGTCAATCCAATCCAATCCAATCAAATTTACTCAAGAAATGTTATGAAAATATATATCCAAATCTGACTAAAGTTTTAGGAAAGGCAGCGTTGCTTTCTTGATCCTTCCCCTCCCTGATCCATCCATGTTGTGAAGTAGTATAAACCGCTAGTTGCTTTAGAATAAAAATTACCTCCCACCCCTAAAAGAAATCAGTTGATATTTTTGCAATCCTGGCTATGCCACTGGACAAAGTGAAATGTAGTGAGGGGTGAGGCAGTTGACAAAGTACATTCTGGCATGTCCCACACACTTTCCATGTGTTGTACTCCATAACCATACCATGGTGTAGTAGCTCCATGACCATACACAACTTTAAACTTCCCTATTTTAACATCATTTGAGCTGGTGTGGAGGTAGTTACAATGATTTCTGTTCAGCGGAATGTGCCATGCATAAACTACATCTCTTATTAATTACATTTCCATTGTCACTGATACTGCCTCTTCCAGAAATTTGACCTCTGCTTACTGACTGATGGTCAGAGTACAGGCTTATAGACATGTTCTCACTTGAGTAAGAGTTCCTGGTCAGTCTCACTGCAGGGGATCTGATCTGCCCATGTTTTACTGTGAGAACGCTGACTAGGGCCCTACAGGTCGGGGGGCATATAGTTTTAATGGTATTTTTGTATGGATTCCTCATAGGACCCAGGCCGGGGAGGGGGGGAAGGGGAGGGCAGCCACCAAGTTATGCCACTGACTAGATTCACTGATAAGATTCTCAAAAAATGTGCCCTGTGGTCACGTTTGGTATGCACTATCCTGTTGTAACATATTTTCTACGCAAACAGTTAACCCGGCAGCTCCATTACATTTTGCAGATTTTTCAATGATCTGCCTTTCTACTTGCTCTCACGATCCGATCAGTGGGTTTGAACATGGGCTCACACATGTAAAAACACATGGCGTTGGTTTTTCTACAATCATGGAGTTTGTTTATCATTGGCGCGGTTCATGATCTGGAGATAGTGATAACAAGGCCACAGTGCTTAAAAGTGAAGAGATGAAAGCTACATCCAGTTTCAAGTTGTAAAAAAAGAATCAACAGCTCTCACTTACACCATTCAAGTTGTAAAAGATGATTGGGGAGGAAAAGTAAATTAGATTTGTATGGAGTTCAGCTGTGATGGCTGGAAACATTATTGACTATTTTAGAAGGCAGAGCTGTATCTAATCATGGAGTCATTTTATTGATCCAACATACTTAGAAGTCTTGCCCAGAAATAGCAATTTGTGCAAATCATACGTCGGAGAAATTTTTGAAGGATGGTAGCAACCTTTTCAAATTGTTTCTCTTTTGTGATTTTCAGAGATTTTATTTTAGTGCTGATTGTTGAAATGATAGTTTTGGATAAAGAGGAATTGTGACTGGAAGTGATTTATTTGTTTATAAATTTTGGAGGCATCATAGGGGGTGAAAGAGTGTTCATTGGTAACAGATAGATTTTTCTGTTAAAGGAAATAGCATCTGTATTGATTATACATTTTTTATTTAAAGAAAATAAAAATAAAAATACATATAAGAGCATTATCTTGGAAGAATTACATTTACTGAAGAAATGTAAACTCTGCCCAAGTAGCATCTTCAACTTTTCAATGAATTTCAACAAAAGTGTAGATCAAGATGAGAGAAAATCATTTGTGAATTTTGAAGGTTATCTGGTGAAAAAGAAGGTGATTTTGCACATTATCTTGTACTGTACATCAAGATCCTGGAAATTATGAGATAAAAGAAGAGGATTAGAGGTAACAATCAACGTTTAAATCGGGTAAATCAGTTGTTATGAATTTGTTCAATTTTGAAATTGTGTAGTTTTGAGTTTGTTTAATTTAAAATTTAGTCAATATTAAATTTGTATTTTAACTTCTATTGACAATTGATTGTTTGGGAAGAAAGATGAAAATTCTTGAAAATAAGTGCAAAATGAAGACTTAATTCTGAAAAATCACTTGGTTTTATGCACTCATTACGAATAAATCTTGCAATAAATATTCGATCTTCATACCCGCAGACTCGTGGATTTCTGCGGGTGCTATTTTAGGACTCCAGCCCCATGCAAGTAACTAAACCACCATCATAGAATCTAAGCAATCAGGAATTCATTGGATTTTGAAGGATGATTAAATCATGGGGTTGGTAGTATTTGCCTAGGTGTATCGTTAGCACACCAATAATGAAAGAAATGGACTGGAAATTTATAGCCTGAGTTATTCGTCATGTGTCAGTTGTATGACTCACCCCTACTACCCCTGGCAATGTCAGTCAAAGGTGAGTCATTGACATATGAATGAGTGACTCACATGTGCATTATTGTACCAAATTGTCAGTCACCAGAGTGACTCTTGGGTGCAGTGTGTCAATTTACTTCAGACCCATTGACTTTGTACAGAGGTGATTGATTTGGGGTAAGTCATTTCACAAAAGTGTCAGTCACCTAAGTGACCGAGGGGTGTGTCAATGTACATTCTTTGTCCACCTACTTCGGTGCAATGACTCGCCTTGTCCGGGGGTGTAAGGGTGAGTCACACAATTGACACGTGCATTATTTCTGGCAAGAAAAGTGTATCTATCCTATTGAGTGTAGGTCTATTGCCCCTGCCTCATCTTCCTTGATTGAATCCCGCAAAAGGAAGGTTATGACATCATTTTCTTCAGTGAAAATGCAAATTGGTTGTTGGATTTATCTCAAAATTTGGGGGAAGGTGGGGGGGGGGGGCAATGGGTGCATGCTTTATCACATCACAATTTTGCAAAGCAATATATTTTGTAAATAATATTTCAAAACAATTAAAAAGAAGTAGTTCTAAACTGGTTAATTTGTAACATGTTTTGCTGGTATACAGTGCTATTGTGACAACTCTTTTTTTATTATTATTATTTCATTTTATTTTTTCTTCATGAGTTGATGATGCTTTTAAGTGTCACTTATTAAGTATATGCCAGAGTCAATTGATAGTAGAAACTATAATGCACTTGTCAATTGTGTGACTTACCTCCTACACCCCCGGACAAGGTGAATCATTGCACCAAAGTGGGTGGACAAAACATGTGCATTGATGCACCCCTCAGTCACTTAGGGGACTGACATTTTTTTGTGAAATGGACTTATCCCAAATTAATCACCTCTGTGCAAAGTCAATAGGTTTAAAGTAAATTGATCCACTCCAGAGTCACTCTGGTGACTGACAATTTGGTACAATGATGCACATGTGAGTCACTGTTTCTTATGTCAATGACTCATCTTTGACTGATATTGTCTGGGGTAGTAGGGGTGAGTCATACAACCGACAAGTGCATAAAACCAACTGATTTTCCAGTGCATAAATTAGATGTATTATAAGGTTACTTTTATTAGGTTAATCCTAATTATATTTGAAGGTGTGTATTGTTTTGTTTTTCTGTTGAGAGGGATCAGCATTCTTAATAAGTGCATCCCAAATTTTAAAAAACACACACAAAAAAAAGAACCCCAAAACCCCTTGGGCAATTCAAAAAAAAAAAAAGTGTGAACAGGAAGGTTTGATCGCAGCCGTTCAGATACCCTACCCCTTGAAATCCCAATCCCAATGTTTCCCTCTACTACCCCCAAATCCAAATCCTGTCCATTAACCCTATCCCCCTTCCCTCCTTCAATGCCAATCTTGTCACTAGCTCACTGGACATACAGTACATATATTTGGAATTGCTCAAATTGGGAATTAATGGGACTTAAAGCTCCTAGGGTACATTTTCTTGGAAGCATCCTAAATTGAAAAGGAAATTAAAAATTACTCATAAATAAAATATGATTGTCATGCAAATTTACTTAAAAGTTGTTGGGGTGGGGAGGTTTACAACCCTCATTTCATTTCCACAATGTTTACGGAGTGAAAAAGATATTTTCAAGCTGAATTTCATGAACTGCTCCAAGAAATCATTGATATACAAAACAATTAATCTTATCTTTATTTTGGATATGCAAATTTATTCTCGCTGATTCAACATACATAATTACATTTCAACTCTAATCAAAATTCGTTCATTTGATATGCAATTTGATATCTTGTAGTCAGTACGAGCACTTTTGTAACGAGCTCGGCAACGTTTCAAGATAGTGTAATGTTTCCTCGTAAGACGTCGTTGCATTACAGACATCAATTAGCAGAACAAATCTCACAAACGAATTCTGCACGCGAGGCTGTTTATTGTCTAAGTGCTTACCTTTGATTGCGTTTGTGTGTGTGCATGTGTGGTTAAGGCATATGTTTCTCATTTGCGAAAGGACCCCAAGGAATTCTGATTATGCCATGGTTGGTCATGGTGTCCGCAAAGGTTGGTGATGAATGGACGGAACAAACTGCTGGTGAA
The DNA here is from genome assembly GCA_020152595.1 of Chiridota heheva. NCBI lineage: Eukaryota > Metazoa > Echinodermata > Holothuroidea > Apodida > Chiridotidae > Chiridota > Chiridota heheva. Next base: position 120,828 of record JAIGNY010002988.1, on the reverse strand, counting down.
TGCAATTTCATTAACATTTCTTGGGGAGCATAATGATGTGGTGTGGCAAAGTGGGAAAGAAAATCAGATGTTTTTGCATTTGAAATTATTTATTGCATGGACTAGATTTGTGAGTGCAAAGCAAAATAGATACTCTATAATCATTAAATTTGGTCAGATTTTAGTTTGATAAATCTGAAGCTCTTTATGATGAAATATTATGTACTGGATTATTATTTTTAATTTAAATATTAGAAACAGAACCCATTTTTTTTGTTATGGGAGTTTTGATATAACCCAGGTCTTATTATGATTCTCACGTTGTTGGAAAATTACTTTAAAGGAGCACAGGACCTAAAAGTGAGGGCGCTCGTTATTCTGAATTTCACAGATTTATTTATTATCTACAACAGATTGATAAACTTTATGCCTGCATATAGCACACAGGCTACGTGAGGGCAAGGTCACTGAATATTCTTATTAACCAGAAAATTGCTATACCTAATATATATATATATAAATATATATATATATATAATATATATATATATAATATATATATATATATATATATATATATATATATATATATATATATATATATATATATATATATATATATATATATATATATATATATATATATATATATATATATATATATATATATTTATATATATATATATATATAGGTATATTTTTTTTGGGGGGATGCTATACCATTGCCTGCTAGATAAGTTTTTTTTTTGGAAAGGGGGGGGGGGAAGGGTAGGGGAGTCCCCTAAAAATTCTCCCCTACTTTTTGGTCTAGTGCTTCTTTAAAAGCATGCAATGGAAATAATTATGGTTGATATGAAATTCCTTTCACGGTTTATATCAGTAACATCACCATTATGAGCAAAGAGACTGTGTTAGAATATTCTAGAGATACCAGAATAATAGTCCCTCTTTTCGCGTAGTGACGAATGTCAAAAACAATAACGACCTTATATCAATTCCGCATACTGGCTAATACCTTTGTGACCCTAAATAAACATTAAAAGAAAAGTGATAGAATCATTTCCTTCTTCATTGAGGTATTTTTAATTTGTATTTTGTTCTTCAGAGTCACAATGAAAAGTATATCCAAATATTAATGAATCTTAAACACTGATTTTCTCAAAACTGTGTTTTCGAACATTCGTCACTATGCCGAAAGAGGTACATACTATGCTAAGTCACCTTTCGGCCATTGCTTTTTTTACAACGATTTGAGTCATTTCTGTGTAAGTTGTAACATTTTCTGCAGACTTTTGAGTGTCATATAATTGTTTTTCATATAAGATATTCATAATAGACCAGAGACGTAGGAAGCGTGGGGGCAAAATGCAAACTCCCTGAGAGGATTTCACCTTACCGATTGCATGCATCCTGCCCAGTTGGGAGGAGAAAATTATTAACATAAAATTGAAAAGAAATTGGTAACTTTTAAGGTAATTTTGGTAAATTATTGGAAATTTCGGCAAAATTTGGCAACAGCTCCTGGACAATGAAGAAAATTTCCCAAAATTGACAAAAAAGGTACCCAAAATGAAGAAAAATTCCTCCTACTTGACATAAAATTTCCCCCAAAAGGAGAAAACTTTCCTAAATTGAAAATAATTGCCTAAAACTGATTTTTTTTTTTAAATATTTCTGGAAAATGAAGGCAAAATTCCCTAAGATTAAAGGAAATTGCAGCAATTTTTGATGAAAACCTAATTTACCAACCCTATATTAATGCTTATATTTGGGGAAATTGGTGTATTATTGCCCTCTGCGAGGTGACCTTTCCTACGCCACTGCTCTGGATCAAACTGACTTCACTGACACCCCATCATCCCATCCCTTTAATTAATTAAACAATATCTGCTATACATCTTTAACACCAATATAAGCAAGAATTGAACAACACCAGAGCAATACAATATGACTCTGGTACAAATGTAATCAGAACCTTAATTTAAGACTTGGGGCTGTTTGATTAGTGGTCGATTGGTCAGTGACCTGACTCATTGACATGACCATTCATCCATGGTTTCATAATGGAGTGGCCCAGGTTGGTATTGTGAGCTACAGAATAGGTCGCTAGTGTACATCCAAGTGCCTGGGATGTTGAAAGGGATTCTTCATCTTTTCTTGGATAATTTGAAGAAGTAAGTTACTAGCTATGTGTTACCTTGGATACCAACATTAATAGTTTTTATTGTTTTAGAGATACGTGATGTGAGGTAAGTTTCTTGATTGTAATGGAAGTTGCATGTGTAGAAGTGGAGATTTTGCATTCACCTTTCAAATTCTGATTTTAAATAAATGCTGGACCGACAAGGTCAGTTTCACTAAGTTGTCAGTGTGGTTTTATTTTGTTACCCTCCAACTCCCCCCCCCCCCCCTCCATTTTCAATGGAAGAATTCTACTCGTGCCTCAAGGAGAGGGTTGGGGATGCCACAACTGCAATATGTTCATATGTTATAGGCTGAGATAAATGATAGAAAATGATATTGTTAGTACAGCTGATACCTTTGTCAGATCCGCCATTGATTGAACAGAAACTTCAGGGATGAGCAATTGATGCATTCTTGAAAATGAGTTTTTACCACTAATTTTCATTAGAATCAAATCTGAAAAATTACTTTCATTTAATTACGCTCACGTTAAAAGTTGTACTTTTCATTGGATATCTTTTGCTTGATGTATTTGCTAATTGGGAACTAATAATACTCTAGGGAAATAACGTATAGGCATGATATTGTAATTGTATTGTGCTACCTTTCAGGAATTCAAAAGAAACCTTTGGTATGGAAGAATTGACGCAGGAAATTTGTAACATGCAGAAGCTGATAAGTTAATTTCTTTCCTGTAAGTTACTTAAGTGGGTTAGAGTTAAGATGTGTTTATCTTTGTCCGCAGAAGTTTTGCCTTTTGCATTTCTGTAGTATTGAGTGCAAGTATTGTGCATTAATTGGGTTGGAGGAGTAGTTCTAGTAAAAAAAAGGACAACTGTGTAAGAAAACTTCTCAGTAGAATGCTGGTAAAATGAGCTAAATCTACAGAAATGGCAAGAATGGTTTCATAAGATTTTCGTCAAGAACATGAAATGATTCTAGAAACTTTTATCCAATTTTGTTTGGTATGTGGAACCTAAATAGAACCATGGAGCCAGCAAAAATGGACTGGCAAAAAGTGGAATAGTCCCATTTATGTAATTCTGAAAAAATAAATAGAATGAAATAACCATTCAGAAAATCAAAATGTTTAATGATGATTTATGCCCCCCCCCCCACCCCTCCTATTCACCCCCCTTCATTCAGAACAAGCACATAAGGATTTATGGTCTTTGTTTTCATGTAACTTTCAAGTTATGCATTGCTTGTCCAAATAGGTCAAGATCAAATCTGGACCCCTGAAAAGTGTCCCTTTGTCCCCTCCCTGCTTCTGGTGCCGCTGCATCAAGTTGTAGTACCCCATATAAAAAATATAAAAATAAATTACATATGCAAATTTGGGCATGTGTCAAAGATACAATTTACCATAACAGAGATATGCATGTTATCTTCAAAATGGAAGAAAACTATGAAACTGATTCTTACTATTGTAGAATACCCCAAATTGATTAGAATTCTTGACATTTGCTTGCAATGATGTTAAAATCCGTTCATATTGCACAATTTGCTTTAAAGGAAAGTATTATTGTTGCATAAATATTCAGAAGTGAACGCTGCAGTGCTAGTAACGTCACTCCCGATTTTCCTTCTTGATTGTGAGAAATCTGTGATGTAATCGATAACAAATGTAGGCCCTATGTTCGTCCTGCGGATGTGTCATCCAAAACAGCAGATTTAATCTCATGAATAATAGAAGAAACTGAAAACTGGAAGTGACGTTGCCAGCTTGGCGGCGTTTGCTTCTAAATATATTTATGAGATGGTGCCTTTTATATAAACAATGTACTTTACACCGAAAAGAATATTACATTTTCTTTCATTGGTCGATGAGTCACATGGATGGTTTCCCTGAAGTTCATACATCTACAATTGTAACATAAACCTGCCATAATGTTTAAAGAGGGCATGACACGAAAAAATGCAAATTGCGTTTATAACAATTTTGCATCGTTCATTAATAGCAAAAACATAATATTCCATCAAAAGTCCAGAAAAAGAAACCATATGCATAAAAATTGAAACTTATCAAGTAATCGACCCTCCCGACAATGCGACAATTAAAAACTGCTGAAGCGATGTGTGACGTCACTTCAAAATGATTTGAGAACTTACAGTGCTATTTTCATAAGTAAAGTTTCTCCTTTGCGTTCTTCAGAAGACATTGATATATCAGTCGTTTCTGATGTAAACAATTTTTTTGATATAGATGTTCACATTTGTAATAATTAAAAGTTGAGTTAAAAACTTTGAAAGCCGGGAGCCACGTTTTTTTAATTCGCGACTATCAAATTTCATTTTGGAACAAATCAATGTCACGGGTAATTCTAACATCAGGTTTTGTATTAGAATATACTATGTTAGGCTGCTGCCGAGCAGGGAAAATTTGGAACGTAATTTGGTTTCAACCAATAATTTCTTTTGTATGAACTTATACATCGTGATCATTATTGCTACATTTAAATTCTATGACAATATTGTACGTGCAATATATAATTTCATGGTGTGAAATGTCAAATGAAGAAAAGTATTCAATGCCGTTATAATTCAAATTCATAAACTTATAAGTTTCAGTAAATTGGGCCTCATGTTAGACACAGGCTTTGCACACTAAAGCCAGCTCATACTGCATTTCAAAAAGCGATGATATACTTTCATGAAACTTGAAGATATGACTTATTTCAATATATGTTTTAATAATAGCAGCTTGGTAGGAAATGTATTGTTGAAAAATCTCTCTACTCCCTAGTGTAAATATATACGTCAAGTTTCAAGGAACACACGCCATAACAATAGGCCTATGTTGTTTGTATAATGTGAAAGTGTCTTAAGAAATTTTGTTCTGTTAGTGAAGTCATAACAAGTTCAACGTGAGTTGATGGGAGCAAATACTATATTTGCTTTTTTCTTCAATTTCTGCTTTTACAACCAACACAAATTTAAGAATAGTTCTCTGTCAAATTGTAGTAATCAAGTGAGAGTCATATAAAAACCCATGTCATGCCCTCTTTAAGTATAATCTGTCCACAAGATTCCCTTTTTGGGGATTAAAAATAATGATAATAATAATAATAATAATGATAACAATAACACTAAAACTAATACTAATAATAATTGTTCAGAATGAAAATAATGACAAGCAGTGCTTAACAATTCAAAACAAAATGGAATTAAAGGATTAGTTCAGGGGTCAAACAACTTCATCTTATATGAAAGAGGACTTCAGAAGAAACATAATTGTGTTCAATCATTCAAAAATCTTATTCCTTTAAGGAGATATCTAAGTCATAACAAGTTTAACGCGAGATTAAAGTTTGGTATCATGTGTGTAGGAACAACTGAAATTAGACTAGTTGTGATGTCATAGCCATTTCTCAAAATCTTGATGTATTTTATCTTATTTTGTCCTGCGATTTTGTCGCTTTAAAACCATGGGATATGTCAAAAAAGTAGTAAAACTGAGTCTAGGAAGGGCATTATAATATTCCATCCCATGACAATTTGAGGAAAAATAATTTAAGTAGTGAAAGATATATATAACCTTTCTTTAAAATACATTAACAATTGTTAAGAATGTAAGGATGAAGATGCCAACTTTTCATATTGCACTTATTACACTAGTCATAAACAAGAGGTTTAAATTAGAATATCTCCTTAGCCAATAAGATTTTGAATGCCTTCTTCACCATTTTGTCCTCTTTTATATAAAATGGACTTATTTGACCCCTGAACTAATCCTTTAAGGAGAATGAATGATTGCATTGTTCAAAAATATAAGATGTTATCAGTTGATTGGTCAAAGAAATATTCCCATGAATATTCATTTTGTTCATGTATAATCGAGATAAAAATTTAGAAACAAAGTGGTGAAAAACTGTTTATCTTATTCCGTTTAGAAGTTACAAAATTGGAAAATGTGTTTGAATTTGGACAAAATTGACTGAATGATAATATTAATGATAATAATAATGATTACTTGTTGTGCGCCAGTATCCATCAAAAGTGATGCTCATGGCGCAGCGACACAACAATTAATGCAAAACAATGTGAACAAAAAAGAAATAATAGTTAAGAACACTGCAAAATACATACATACAAGAACAAATATAAGCTTAAAATTGAACAGAATCAGAACACATGAGAAATGTCTTTAATGATGATTTAAAAGAATTGAAGGAAGGACTAAGTTTGATGTTTTCTGGAAGTCTGTTCCATAAAAAGGGGGCAGCAGAAGAAAATGATCGTTTACCCCATGTTCTAGAAGTACGTGGAATACCTAATTGAAGTTTGAAATTAAAACGCATGAACTGGCGGAGAGACTTATATGGGATTAAAAGACCAGAAATAAATGTTGGAGACAATGCATGAGTAGACTTATATACAAAAACATGTATTTTAAAAACAATTCTGTGATGAATTGGTAGCCAGTGTAAATTCCTTAAAATGGGAGTAATGTGTTCATTTGGTTTACTGAGAGTAACAATCCTGGCAGCAATATTTTGTAAGCGGGAGAGACGTTTGATTTGATTAGCTGGTAGACCGTTTAAGAAAGAGTAACCCAAATTAAGGCGGGAAGAGAAGAAAGCATGAACTAGTTGTTTAGTGGCAGGCATTGTTAAATATTTTCTGATTAGTCCTATGCTACGTAAATGAAATGATGAGGATTTAGAAATTTCAGAGATATGGTCAGCCATTGACATATCAGCATCAAAAATGGAGCCAAGGTTATGAACTTTAGAGGCTACACATACTTTAGCATGGCAACATCTGTGATGTCATAGAAACAATTTTAACAAAACATCTTTTGTATTTATTTAAAAATGATTTGGATTTTTTTCTCATTGTAAATGTGATATACACCAAGAAAAAACAAACAAAATGTTTTCTTGTAAGCTATATATTCCACCCAATCTCTATAATGAATCAAAAATGCTGTTCGATAATGTAAAAAAAGTGTGATTTAATTAATAAGAAATACATAAGAACTGTGCTGGAATTTTTCCTTGATGACATCACCAAGCACTGTACGAGGTATTTTTAAGGACATTTTTTTACACTTTAATTGTGATAACTTTTTCCCCACTTTCTTTCTATAAATTTTCTCTATTGTATATTGAAAAAATGGAAATCTATGGGACTTTTCCCTTAATAACACCACTGAAAAATGACTGAATTTGTCTTCCAGGAAGAATTAATAGATAAGAAAATGTTCTCAGGGAAGTATCATGTTCATTCAACTTGACACTTTCACTTTTGTTAGAGATGGCTGGGTGGGGGTGCTGGCAAAGACTTGAGCCGCATTCCTACTTATATCAGGATCAGGATCCTGCAATGACTAACCAGCTCGATGATTGTAGAGAAAACAATGCCATGTATTCTCACTTGCATGTGAACTTGGGATTGATCGCGGGGCATGTGTAAACTGTAAGTCAAAAGGTGGCCGGGTCATTGAAAACCCCAGGAAATGTAACCCAGTAGGCAAACTGTCTGCATGAAATAAACAAATTAAAAGGATATTGTCTAACCAACTTGATCACAGGACACATGATTTGAGTTCAGACTCATTTATTATTTTTTTGGACATATTTTTATCAGTAGATCTGACCGCATGCTCTGGAACATGATTCTACCTGGAGATCAAGTGAGTGTGATCAGATGGGGTCAGTGTTCTCATAGTAAACGTTCAGCAGATCTGATCGCCTGTGTTGGATCGGATCACGAGCATCGCACTCAAGTGAGAACATGCTTTTGTTTGAGATCATTGTGGGTGACTGCCATGTCTTGATCTTCCGTGTCACTCAGGTACTTTATCCAAGATATCAGTAGGGAAAGGTTATTGCTTGTTATGGTTGATTTTGTCTCATTTCCTGTTTCTATTAATTCACAGCAATGCTGTGTTTTGTTAAAGACACTCCTTTGAAAGTCATTTCTTGCTAATGCACTTGTCAATTGTGACTCACCCCTACACCTGGAAAAAGTGAGTCATTGCACCAAGGTGGGTGGTCAAAACATGTACCCCTCAGTCACTTAGGTGACTGACATTTCTTGTGCAAATGACTTATCCCAAGTCACTCATCTCTGTACAGTCAATGGGTCTAGTAAATTGACTCACCCCAGACTTACTCTGGTGACTGACAATTTGGTACAATGGCGCACATGTGAGTCACTGATTCATATGTCAATGATCCACCTTTGACTCACATTGCCGGGGTTGTAGGGATGTGTCATACAAGTGCATAAGTCACAATTTTAAAATATCAGACGGATTTTGATACTCATGTCATTAAAAGATTTCTTGGGTTTTCAAGAGAAATTATTATGATAAATTTGAACATTTGTGTCAATGGTTTTCAGTACCATCATGACATACAAGAAAAATGTGGGTTGGAATATTCTTGAGACTCAAGAAAATTACATTCTCACATTTCAGCCACTAGCACTTTTAACTGTGTTGTGTGTCAGTTTCAAATTAGAATGGCGAATTCAAATAAGTTAACATCAGGTTCTACATTCTGATGCGGATACAGCTACAAGTATCTTATCTGCTATGAGATAGTTATTGTTTTAATGTAGCCCCTCAGGTTTGATTTTGGGAGTAGAGGAAGGACAAAAAGTATTCCAAAATATTTTGTTAATTGAGGGGGCAAGTAAATTAATGGAAAATGTTTCAGTTAATCTCCCCAAGCCTTACCACTACTTTTTTTTTTGGAGTATAGACTTATTAAGGCAAATTCAGTTACTTAATTCCTCATGGTGTGTTATCACCAGTACTACTTGTGGAAAAGTTGCTAATAATTTAGTACAAATTAATATTTGATGAATAATTCTGTCTGTTCTCTGACGTGTACTCAAAATTTTGACCTGGCCTAGAAATGACTCAAGATCACTCTGCGACTGTCACAGCTTGGTGATTAATTGTTTGAAATGTTGATTAAAACCACGTTTTTGTATGTCCAAGTAAACTATTTTTTTCAGGTTAAAATAATGAGAATATAATATGACTAACAGACAGATAAGACAATAGGCTGCCCAGACCCTCCAACTCATCGTACAAGCATCAACTTGCTGGCTGTTGTTTTTGTTGGGAAGCAGGAAATGACAAATATCTTTGTGAGCAGCGCTTATATGTCAATGGCAGTACTCCCACATAATTTAAAGCAATCCTTTCGCCTTTGTCAACAATAAGGAAATGATTGGTTTTAACCGGCACACACATGAAATGACAAAGCGAAATTAGACTCTTGATTACCAAGACCAGATATCGTGTCAATGTGGAGGTAAAATACACATGTATCTGCTTGGTCAAAATGTTGGGTAGGTCCAAAAGGAAGAACTCAAAAAATGGAGAATGAAGATTTTGAAAATATCCAAAACGAAGAACCAAAATTGAGAACGAAGGATTTTAAAATATATTCTGATGGCCAGGAAATAATCTTTTTTGGTCAGTACTTGACTCTATTTGCATTTACTTATGTACAGTATAACTCTGATAATATTGGCACAGCTTGTCTTTTCACAAAAACCCTCCGTTTGACAATTTGAAAATCCCCAAAACAAAGAACTCCAAAACAAAGAACGAAGAATTTTGGAACACATTTTTCTGGTGGAGAAGGCCTTTTTGGGGGATCGGAAAATCTCCAAAACGAAGAACGATTATTTTTTAAAGTAAATTCTGCTGGGAAAAAAAAAAAAAAAAAATGCCGGAAATGAATGCAGTGTCGCTAAAACTGGAAAAGTGATGAAATTTTGAGATAAGGATGACAGTTTTAAATGTTCAATTTAGAAGTGCAATTTGCCAGTTCTCCCCCTCCCTCTTATATCCTCCCATCTCCACTCATTTAGATAAAAACCTTTCTTTGGCCCTGCAGGCCATTAGAACGGGCATAGATAGCTCCCCAAAGAGAGTTGGAGGTCGGCGGTAAGGAATTTTCACTGGTCTTTAACCAATTATTGGGAAATTTGTCACTATTTCATACAGATTCCCAGTTTGTAATGCAGAAGAATTGTTGTTTTCTGTTGAAGGGGTGGGGGGGAAGGTGTATAATTGGTCACACCAGAATTTTCATCATACTTTTCTCCATTCATTCTGACAACCACTGTAGAAAAAAAGAAGAGAATAACTTGCTCTGGGGGTTGATATAAAAGATAAAGGGACCTGAAGTGCAAACTGGAAGATTGAATTGAAAACAAAATTGGGCAAAATATAAACAAAAATCATAAAAATAAAAAATTTAGGAATATTTCGCAGAACTGAAGAAAATTTCAACAAAATAAAGGAAATTGAAGAAAATTTTCACAAAACAAATGAAATTGAAGAAATTTATAGAAAATTGTCCAAAAATGAAGTAAATTGGAGAAAATTTGAAGTAAATATTCAAAAATAAAGAAATTTCCCGAAATTTAAAACAGATTTCCAGCAAAATTTTAATGTACAGTGCTTATGAGTATGTTTTTTTTTCCATGAATTTTAGCACTATAATATTCGGTATAATGATAATGATAATTAAATTATCTGATATGTGTGGGCCTCCTATGTATCACTTTAATACCTTTAACTTACCTTGTTTTGTTTTTTCTTCTTTTTTTTTGACAATGTTTCTTTTGGTTGGTGGGGGAGGAGTAGGGGGTGGCACGTTTTATGCAAAACCATATAAACAACAGTGTATATATCCGTGGCACTATGTAATGGGATGGGAGACCAAATCACTAAGAAATTCTAATGAATGATAATTAATGCAACGAATACTCAAATAACATTGGAAAATTGGAGAAAATAACGTTGTCTTGAACTCAAACATGTACAATAAACATACAAATCCATGGCTTATATACCCAAGGGCGTTTGCAAACCTGGCTTGGCATACCTGTACTAAGGATTTTTCTGTTTATATATAATTATTATTTGGGGAGGAAGGGGGCAATGATTTTTTCGACCACAAAAATGCCTTCTTGACCAGCAGAATTAATTTTAAAAATCTTTGTTCTTTGTTCTGAAGATTTTCGACCCCCAAAAAAATAACTTCTTGATCAGCAAAATTCATTCAAAAAATCTTTGTTGTTCATTCCCCATTTTGGAGGTCTTCATTTTGGAGATTTTCAAATCGTCAATCAGAGGGCTTTTGTGAAAGGACAAGCTGTGCCAATATTGTTAGAGTTATACTGTACTTGAGTTAATGTGAATAGGTTCAAGAACTGACTAAAGATTATTTCCCAGCCATCAGAATATATTTTGAAATTCTGTGTTCTTCGTTCTGAATTCTTCGTTTTGGAGATTTCTGAAATCTTAGTTCTTCATTTTGGAGTTGGACCTACCCCAAAATCTTTACACAATCAGCAACAAGCCAATCAATTATTGCGTGAAAGTGATGGACGGGTCAAGCAATTAGCGCCGTGAAAGTGATGGACGGGTCAAGCAATTAGCGCCGTGGAAGTGATGGACGGGTCAAGCAATTATTGCGTGAAAGTGATGGACGGGTCAAGCAATTATTGCGTGAAAGTGATGGACGGGTCAAGCAATTATTGCGTGAAAGTGATGGACGGGTCAAGCAATTATTGCGTGAAAGTGATGGACGGGTCAAGCAATTAGCGCCGTGGAAGTGATGGACGGGTCAAGCAATTATTGCGTGAAAGTGATGGACGGGTCAAGCAATTAGCGCCGTGGAAGTGATGGACGGGTCAAGCAATTATTGCGTGAAAGTGATGGACGGGTCAAGCAATTAGCGCCGTGGAAGTGATGGACGGGTCAAGCAATTATTGCGTGAAAGTGATGGACGGGTCAAGCAATTGTGAAAGTGATGGACGGGTCAAGCAATTATTGCGTGAAAGTGATGGACGGGTCAAGCAATTAGCGCCGTGGAAGTGACGGACGGGTCAAGCAATTATGCGTGAAAGTGATGGACGGGTCAAGCAATTATTGCGTGAAAGTGATGGACGGGTCAAGCAATTATTGTGAAAGTGATGGACGGGTCAAGCAATTATTGCGTGAAAGTGATGGACGGGTCAAGCAATTAGCGCCGTGAAAGTGATGGACGGGTCAAGCAATTAGCGCCCGTGGAAGTGATGGACGGGTCAAGCAATTAGCGCCGTGGAAAGTGATGGACGGGTCAAGCAATTAGCGCCCGTGGAAGTGATGGACGGGTCAAGCAATTATTGCGTGAAAGTGATGGACGGGTCAAGCAATTAGCGCCGTGGAAGTGATGGACGGGTCAAGCAATTAGCGCCGTGAAGTGATGGACGGGTCAAGCAATTAGCGCCGTGGAAGTGATGGACGGGTCAAGCAATTAGCGCCGTGGAAGTGATGGACGGGTCAAGCAATTAGCGCCGTGGAAGTGATGGACGGGTCAAGCAATTAGCGCCGTGAAGTGATGGACGGGTCAAGCAATTATTGCGTGAAAGTGATGGACGGGTCAAGCAATTAGCGCCGTGGAAGTGATGGACGGGTCAAGCAATTAGCGCCGTGGAAGTGATGGACGGGTCAAGCAATTATTGCGTGAAAGTGATGGACGGGTCAAGCAATTAGCGCCGTGGAAGTGATGGACGGGTCAAGCAATTAGCGCCGTGGAAGTAACGATTTAAGCAATTTTTTTGTGAGATGAGAGATTTCTTTTTTCATTATTTCATGCGCTTAATTTAATTATTTAAACTTATTTTCCATTATTTAAGTTGAACCTGAATGATAGGCCTAATTCACATGTGGCTAATTATTTTTTTGGAGACATTTTTCTTAATTTACCTTTAACTGACTTATATGTCAGAAAATCTGAGAGAAACAAATGATTGCGCATGATTGTGTGAGCATTTTGCAATGCATTTTTCTTCTGACATAAAAGTTGCATACAAAAAAATAATTTGGGAATTCTGTGGGTAAAATATTTTTTTTTTCTTTTCTAATTTTAATTTGTTAATTTGATTAATTAAAATGTTATTATATGCAGGCACTTCATGTGATTCACAATTTTTCCTAAGCAGAAATAAAATAATACTTATTTTCATAAAAAAATTGTTGTTGTATTTTGGGTGATTTTATGATTCCCCTTGCCCCTCACTTTCGGTGGACAGTTCCTGCTTATGCATATGGTGGTTTCCTATGTAGCCTAATGAGGTAAAATTCAATACTCGGTCACGTCCCTCATGCATGGTGGAGTATTAAATAGTGGGGTGTGGGTCCCCTTGCTCCAACCTTCCAAAACATAATAATAAAACTGTCCAACTTGAAAAATGTTGGGGTCTACGATAAACTGAGAAATAGGGGCTCTTGTGAGGACCAAATATAACATTGTTTCTTTTTAAATTCCATATATATATCTATTTTTTTCTTCAATTTTGGCACACCAGGCTATTTACTCCCACATTTGGAGTTTTTATTTATCAATCATAGTATCAGAGGTGTAAGAAGGATCACTTCTCAGGAGGGTAGCAACCCCCCCCCCTCCCCTCCCACACACACACACACACACACAAAATCCTGGTACCTCAAGGAATAGTTTTAACTTTAGTTAGCAGTTTGATAAGTCAGAGGAAAATGTCAGACATATTCATTGCTACCAATCACTGGCAGTGTAGAGCTAGGGAAGGGTAGAGGGAAGGGTAGTGGGAAGGGTAGAGGGAGGGGAAAGGGAAAGGGAGCAGGAAGAGGAAAGGGAAGGGGATTGGAAAGGGGAGTTGGAAGGGGAGAGGGGGCTGAGGGTCTCTGCTTTACACTATCAAATATCTGCTGTATATCAAATGGCTGACTGTACATTTGAAAGGTTCACTAATTTGATTCATTAGTTATTGAAACCTGAAATTATATTAAATAATTCAGCTGGTATTAGTATTAAATTGACTTCTTCTACATATTGCCTGCACTCTGTGAATGTGATGTCATTCAGGGTCTTTCACTCTTTTTGTTTTTCTCAAGGGTCTTTGTTTTGATGATGGAATTATTAACGATATTACATGTTTATAAACTACTACAACGGAAGTTAATGGGAAATAATCCACTTAATAGTAGGTTGTAAAGCATGTCTGCTGGCAGAAAGGTCACATGCAGTCCAATACAGAATTAGATTTTCAGCATTGTTAAAAAGAATAAGCAGGGGTATTAGACCAATTTGACTGAGGGAGGGGGTGCAGTGGTGTAGAGCTAAATTGTAAGCTAGGGGAGGGGGCTCTTCTCCCCAATGTTTAAAGCTCTCGACATGCAAAAATGCGTTATCTGCTCGAAATGTGTGATTATTAAATATAACTAGAGGGCTCATCCCCCTGAGGCCCCCGATTCTACACCACTGGTGGGTGGGGGTGGGGAAGAAGTTGTAAATGGTGAGAGGTTGTAAATATTAGATTTACTGACAACCTCAAATTAACATAGCCCTTTAAAAAAAAAAAATCCTATCCTTAGAGTACTCTGTTGCATGCCCACAGTTGCGTAGTCAGCATTAAAAATATGATGGGGTCCGAAAAGGTGCTATACACCTCCTTCTCCAAGACGAAGTGTTCAATTTAGCCCACTTTTAAGGGAATGTTTGTTTGTTAAAAGCAAAAAATATTAAAAGATAATAATAATTATCCCAATACTTGACAATTTCCTGGACCTTCCCCTTCCCCTTCCATGGTACCCCCCCCCCCTCCCCAACCATGGCTACACCACTGGTTGCATACTTTTCAGGTGAAACCAATCAGAAACTTTGAATTGTATATGTATTTTTATATCCATGTTAATACGATATCTAGCCTTTAAAATACATGAATAATTGTTACGAAAGTGTGGATAAGGGTGTGAACCTAACATTCCACGTCAGACCTACTTCCAGATCATAAGCAGTTTGCAGTTCACTCACATTTCTTAATGAGCCTGGGATTGGGTGAATGCTTTTGAGGTGTTTATGTCTCCGATAAGGTTTATTTGCGCATTTACAATGGTCAATGCTTCACCAACCATATGATAAATTGACGGCACTGCTAGAATTTGTTGATTGGCTAATAGATACAGGTTCAGTTGCTTAAGCTTGGAGACAGGCACGCACCTAAACCATCACTTCATCAGAAGTAAACGAGTGCTTCACATAAACATTTATATTATTGCTTGCTTTGTAAATGAGAAAAAGCTTTCAAAAGGCAGAAATTTTCGGATAAAAAACTTAATCATTTTTTAAAATTTTACTGGAAGCTATGCATATATATTTACACCCTCAGAGATTTATAATGTAAACAATTCAAAGTCCAGTCAAGAAAACAATTACTTTGCACTTCTCTTATTATGTACAGTATTGTTTGTTATCAATTAGAACCAGTTTCAGGCAGTGAAGGGGTGGGGGACGGGTGGGTGGGTAAGGGGGCTTGAATGGCAGGGGTCCCAGCAAACACAATAATGTTTGAAAAACAGTTGGGGTTTTTTCCTTCAAAATTGTGAAATTGTTTTTATAATATTATTTTGTAGTGTCTTAAAAATGTTTTTATAACATTTGTTTTTCTTTCAAAAAACTTAAAAAACAACAACATTAATATGATATAATAAAAACATTTTTTGCATGATATTGTATAAAAAATGTTATAATAATGTTTTAGTGACACTATAATTTGATATTTTTAAAACATGATACAAAATGTTATAAAAACATTTTGTGTTTGCTAGGGTAGTAAAGAATGCAATTTCCTCCAATAATACCCTTAGTTTAATTTGTGTGTAAAGAAACAAACAAACATAGGTTCGATTGTCAAACTATGATGGTTATAAAAAGGAATACATGATGGGCAATACAATGTTTTTTGGCTTTATATTTTAACATTTTCTGGCAAATGGTGGGGGAGGTGAATTTACTATCCTCACTTCTTATGTCCACCAATGGATAACCGAAAACTTGACTCAATATTCAAAGGGTTAAACTTCTGTATCAGTGATGCTCTGGTTTAGTTTTTCAGCATTTTCTGGCAAATGCCCCTGGAGGGAAATTTGCCTCTGCCCCCACTTATATTAAATGTAAGTGGCTATGTTAGGCCTATCTCAGTTTTGATTTTGTGACTGTTCTCTGTCCACTTTCTATTGACCCCTCCTCCATAGATCTGGTGACTGTCCTCTGTTTACTTTCTATTGGGCCCTCCTCCATAGATCTGGTGACTGTCCTCTGTCCACTTTCTATTGACCCCTCCTCCATAGATCTGGTGACTGTCCTCTGTTTACTTTCTATTAACCCCTCCTCCATAGATCTGGTGACTGTCCTCTGTCCACTTTCTATTAACCCCTCCTCCATAGATCAGGTGACTGTCCTCTGTCCACTTTCTATTGACCCCTCCTCCATAGATCTGGTGACTGTCCTCTGTCCACTTTCTATTGGCCCCTCCTCCATAGATCTGGTGACTGTCCTCTGTCCACTTTCTATTAACCCCTCCTCCATAGATCAGGTGACTGTCCTCTGTCCACTTTCTATTGACCCCTCCTCCATAGATCTGGTGACTGTCCTCTGTCCACTTTCTATTGACCCCTCCTCCATAGATCTGGTGACTGTCCTCTGTCCACTTTCTATTGACCCCTCCTCCATAGATCTGGTGACTGTCCTCTGTCCACTTTCTATTGGCCCCTCCTCCATAGATCTGGTAACTGTCCTCTGTCCACTTTCTATTGACCCCTCCTCCATAGATCTGGTGACTGTCCTCTGTCCACTTTCTATTGGCCCCTCCTCCATAGATCTGGTGACTGTCCTCTGTCCACTTTCTATTGGCCCCTCCTCCATAGATCTGGTGACTGTCCTCTGTCCACTTTCTATTGACCCCTCCTCCATAGATCTGGTGACTGTCCTCTGTCCACTTTCTATTGACCCCTCCTCCATAGATCTGGTGACTGTCCTCTGTCCACTTTCTATTGACCCCTCCTCCATAGATCTGGTGACTGTCCTCTGTCCACTTTCTATTAACCCCCTCCTCCATAGATCAGGTGACTGTCCTCTGTCCACTTTCTATTGACCCCTCCTCCATAGATCTGGTGACTGTCCTCTGTCCACTTTCTATTGACCCCTCCTCCATAGATCTGGTGACTGTCCTCTGTCCACTTTCTATTGACCCCTCCTCCATAGATCTGGTGACTGTCCTCTGTCCACTTTCTATTGACCCCTCCTCCATAGATCTGGTGACTGTCCTCTGTCCACTTTCTATTGACCCCTCCTCCATAGATCTGGTGACTGTCCTCTGTCCACTTTCTATTGGCCCCTCCTCCATAGATCTGGTGACTGTCCTCTGTCCACTTTCTATTAACCCCTCCTCCATAGATCAGGTGACTGTCCTCTGTCCACTTTCTATTGGCCCTCCTCCATAGATCTGGTGACTGTCCTCTGTCCACTTTCTATTGACCCCTCCTCCATAGATCTGGTGACTGTCCTCTGTCCACTTTCTATTGACCCCTCCTCCATAGATCTGGTGACTGTCCTCTGTTTACTTTCTATTAACCCCTCCTCCATAGATCTGGTGACTGTCCTCTGTCCACTTTCTATTAACCCCTCCTCCATAGATCAGGTGACTGTCCTCTGTCCACTTTCTATTGACCCCTCCTCCATAGATCTGGTGACTGTCCTCTGTCCACTTTCTATTGGCCCCTCCTCCATAGATCTGGTGACTGTCCTCTGTCCACTTTCTATTAACCCCTCCTCCATAGATCAGGTGACTGTCCTCTGTCCACTTTCTATTGACCCCTCCTCCATAGATCTGGTGACTGTCCTCTGTCCACTTTCTATTGACCCCTCCTCCATAGATCTGGTGACTGTCCTCTGTCCACTTTCTATTGACCCCTCCTCCATAGATCTGGTGACTGTCCTCTGTCCACTTTCTATTGGCCCCTCCTCCATAGATCTGGTGACTGTCCTCTGTCCACTTTCTATTGACCCCTCCTCCATAGATCTGGTGACTGTCCTCTGTCCACTTTCTATTGGCCCCTCCTCCATAGATCTGGTGACTGTCCTCTGTCCACTTTCTATTGGCCCCTCCTCCATAGATCTGGTGACTGTCCTCTGTCCACTTTCTATTGGCCCTCCTCCATAGATCTGGTGACTGTCCTCTGTCCACTTTCTATTGACCCCTCCTCCATAGATCTGGTGACTGTCCTCTGTCCACTTTCTATTGACCCCTCCTCCATAGATCTGGTGACTGTCCTCTGTCCACTTTCTATTAACCCCTCCTCCATAGATCAGGTGACTGTCCTCTGTCCACTTTCTATTGACCCCTCCTCCATAGATCTGGTGACTGTCCTCTGTCCACTTTCTATTGACCCCTCCTCCATAGATCTGGTGACTGTCCTCTGTCCACTTTCTATTGACCCCTCCTCCATAGATCTGGTGACTGTCCTCTGTCCACTTTCTATTGACCCCTCCTCCATAGATCTGGTGACTGTCCTCTGTCCACTTTCTATTGACCCCTCCTCCATAGATCTGGTGACTGTCCTCTGTCCACTTTCTATTGGCCCCTCCTCCATAGATCTGGTGACTGTCCTCTGTCCACTTTCTATTAACCCTCCTCCATAGATCAGGTGACTGTCCTCTGTCCACTTTCTATTGGCCCTCCTCCATAGATCTGGTGACTGTCCTCTGTCCACTTTCTATTGACCCTCCTCCATAGATCTGGTGACTGTCCTCTGTCCACTTTCTATTGGCCCCTCCTCCATAGATCTGGTGACTGTCCTCTGTCCACTTTCTATTGACCCTCCTCCATAGATCTGGTGACTGTCCTCTGTCCACTTTCTATTGGCCCCTCCTCCATAGATCTGGTGACTGTCCTCTGTCCACTTTCTATTAACCCCTCCTCCATAGATCTGGTGACTGTCCTCTGTCCACTTTCTATTGGCCCATCCTCCATAGATCTGGTGACTGTCCTCTGTCTACTTTCTATTGACCCCTCCTCCATAGATCTGGTGACTGTCCTCTGTTTACTTTCTATTGGCCCCTCCTCCAGAGATCTGGTGACTGTCCTCTGTCCACTTTCTATTGGCCCATCCTCCATAGATCTGGTGACTGTCCTCTGTCAACTTTCTATTGGCCCCTCCTCCATAGATCTGGTGACTGTCCTCTGTCTACTTTCTATTGACCCCTCCTCCATAGATCTGGTGACTGTCCTCTGTCTACTTTCTATTGACCCCTCCTCCATAGATCTGGTGACTGTCCTCTTTCTATTGACCCCTCCTCCATAGATCTGGTGACTGTCCTCTGTCTACTTTCTATTGACCCCTCCTCCAGAGATCTGGTGACTGTCCTCTGTCTACTTTCTATTAACCCCTCCTTCATAGATCTGGTGACTGTCCTCTGTCTACTTTCTATTGACCCCAAAAAACATAAAACGAGTAGATTTTGTTGTTGAAAAGTCCCCTTTTGTTTATGGCCCACTAAGAATTATGTAAAAAAAAAGGCACTGTATATTGGATCCCCGCGCAATGATACTGCAACATAAGCAAGTTTTGGGTGGTTCTAGGGGAAATCCCCCTCCCCCTTTCCACTATTTTCCCCCAAATTCATATCTTTTTTATTTCAATTTATTTTTATGATTTTGCACTCCCCAACCCCCGTCACCCCCCTCCCCCACTTTTCTTATTTGATGCCATTTCTGCACTGCGATATGCCTGTATGCTGAGGACCTGAACATCTAAACCCCAGAACTCAAGCTGCGTCACTACTTACGTTTGAATTTGAAAATCAATATGAATACAATTGCATGAAATCCTTCATCTCGCCTAATTGTGTAACGTTGCACATATTCAAAAACAAGGGATTTTTGATTATACGTACTGGAATTACCCTGTTTTTCAAAAAATGAAGACTGTTATACAGTAACATTCAATTCAATTCAGTTCAGCTCAACTTATTTCTGTTGTTGAGTTAGACACCACCCATTTGATGGATTTATTTAAAAATAATGAAAACAACATTTTATAAATTGTTTTGCATTAATTAATTCTTTATTAGGCCTACAGTACTCTTTCTAAAAAAAAAATAAAAAAAATAATGTTACCATTATGCATTAATCAGAACATTTGTAAAACTCTCTTACTATGTCATGTTGCAAACGTTTCCATAGTTACATGAACATCTACTGTTCAATTATTCGTGTTTGATATTCATGTCTTGCTTGTTTCATACAGTGACATGCACAATAAGACCTGGGAAAATAGTCACAATTTCAATTTTATTAGAATTTTCGATAACAAAAGAAATTGGTACTTAATTATTCATTCAAATACCCTTAAAGGAATATTCCAATGTTTTTTTTGTGGAAAATTTTATTTAAAAGATCAAACTTTTAGAGCCAATTTGGTACCAAAATCAGGTTGTTATCATATTCTGTTCAGGAGATATGGATTTTTAAATATTTCTCAATTGCATTTTAAAGTTTTTGTACAGTGTGATGAATTCGTATTTGAGGATGTCATAGAGACAATTACATTGCATATGTTTGTGTATTTCTTTGAATGTTAATTGGTTGTTTTTGTATGATTAGAAACAATTTTCCAAAAGTTATTGAAGTTGGGTATATTTGGCAATGTATATAAATCCTAATTTTCATTATTTATTTTTCTAGCAGGTTTTACTAATGAAAAAAGGATGATAGATTTTAATAAAATACATAAATTTTGCAGGAGAATGTGTTGCTGTGATGTCATACTCAGCCTTTTCCTATTCATTTATTAACATTTTTTGTGAACCTTAAAATTTGATTATCTCTTGGTAGGAATAACATATGAAAATGATTTTTGTACTAAATGGTTTCTAAATTTTCACTCTTTCTTATACAATGCTACGAAAAAACATGGGAATATTCCTTTAATGCATCTCAAATCATTATTTATTCTAAATATATAGAGGCCTCATCAAAAAATCTTTTGCAAACATTATCATAATGTTTTGCTGGTTTTGAAAAGCTTCACAAATATTTCTTTATTCACACGGCATCCATCAGGAAATCAGATTGCTTCAATAAAGCCTCCGTAATTACCTTTTGTGGTTAATCAATGCACAGGCTTATAAACATTGTGCTGGAAGCTTTGGACGGCATACTGCAGCTCTGTTGAATCATGGAGTGGCAATTCAGGATGTAAGCAGAGCTTTGTAATCTCTCTTCATTGCTAATTTATTTTTATTTTTTTAGATTTGATTCAAAAGAGAACTGAGCGTAGTGGTTTGCATCATACATGCAAAGTCACAGTTCGTGTAGCTGCGGCTAAATGTCATTGATAATTTAAACATTTGTGAGTTGTTTCAAAATGAAAAGAATTTTGGCTATTGCAGAATAATTTATTGGATACATTGGTAAATGTGTGTGTTTGATACAAATTTTGCTTGTTTCAAAGATGAGGAAATTTTCTTGAGGAATTAAGTTCTTTTGGAGAGAGAGAGAGAGAAGTTGATTATGTTTGGGATAATTTGTGAATTAGTGACCAAGATTTAGTGATCATGCTAATTATTCTGAGAAATTTACTGTTTGCGTGTAGAAATAGTGATACAGTATTTTTAAGTATTAACAAAATGAGCAATAGCCCTACATGGCAGCAGACCCTGCACAAACACACTGTAGTGCTGTTTCGGGGGAATTTATTGAGCTGTGTGAGCAATTTTAAGAAGATAACCTTCAAACATTTGGGAAAAATGTTTTTGGATGATTTTATAAAAATGATCATTTTGGTGTGATTTACAAGTGATAATACTGTAGGTGGCCTGCCACGAGGGCAAGGGGGGCCATCAGTGCAAGGGGTGCTACCAGGGCAATTAAGGGGTGCCATCAGTGCAAGGGGTGCTACCAGGGCAATTAAGGGGTGCTACCAGGGCAAGGGGTGCCCTTGCTCCTCATTCTTCCAAGATTTGCTAATCATTGTTTTTTTGTATCGTACGATTAAAAATAAGGTCATGTCCCCCCTCCCTTTCCCCACTTAATCATGTTTTGCTTTTCCAAATAAAATCTCTTACAGCTAGCTGCCTCAGGAACTGGTTCCTGAAAGTCGAGATTTGGGTAACATCTGATGTCTCATGGGGAACCTGGGATATTAAGAGCCCCCTGCCTCATCCTTCATTTCACCTGTGGGTTATCAAGCTCGCCTCACCCATATACCCCATCCAGGTGAAAATTAGAGAGAACTTACAAAATATATTTGTCACCAGTGTTAATCAATTCAACTGTTTTTCGTGTACAAAATATTTAAACAATTATCAGTCTACAGATTGTGTGTATTGTTTCTTTTCTTTTTAAGAAGTCTGTTGTTTTGAGTAACATTATGGATCTATAACAGCTATAGATCCCTGGTAATATTGAGATAAATGTTTTAGTGAACAATTGATGTCTATTTTTCTCCTGCATTATATTGGTCCTTAGTTTTTGGTCAACCTGCTCTTTCAGGGAACTATTCAATTTCACCATCAAGATTGAATGATTATTAAGTATATTTACTCGGGTTTAACAAATAATTGCTCTGTCAATAAATCCATGTGTGTAACCATGGAGTTTCATGATTGTAACAGTTGTGGTCAAGAGCATACATTCACAAACAACCACAAAGGATTATACAAGCTATGTTTACACCTGGTGTTTACAGAGCTAGGGAGTTGCTAAATTGGCAAGGTACTCCTTGGTTTAGATAATAGAAAATGTTCCATTACTAGGCTTATGAAAATTAAGCTATCCCGTGACTTATGAACTCCAGAAATGTTTCATAATAATTTAATTAAAATTGTTTCGGTTTTCTGTTCAGCATACGCAGGATTTCGAGGCATATTCCTTCTACTTAATTAGTAGAAAAATATGAACTTGTGATTTTGTCTACTCCTTTCCCACTTCGGGTAGGCAATAAGCCAGTTCATGGTTACAAATGCGCATGCCTGGAACTAATTGTGTGGTCAGGTCAAGTGATGATTATAATCAGCGCAGTACGGTCCAATCATATGTAAACCAAAGTTCTCTCTGTGTTAATTCTACCACACAATGGCTTTGTGGGACATAGAGATGGATGCCATGTGGGACATAGAGATGGATGCCATGTGGGACATAGGGATGGATGCCATGTGGAACATAGGAATGTGGAACATGGTAAGGGATGCCATGTGGGACGGAGGGAGAGATTCCATGTGGGCATATGGAGGAATGACATGTGGCACATGGGTAGAGATACCATTTGGGACATGGAGATGGATGTCATGTGGGACATAGCAATGGATGCCACGTGGGCACAGGGAAGGATGCTGTGTAGTAAATAGGGTGGTATGGCATATGGGACATATGAGTGCATGGGATGCCATTTGGTACATCCGGATGTTATGTGGAACATAGGAGGGTGGGACATGGATAGGGATGTAGTGTGGGACAGATGGAGTAATTCCATGTAGGGCATAGGGAGGATGACATGTGGCACATGAGTAGGGAGGCCATGTGGGACAGATGGATGTCATGTGGGATATAGGAATGGATACCATGTGGAGCACAGGGAAGGATACCATGTGGCACATAGGGTATGATGGCATATGGGATGCCAGTGGGATACCATTTGGTACATCTTTAGGATGAAAAGCCATATGGGACATAGAGATGGATGCCATGTGGAACATTGGAGGGTGAGACATGGTGAGGGATGTCATGTGGGACAAAGGGAACGATTCCATGTGGGGCATAAGGAGAAATGACATATGGCACATGGGTGGGCAGGGATGCCATGTGGGACATAAAGATGGATGTCATTTGGGACAGGGGTGGGATGATATGTGGGATATAGGGTGGGATGATATGTGGGATATAGGGTGGGATGTCAGATGGGACATGGGTGGAGTGGATAGTGGGATGTTTTTATAATTGGACTTGTGATATGTGTGTCAATTTGAATCAGTATGCGAGCAGTGATGGTATTTATCGTTATAGTTTAATTCAATATTGCTATATGATTGTGGCATCCCACCCTATGTCCTACATTTCATCCCTCCTTATGTCACACATAGCGTCCCTCCCTATGTCCCACATGTAATCCCTCCCTATGTCCCAAATTTCGCTCCTTCCTATCGCTAACATGGCATCCTGTTCTCCTAGATGTTCCATATGGCATCCATATCTGTCTCACATGATATCTCACCCTTTGTTACAAATGGCGTTCCTCGCTATGTGCTACATGGCATCCTCCCTATGTGCTACATGGCATCCCTCCCTATGACCCACATGGCATATCCTTATACCCTACATAGCTTCCATCCATATGTCTCAAGTGTCATCCCCACCCTATCTTCATATCTATGTCCCACATGGGATCTCACCCTAGTGTATTTCCCAAATGGCATCCCAACCTTGTCCCACATGGCATCCAACCCAGTTGTCCCACATGGCATCCCGCACGATGTCCCTAATGGAAGGAACATCCATTTCGAAAGCACAAATACATACATGTAAGGGCACCTAATCCATTCAAATGAAAAAAAAACTGGGAAGTAATGGTGTTATTCAATGAGTGTCAGTGATGCTTACTTCAAGACAGTCTCAATTGACCTCTTGACCTGCATTGCGCAATACATATTATCGTTACCATGAACTGGCTTATTTCTAGCCATGCTGTGCAGCAAATATTGCTGCATGCATACATCTCTTCATCTTCTTCTGAAGCCGTTTCTCTGCAATTTTCATTTGGTCCGGCGAGTGATTTGTTCTGATGCAGGCCCGGATAGGGGTGGGCATAGGGTTGGGGGTGGGGAGGGGATTGTTTTTGTTTTTTTCCAGAGATAGTTTTCTTATTCTTGCAAAATTTTGCCTTTTTCTAAAGCATTTTAGCAACTCAAATATATAGCAAACCTGTTTTGCTATTCAAGGGAAGGTATATCGTCTCATAAATACATTCAGAAGCAAACGCCGCCGTGCTGGTAATGTCACTTTCTGTTTTCTATTTTCCGTATAGTTGCAAGAAATATGTGATGTTATCGTCACAGACCGAACATATAGTGGTCTACCTGTGTCATCCATAAAATCACAGATTTCTCGCAATCTTTAAGGAAATTTAAAACAGGAAGGGATGTTACAAGCATGGCGGCGTGATTCACTTCAGAATCTATTTATGGGACAATACCTTTTCCTCCACTAAGATTTTCCTATTTGACTGTCATTTTATTGCATTTACCAATTGTCCAATTGTTTGTCAACTGGAAGAGGGGGGGGGGGGTGGGGTGGTGGGATTTTCCATGCTCCCCTATTTTGTATGTTTTAGTAGGCCGTATACATAATCTTACACGGGTGATGTGGTTCAGTGCAATGCAAATGTAGCTATACTATCAACCCATAGCAAACAGTATAACACATGAGGGAGTAGGTCTAGGAAGGGGTCAGAGTTTAATTATGTGAGGGACTCTTTTCCCCACCACCACCACTAAAAATTAAAGTAAGGTGTTGGAAGTACACTCACCTCAATTAAAGATGAACCATTTATAATTTGATGTTTTGATAGGTTAATATGGTCTGTAAAAGATGCAATATTAAAATGGTTGGAATGTGTAAAAGTCATCATTTCATTGAGATTACATTATTTATAAAATTTTAGGATGTGAAATTTCTGGCAAAATTCTTTTCCTCCCTTTCCTTGTCTTACCAGTCTGGTCCATGCTCCTGATTGGGAGATCTCCTGATTGGGAGATCAAGACATGCGCAGTGACCATAATTTAAATTGTTGCTTACAAGTTCAGCCATTACCTTTTTTTTTGCTTTTCAAATTCTGTATTCCAAAGTTGTATACTTGGCAAATGATATTGAAATTATTATTTCTGCATAATTTGAGCTTTTGCTTGTGACTAAAATGTTAAAATCTGCTCTTCAGAAACAATTGAAATGGATTTTTAAAGATTACTTTAGAATTCCCTGGTGAAAGTCAAATTTGCGCTGGTGAAAAAATAGAAAATAATTTCATCGTTCTGTTTTTCCTACCATTGGCCCAAACCTATTTTACCATTATAAATTTGTTTAGAGAAATTTGACTTTGGAAAAATGCATTGTGACTTATAATGACAAAAATCTACCGATTCATGTTCAAGGGGCGTGGACCAAACTGTGCTACAGTAATTACAGTCTTACAGTTAGTCGCCGGTTGAAGGTCACTTCTGGTCAAATTTTAAGACATTCAACTTTCCCTGAGACCATCACTCTTCTTTTCACATCAGTGCATCCCAACAATGTTACCTCAATTTTGACGACTTACTGTATGATTGATCATGATGTCATCAATTCAAGCCAGATCTCGAAGTGACAAAAAAGATGAATACTAGCTGATAATTTGTGGCAATCCTCATACCAAAAACATAAATCATTCATCCATAGTGAATGTCCTACAGGAGTTGAATTTTCTCTTAAGTTGTCAGTTTTTGGTTCTAATGCTAATAGCATAAGGAACCTATGCAGTCATGTATGTATGTGGGTATGTATGTGTGTAACAGTGTATGTGGATGAGTGGGTGGGTGGATGTGTGTGGGTCGGTGTGTGTATGTATGTGTGTCTGTGATAGCAAGCTCATAAGTACGATCTCTCAAGAACCATACACCAGATACATGTCATGTGTGGCACACAGATAGCCCATGGTCCAAAGATGTGCCCTATTGTTTTTTGGTGGTGATGTCATGCATATTGTTTTTTGGTGGTGATGTCATGCATATTGTTTTTTGGTGGTGATGTCATTGCATATTGTTTTTTGGTGGTGATGTCATGCATATTGTTTTTTGGTGGTGATGTCATGCATATTGTTTTTTGGTGGTGATGTCATGCATATTGTTTTTTGGTGGTGATGTCATGCATATTGTTTTTGGGAGGGGATGTCATGCATATTGTTTTTTGGAGGGGATGTCATGCATATTGTTTTTTGGTGGTGATGTCATGCATATTGTTTTTTTTTTGGAGGATATCATGGTGGTGATGTTTTTGGTGGATGCATATTGTTTTTTTTTTTAGGGGATGTCATGCATATTGTTTTTGGAGGGGATGTCATGCATATTGTTTTTTGGAGGGGATGTCATGCATATTGTTTTTTGGTGGTGATGTCATGCATATTGTTTTTTGGTGGTGATGTCATGCATATTGTTTTTTGGTGGTGATGTCATGCATATTGTTTTTTTTGAGGGGATGTCATGTTTTTGGTGATGTCATATTGTTTTTTGGAGGGGATGTCATGCATATTGTTTTTTGATGTCATGCATATTGTTTTTGGTGATGTCATGCATATTGTTTTTTGGAGGGGATGTCATGCATATTGTTTTTTGGTGGGGATGTCATGCATATTGTTTTTTGGAGGGGATGTCATGCATATTGTTTTTTGGAGGTGATGTCATGCATATTGTTTTTTGGAGGGGATGTCATGCATATTGTTTTTGGTAGTGATGTCATGTGATTTTTTTGTGATCATGCATATTGTTTTTTGGAGGGGATGTCATGCATATTGTTTTTGGAGGAGATGTCATGCATGAGTGGGCGGGGTTAAATGTAATTATTTTGAATTGCTTATATTTTTACAACCACATGTCTGCATGCATATCATATTTGGTGTAGTTTTGTTGTTAGCTTAAGTGTGTACTTGTTCGTGGTACAAAAATGTTGAATTTAAGTAATATGTATAGTGGGTGGGGCTACATGATTTTGTTGAAAAGAGTTTGTAAGCACGTTATCTCAAGATCGGTAACGTCGATTCATATATATTGTACACAGATAGCCAATGATCTGTAGATGTACCCTAGCTTGTTTTTGGTGGTGATGTCATGCATGTTAATGAGTAGGCGGGGCTTAATGTGAAAATCTTGAAATGCTGATATATTTTAACAATCACGTGTCTGATTTGTTTCATATTTAGTACAATTATGTTGTTAGCTAATGTGTATGTGTTTATTGTATAAAACAGTTGAATATCATACAATATAAGTATAGCTTGGCTGGACTTAATATGGTTTTGCTCATTTTAAAAAGAGCTTGTAGCCATGTGCTTTACACAGAGAACCCATGATCTGTAGGTGTGCCCTATTGTTTTTGGTGGTGATGTCATGCATATCAATTAGTAGGCGAAACTTAATGTAAAAATCTTCGAATGCTCATTTTTAACGATCACATGTCGGTTTTGTTTCAGATTTTGTAAAATTATGATGTTAGCTAGTTTGTACGTGTTTAAGAAATAAATAAAAAATTGAATTTTTGTTAATATGCTTAGTAGGCGGGGCTTAATATGATTTTGCTGAAAAGAGCTTGTAAGCACAGTATCTGAAGAATGATTCATGTCATGTCAAATATGTTAAGATATGCAATGACATACTGTAACAATTAAAACAATCAATCAACATAAAAAAAAAAGTATCCGAACCACAGAATCTTTTGGTTACGGTTACTTAAAAACAAATTCATTCATAAAAGTACAATTGACATTTTATAATAAATATATAATAATATTTAGACATCAATCTCTTTGAAAATTAAGAATGCAATCTATTTTATTGTCTTTAAAAATAATCCAAATTTTCATTATACGGATGAAAAAATTTATCCTTTAATCTAAGCTTCATTGAAATAGTGCTTATTCTTCTTTATATTATTCAAATATTACTAAGTTCATTTTCCTAAATCTTCACTCTGGTGAATTCAAGCTGGAAGTCCCTTGTGTTTCTTTTTACATTTTCGGCAGATGAGAAGATGGATCACATAGTTTGCTGTGCACTGAATGATTTTTGGGTCATTGCATTTTTGATATTCTGGATGAAATTATATTTTCATGTCATTATGGATGTTCACAGGAGGAGGGAAATGAACTCGGGTTTTGTTTTCAATGACATAAATGTGTCTTTAAGGAAAGTTTGGTATCTGCGAGGAAAAAATTAAGTTAGAAATTGATTGTGTGTGTGTTCGGCCACAGGTATGGAGGGCCCACAAATTTTGGTGAGCATGCGATGCATACTACGTACGAACCCATGTAATGCCTATTTCACCCGTCCGGCCGTCCTATAAGGCCGTCCACAGTTTTTCTTGCAATATCCTCAGAAATGTTAAAAGTTTTTTGAGAATTCCCCAGAAAATGTTTAAGTTTCTTAGCCGGAAATATTAAAAATCAAATTTTTAAACCCGAGTCTAAATTAGGCTCAGAGTGGGATAAATAATTTCCAACAGAAGGAGTCTAAAAGGATTGTGGGATGCTCGCCGCTTATTGCCAGCAGATTCTGCTTTCCATCCAAAAAATGTGGAAGAGGATTTAAACAAATGGAATGGTCCACTCATTGATATCACCAATATGTGGAGGAGGATTAAAAACAAATGGTACGATCTGTTCATTCATATCACCAATATGTGGAAGAGGATTAAAAACAAATGGTATGCTCCACTCATTCATATTACCAGTATGTGAAAGAGGATTAAAAACAAATGGTATGCTCCACTCATTCATATTACCAGTATGTGAAAGAGGATTAAAAACAAATGGTATGCTCCACTCAGTCATATCACCAGTATGTGGAGGAGGATTAAAAACAAATGGTACGATCTGCTCATTCATATCACCAATATGTGGAAGAGGATTAAAAACAAATGGTATGCTCCACTCATTCATATTACCAGTATGTGAAAGAGGATTAAAAACAAATGGTATGCTCCACTCATTCATATTACCAGTATGTGAAAGAGGATTAAAAACAAATGGTATGCTCCACTCAGTCATATCACCAGTATGTGGAAGTGGATTAAAACAAATGGTATGCTCCACTCAGTCATATCACCAGTATGTGGAGGAGGATTAAAACAAATGGTATGCTCCACTCAGTCATATCACCAGTATGTGGAGGAGGATTAAAACAAATGGTATGCTCCACACAGTCATATCACCAGTATGTGGAGGAGGATTAAAACAAATGGTATGCTCCACTCAGTCATATCACCAGTATGTGGAAGAGGATTAAAAACAAATGGTATGCTCCACTTATTCATATCACCAGTATGTGGTAGAGGATTAAAACAAATGGTATGCTCCACTCATTCATATCACCAATATGTGGGAGAGGATTAAAAACATGGTATGGTCCACTCATTCATATCACCAGTATGTGGGAGAGGATTAAAAACGAATGGTATGCTCCACTCATTGATATCACCAGTATGTGGGAGAGGATTAAAAACATGGTATGCTCCACTCATTCATATCACCAGTATGTGGGAGAGGATTAAAAACATGGTATGGTCCACTCATTCATATCACCAGTATGTGGGAGAGGATTAAAAACGAATGGTATGCTCCACTCATTGATATCACCAGTATGTGGGAGAGGATTAAAAACATGGTATGGTCCACTCATTCATATCACCAGTATGTGGAAGAGGATTAAAAACATGGTATGGTCTGCTCATTCGTATCACCAGTATGTGGGAGAGGATTAAAAACATGGTATGCTCCACTCATTCATATCACCAGTATGTGGAAGAGGATTAAAAACATGGTATGGTCTGCTCATTCGTATCACCAATATGTGGGAGAGGATTAAAAACATGGTATGGTCCACTCATTCATATCACCAGTATGTGGGAGAGGATTAAAAACATGGTATGGTCCACTCATTGATATCACCAATATGTGGGAGAGGATTAAAAACATGGTATGGTCCACTCATTCATATCACCAGTATGTGGAAGAGGATTAAAAACATGGTATGGTCCACTCATTCATATCACCAATATGTGGAAGAGGATTAAAAACATGGTATGGTCCACTCATTCATATCACCAGTATGTGGGAGAGGATTAAAAACATGGTATGGTCCACTCATTGATATCACCAATATGTGGGAGAGGATTAAAAACATGGTATGGTCTGCTCATTCGTATCACCAATATGTGGGAGAGGATTAAAAACATGGTATGCTCCACTCATTCATATCACCAATATGTGGGAGAGGATTAAAAACATGGTATGGTCCACTCATTCATATCACCAATATGTGGAAGAGGATTAAAAACATGGTATGGTCCACTCATTCATATCACCAGTATGTGGAAGAGGATTAAAAACAAATGGTATGCTCCACTCATTCATATCACCAATATGTGGAAGAGGATTAAAAACATGGTATGGTCCACTCATTCATATCACCAATATGTGGGAGAGGATTAAAAACATGGTATGGTCCACTCATTCATATCACCAATATGTGGAAGAGGATTAAAAACATGGTATGGTCCACTCATTCATATCACCAATATGTGGAAGAGGATTAAAAACATGGTATGGTCCACTCATTCATATCACCAATATGTGGGAGAGGATTAAAAACATGGTATGGTCCACTCATTGATATCACCAATATGTGGGAGAGGATTAAAAACGAATGGTATGGTCTGCTCATTCGTATCACCAATATGTGGAAGAGGATTAAAAACGAATGGTATGCTCCACTCATTCATATCACCAATATGTGGGAGAGGATTAAAAACATGGTATGGTCCACTCATTCATATCACCAATATGTGGGAGAGGATTAAAAACGAATGGTATGGTCTGCTCATTCGTATCACCAATATGTGGAAGAGGATTAAAAACGAATGGTATGGTCTGCTCATTCGTATCACCAGTATGTGGAAGAGGATTAAAACAAATGGTATGCTCCACTCATTCATATCACCAGTATGTGGAAGAGGATTAAAAACATGGTATGGTCCACTCATTCATATCACCAATATGTGGGAGAGGATTAAAAACGAATGGTATGGTCTGCTCATTCGTATCACCAGTATGTGGGAGAGGATTAAAACAAATGGTATGCTCCACTCATTCATATCACCAGTATGTGGAAGAGGATTAAAAACATGGTATGGTCCACTCATTCATATCACCAATATGTGGGAGAGGATTAAAAACGAATGGTATGGTCTGCTCATTCGTATCACCAATATGTGGAAGAGGATTAAAAACGAATGGTATGGTCTGCTCATTCGTATCACCAGTATGTGGAAGAGGATTAAAAACAAATGGTACGATCCGATTATTCATATCACTAATATGTGGGATGGGATTAAAAACAAATGGTACGCTCCACTCATTCATATCACTAATATGTGGAAGAGGATTAAAAACAAATGGTATGATCCGATTATTCATATCACTAATATGTGGGATAGGATTAAAAACAAATGGTACGCTCCACTCATTCATATCACCAATATGTGGAAGAGGATTAAAAATGAATGGTACGGTCCGCTCATCCGTATCACCAATATGTAGAAGAGGATTAAAAAAGTCCGCTCATCCGTATCACCAATATGTAGAAGAGGATTAAAAACAAATGGTACGATCTGCTCATCCGTATCACCAATATGTGGAAGAGGATTAAAAACAAATGGTACGCTCCACTCATTCATATCACCAGTATGTGGAAGAAGATTAAAAACAAATGGTACAGTCCGATATCACCAATCTTATGGAGTCTGTATGTTTAGACCAGGAACAATAAAATCAGTGTAACATAGCAGTACCTTAATCAACATTGCATGCTTAGCCATTGTGTTTGATTTGCCTCCATTGGCAGTGTATTCTACATGTATTATCAAATGTCCAAATTGTTGCCAGCCATTTTCATTTTTAATTAATTTTCAAAATTAAAAAGGTGCCCCAATTTAGCCTATAGCAATACTTTTAAATGTCACAATAAAAGGGCCAAGTTTAAACCTACTTAAATAATACAATAATAATTACTTTGTTTTAAGTGGGGTTCAATCAATCACTTTATAAACAATATAGCATTTGTTCTCTGTTTGTATACATCTAATATTATCTCTCTTTCATGTACAGTAGGCTAATACTTAGTAATGTATGATAGTGTACGCAACAACAAATTTCATCAAAAGAACATAAATGCACTCTACAAGAACAAGGCCTCCATGATTTCCAACCAGCCGTGTTAATTTCGCACTGCAACACTCTGGATAGATGATGTTGAGGCTCTGTCATGGCATTAAGATAGCAGCTTTCATCCATCCATATATTATGATGGGGGTTGGAGGGAAGAATGTTATATCTTGAAGATACAGTAGAAAGTGGGCTTGATTGTTTCAGCAATTTTTAATGGTGATGTTTTTCGGTTTCGGTGAATATGATTGACTGTTATCCTGTGCTCAAGGGTCAATTGGATTCGAAGTAAATTTAAATTACTGCAGTGAAAGATGTCCATTGAGGTATATGAGGCCTATGATAAATAAACATTGCTAGTCAATTATTAGCATTAGTGGCGGCAATTTCTTTGCAATATTGGGGGAGTGGGGGAGGGGAATAAACCCGTGTAGCCAGCAAAATAGGTTCTATATGGCTTAAATTTTCCGGGTGGGGGGGGGGAGTCATGTCCCCCCGGGATCGCTGTCTATGATTAGCGTCTATTTATACATATATGCGGCTGTATGGGATTTTAGCTAAAGGGGTAAAACATTATTTAGGGACAAAAGATGAGCATTCACGCATATTTCACTAGACGACGAGTGAACACACAATTACAATGACGTGGTCGTCGCCTGTGTATTCGGTTATGATAGTAACAATGCTATTACGAAACGCTTAATACGATCGGACGAGAACATTGGTACAAAGTATGGACAGACATAACATCGACAAAAAGTCAATGTCCACGGCCTTTGATAACCAGTTGTGGTGCACTGGCGTGTATATACCCAACCCAGGCTTGAACGCATATTTCACGCATGTTTGCATTTTTTTTATGCAAAAGACACTGTGATTACCAAATCTTTGGGGGTAATAAGCCACTTCACAGGGGGCACTTTCATATGTGAGGTATATGTATATGTGCCGCCAGAGCAGGTTGCTTTTTTTGCACCATTTTCGTAGTGCAGGTGCCTTTTTTTAACTTTAAAAAACAATTAATAAACGAAATTGCACTAAAAATGTGTTGTTTTTTGTGTTTTTTTTTAAATGTCTTTTTTTATCATTTTTGTAGTGCAGGTTTTAGAAAATAAGGTTTGACTGTGTTTTTTTTGTACTTCTGGTCCACTTTTACAATATTTTCATTGAATACTCATACTGCAGGTATCAAATTTGACTTCTTTCATACTGCGGGCATCAAAATTGTATAATTTTATACTGCAGTTACCATAAAATCTGTCATACTGCGGGAATGTTTTTCGGTTGGTAGGCTGCACACCACTACTACTTTTAGTGTGAAGTGTCCCCACCTGGGTATCCAATGTCATGAAAATATTAATACTACAGTGTAATTTCCATGTTGTTTCTATGTGTATATATGGATTCCATATATGGTACTATGGTAAAGAGATCACTAAAGGGGCATTGTGTAATTTCCAGTCATAAATGTTTCTGTAAATATTGCCAGCTGTTTAAAGATAATAGAACAATATTTCAGTTTCAGTGGCTAATGCAAGGGCACTGCCATATGTTTACGATATGAACAGGTTGTAATAGGGAAAAGTGGAGGAATCCTGAATAGTATTAATTTCAGCTTTAACTCAAGCTAACATCTTTAGCTTGCGCAAGCATGCTGCAAGCTTGCAGCAAGCGTGCTGCAAGCTAGTATTTGGAACAAATTAGCATGCGCAAGCTAACAAAAGCTATCTGCAATCTAACAAATATTTTATGTTCGCTTGTTCAAGCTAATGATAGCTTGTGCAAGCTAGTTTTTGTTCCAAATATTAGTTTGCAGCATGCTTGAACAAGCTTGCACAAGCTTAAAATTGTTAGCTTGTTGCAAGCGTTCTGCAAGCTAACATTTCTGTAAGGGGATATCAAAAAAGTATAAATATGCAACGTTCGGCATGACTGGGGACAATACCAAAAACACTGTAGGCCTATATAATAGTCTGTTTGGCATTTCCCCTCATTAATTCACAGGAAACTATTTGATAACATTATATTACATTTTGATAAAGTTATATGTGTTAATATCTAATTATGTTAAAGATGTGTTGATATCCAATGGGGTAATCGCGAACAGCTGTTCGCCATTACCCCACATACACGCCAACTGTTTTTCCCAAGTGTGTCAACTAAATACAAATTCTACTATTACCGCATGTATAGTGGTTTGTTACCCCTGTATTAATGAAACTCCACTGGCTTTCTGTATGGTTACAGAATTGAATTCAAGCTACTTTTAATAACCTACGAATCTATCCATGGACTTGCACATAAATATCTGGCTGATCTCATTCACTTCAAATCATCTTCACAAAATCTATGTTTATTGAACAAGCGTTGAACAAGCGTGGAACAAACAAAGGGGGGACAATTCCATACAAAAGTGGTAGGTACATGTATGTGCCACCCAGAATTTCAAAATTTGACTGTATGCAGTATGAGAGATTTGTTTGGTAACTGAGTATGACAATTTATAATTTTGATACATGCATTTTAAAAATAAGTGATATCATACTGTACCTCAGAATGAAACTATTCTGATTGACAAGGACCATTAGCCAAACTGGACAATTGCTTACTATGCTATCATTCTGTGTCCTGTATCCATGTGAGGTATTTCATATGAGGTTAATATAAGATTATTAAGTTAAGAAGGTAAAACAAAATACAATTTCTGATGAGGGGTAGGGCAGACCCCAGGCGGGCGGGGCTGGTCGCTCCTGTGTAACTGTGTAACAGCAATGCCAGGGGTCTGTGTGTGTGTTTATATATATATATATATATATATATATATATATATAAATATATATATATATATATATATGTATATATATAAATATATATATATATATATATATATATACATATATATATATATATATATATATATATATATATATATATATATATATATATATATATATATATATATATATATATATATACATATACATACATACATATATATACATACATATATATATATATATATTATATGTACCTCACATATGGAAGCCTTCCCTCCCCCTCCATGGGGTGTTTGAAATCAGAGCCATTTGGAAATCAGACTATTGTTATCTGAAATGGGTCTTCACCTGAAATCTGATCCTGTCCGAAATCAGGCAGCCTGCAAGTCTGTTCCTGTGTGAAAAAAAGATCCAGTCTGAAATCAGACCCAGTCCAAAATCAATCAGACCTGTCGCCATGAAGTCTGGCCCTGTCTGAAAACAGTTCAAAATCAGACCCTGCGATGAATTATACCAATCTTGCTTATCTGGGGGAAATGCTTAGTCTACCAATTGAGTGGATATGTTGGTTTATTAGTTCTACACACATAGTATGTAGGCCCCTACACCTCTGATGTTTGTGGAACATATGGGAATGTTTTGCCTTAAAACGCGCATAAGGAACAAATTCGCGGAACTAGCTGTGATGTGTTACGGAAAACTATAAATGAACTTAGTAGGATTTGAATTATACCATTATTATACGGGTTGGTTTTAAGAACAAAGTCATTCAAACAATAGTTGAATATTTTTAGTATGCATGCAGTGAAGGCCAAGTTTATTAAGATTTTCTTTGAGGGCAAAAAATTGCGGATTTATCAACCCACATAAAAGGTGGTTCATGTGTGAATATTTATCATGCAAAAGTATTATGTGGTTTTACAGATTTGAGAGTGTTTACGCGTGGCGTGATCATAGCCAGGATTGTCACTTTTGATAATACCAGTGACTGTCAGAGGCTGAGATGGCATATGGGAGAGGGGCAGTACAGCATGAGGGAGAGGGTGGGATGGCATGTAGGAGAGGGTTTGACGGCTTGCCATGTTTGATGGCATAGCATGCTGCATGTGGGATGTATTGCCAAGTGGAATGGAACTTTAGACAACATTTTATTTAACAACTAGCCGGTTCTAATGAAATATCTTTGAAGCAAAACAAATTAAATTAAATTTAATGCACACACAACTTCAGTTCAAAAGTTTGTTATACAAGGAATTACTGATGGGAAACTTTTAAACTCATTTTTCTTAAACAAATGTATGACAAACTGTACTTGTGCTGAATAAAAACAATTTTTAGGAATGCAGTGATAAGAAAAGATATAAAAAGTTTATTCCAGATATATAATGAATAGATATCAATTTATACAAAAAGTTTAATAGATAGCATAGTTTTAATTTTTGGTATCATAATCATGCAACCTAATGTTGCCATTAGCCTTACTCTTGCACTTCTTCATTCATGATTGTTGTCGATAATATTTCAGCCAAATAATGTTTAATTTCTGATGAATACAGTCATATAATAAGAAATATATTTTAGTGTAGTAAAATATACAAGAAAACTGTTAAAAATGGAAGACAATCAGCCCTAATCCGACATTGGGAAAACTTTATTGGCCTCTTCACAGCATGTTTACGATACACAAACAACAGGAAACCCTCTGCACATAATAGTACAGTCCATGCGGCTCGGGCGTGCTAAGATTACGTCAGAATTGAAATAAAGGGATACATAAGCGGACGCAATTTTTTTTCGCTCATCGATTTCTATTTGTTGGAAAGTACGGGCCTTTTTATGCATCAATCACATTGGATTATATATATATGGTAAATAGATATATGTTAATTGTCAGGCCATGTGAAATGGACTCCCAAATACTTTCATTTATAAGTTACAAAGGTCAAAGCGGCGATAACCTTGTGATTTTGCTTGCGCTCCCATTGAAAAACAAGAAAAACCACTTTTTATAGTTTACAAAGTACGGTACTTTTTTGTGGAATAATTAAATAAAAATGGTCTCAGACGATACATAATGAATTCAAGTTCTCTATACCATTTGTAATGGAACAAAATATTCTGAGACTTTTTAGTTATAACGTTTGAAGTGCAAAATATGTGTGATTTTTCAGAGCATTTTGCACAGTTAAGGAGATTATCGCAAGCGTATGAACTAAACATTCCCATATGACTCCTTAGGGTGTGAACCTGCAGAGAGGTATACATCCAGGAACCTATTTATGCTTTCTCAGAGATGTGCTCACCCTGCCCCTATTTTCCTTTACCTTGCCCCTATTTTTCTCCACCCTGCCCCTATTTCCCTCCACCCTGCCCCTATTTCCTCCACACTGCCCTTATTTTCCTCCACCCTGCCCCTATTTTCTCCACCTGCCCCTATTTTCCTCCACCCTGCCCTTATTTCCTCCTGCCACCCTGCCCCTATTTCCTTCACCCTGTCCCTATTTTCTCCACCCTGACCCTATTTTCCTCCACCCTGCCCTTATTTTCCTCCACCCTGCCCCTGTTTTCCTCCACCCTGTCCTATTTTTCTCCACCCTTTTCCTATTTTCTTCCACCCTGCCCCTATTTTCCTCCACCCTGTCCCTATTTTCCTCCACCCTGCCCCTATTTTTCTCCACCCTGCCCCTATTTTCCTCCACCCTGCCCCTATTTTCCTCCACTTGCCCCTATTTTCTTCCACCCTGCCCCTATTTTCCTCCACCCTGCCCCTATTTTCCTCCACCCCTGCCCCTATTTTCCTCCACCCTGCCCCTATTTTCCTCCACCCTGCCCCTATTTTCCTCCACCTTGCCCCTATTTTCCTCCGTGCTGTCCCTATTTCCTTCACCCTTCCACCACCTTGCCCCTATTTCCTCCGTCTCCCCCTATTTTCCTCCACCCTGCCCTATCTTCCTACCCCTGCCCCTATCTCTCCCCCCCCCCCTATCTCCCTCCCCCCCCTATCTCCCTTCCCCATCTCCCTCCCCCTTTTCCTATCTCCCTTCCCCCTCCCCCTATCTCCCTTCCGCCTCCTCCCACTTTCAGTAAGCAAATCCCTTCTGGTTTGAGCTAGGGGATTGACCAAAGTGTGGACCAAGAATTCCTCTTTTTCATAATAGATGGGTGCCTGGAAGTTGTTGATGGGTGATAGAGATGGATGGCTATGCCAAACATGGAGAGGGGCAAACAATTTTCAATAACATTAGACAAATTTCACCCTCCCGAAATTGTTCATGGTGAGATCTGGCTAGGAAGGGGTTAAGCATTCTAGTTGGGGAAATCCTCTTCCCTGTTCCACCATTTCTTTGAACAGGAACAAATTCCCAAAACCTTATCATGGTATCATCATTATTATTACTTCAAAAAATATGTTTTTCTTTCCAAACAATACATGAATTTGAATTGGCAAACACATTTATTTATAGCACTCCCTTCATGCGTGATTAATTGATGGCTTTAGAGCGTGTTTTTGTTCCCTCAGAAATGAACTGAGAATTTATAAGCCCCTGGAGTTTCTTGCCTATTCTGAAAATGTTTCATAAATGTGTCCCATCATCCCCAGGGTGAAATGAAATATGTTCATTTGTCTCCTGACAGAGGCCTCCCAAGTTAATGACAGTGTTAACTTTGTTGTAATAAATCTCTGCCAAATTAAAAGCAGAAGAAATGCCAGGAGAGGGCTACAGCTTTCAAAGCTAAGCTTAGAAGGGTAAGCAAAAGCAAGGAGGTACCTCCTCAGCCGAAGGGTGAAGAACAGGGATTTATAAACTAGCTAGGTCTATGGTTCGAAAGAATTGTTACAATTTTTGCCACAAACATGGGTATTCCAGCACAGCAAAGCATTCATTATTAAAGGTGGAAGGGAAGGTAGTATATAGGCTATACTTTTGCAGACAGTGCTGCCCAAGCCCTTGTGGGTGAAGTCCCTGCAAACCTAGGATTTGGGGAATT
Source organism: Chiridota heheva (assembly GCA_020152595.1). Classification (NCBI taxonomy): domain Eukaryota; kingdom Metazoa; phylum Echinodermata; class Holothuroidea; order Apodida; family Chiridotidae; genus Chiridota; species Chiridota heheva. The sequence continues at coordinate 81,099 of JAIGNY010002988.1, read as the reverse complement.
TTACAGGGATACAATTTCTATTTTCATTTAAAAATCATCATTTAAAACAAATAATCATTTGCCAGCAAAAAAAGGTGGATATAAAGTCCCCCCAGCCCCTCCCCTCATCTCCGTCATCCATGGATTCTTATAACATCTTCATCTTTTATAACTCCTAGGTTAAAAGCATGCCAATATTGTGCCCCGACATCTACGACATTGCTACTCATAGCGCCCTCACTCAATATTTCTTAAATAATGTACACGCTGTGTCACACTTAAGCCATTTCGAAATAAACTCTGTACGTTATGTAAGTACAGTGTATGTTTAATTGTACACTGTATAAACTGATTGTGGGGGGCAGTGATGCGTACATTTTTGGTAACCTTGAGATGTTCAATTTTCCAACATGTGGAAAATAAGAACATGATGGTAAGGACACAAATCTTTCATGGAGAGTTGAAGAATAAAAAAGTGCATAATGTTCTGATGCTCAAAAATGAGATTGACTTACAGGTATTTTACACTTACACATTTAACAGGGTTCTAACTGTGTACATAATTATCAAATTTTGTAATTCTTTTTAGATAAGTTCCTGCAGGTGATCACATTAGAAATAGCACACACATTTAGTGTTTGAGCTATGGCTGTTTGGAATTTTATTATCTTTTAATGAATTTCAAATTGGTAAGGTAAGAGTGGGAAAGATATCTCAAAATCTTGATGCATCAATTTAAACAGCAAGAACCCTGTGAAAGGATTAGTTCAGGGGTCAAGAGAGTCCATCTTATATGAGAAAGGACTTAAAAAGAAACAAAATGGTCAAGAAAGCATTCAAAAATCTCATTCTGTGGTATTACTTGTTAAGAAACAACATTCAAATTAGGTATGATGTCAGAACCTCAGATTTCTCAGTCTTGATGTATTCTGTCATATTTTGTCCTGCAATTGTGTGGCTTTGGATATATCAGGAAAGTAGTCAAACAAAATGTAATCAGGGTAATTATAATATACGTACACCTGAAGAAAGTGTGAGGAAAAAGAAATGAAGTAGTAAAAAAAGTTAAATAAATTTTCTTTAAAGCACATTAACAATGACTAAGAATGCGAGGATGAGGGTGCTAACCTTCTATAGTAGACTCACTACACCAGTCATTTCTACACAGGTACGACAGAGCTGTAAACAGTAATATCTCCTTAATGGAACAAGATACTTAAGAGCTTTCTTTACAATTTTGTTTCTTTTAAAGTCCTATTGCTTTTCAAATAAACTTGCTTGACCACTAAACTAATCTTTTAATAGTTGTTTTTGCAGACAATTCTTCACAACTCTTCTAGCAAATTTGTATTTATTTGACAACAGACATACCTGATAACACTTATACTAGATCTCAACAAATTACATATCAAGTAGACCATCTCCATACTCTTGATCTCAAAATTACATATCAAGTAAACCATCTGCTAGATCTCAACAAATTACATATCAAGTAAACCATCTCCATACTCTTGATCTCAACAAATTACATATCAAGTAAACCATCTGCATACTTTAGATCTCAACAAATTACATATCAAGTAAACCATCTGCATACTCTAGATCTCAACAAATTACATATCAAGTAAACCATCTGCATACTCTAGATTTCAACAAATTACATATCAAGTAAACCATCTGCATACTCTAGATCTCAACAAATTACATTTCAAGTAAACCATCTGCATACCCTAGATCTCAACAAATTACATATCAAGTAGACCATCTCCATACTCTTGATCTCAGCAAATTACATATAAAGTAAACCATCTGCATACTCTATATTTCAACAAATTACATATCAAGTAAACCATCTGCATACTCTAGATCTCAACAAATTACATATCAAGTAAACCATCTCTATACTCTAGATCTCAACAAATTATATATCAAGTAAACCATCTGCATACTTTAGATCTCAACAAATTACATATCAAGTAAATTATCTCCATATTCTAGATCTCAACAAATTACATATCAAGTAAACCATCTGCATTTTCTGGATCTCAACAAATTACATATCAAGTAAACCATCTGCATACGCTAGATCTCAACAAATTACATATCAAGTAATAAACCATCTCCATACTCTTGATCTCAATAAATTACATATCAAGTAAACCATCTGCATACTCTTGTACAGAGCCAATCAAAGATGACAATCCTTGGTATCTTGTTTAGATTTTGCGACAGTTGCTGATAATATTTACCCACAATACATTACTTATCAGCTGCAGCCTCTTATACTGCTCACAAATGGAACATATCTAATCTGACAGTGAGTCAGTGTTCTTATCTGTTCATTACTCACAGCAATGCTTTGAAACTTTTGAAGTCAGTTTTAATTTAGATTCTTCTTCACATCCAAATTGTATTTCTGTTTTTACTTTTGTGATTAATGGGCTTACCCATAGATTGATTTGATATTTTGAAGACTAGAAATTTGAAGGCAATATCCTGTGACTGGGAAACCAACAGCAACAGGAAATATGACAAGTGATCACAGAAATCAATTGCATACATTTATTGCATCTCAGTCGCAGAAATATTCTCCATCACTCTGATTTATTATTGTATTAGCTAAAACATAAATTCATTGGGAGGGGGGAGTGGTGGGGTGGATTTGCCCACCAAAAGTGGAGGTGGGGGGAGAAGTCACAACTTTGGAGTTGTCTACCGAAAGTTGGGGGGGGGGGGGGAGCAAAATCATAAAATCACTAGAAAATAAGCATAACAAAAAACATAAATATGGAGAGAAAAAAAGTATGTTGGATGCCCTCCACCCTGATTTCAAGTTCCACTGATACAGGAAGTAAATCTCTTTATCCTATTCAGGCATTCATTTTGCCAACTTGGAATCAAAATATAACCTTGATCGTTCTAAACCTGCATATGGGCTGTTACTTTTGGCCTTCTCAGAAATCATAACAAAGATATTTTCCTCTTTTTCTTCGCAGTTTCCAGGAAAATCTTTCGGAAACCTAGACGTTACTTAGGATTACCAAGTGTGCTGCCAGTGCCTCCAATACAAAACATTGAACCTGAGGCCTCTTCTAGTGTTTTTGCAGTTGGGCCTAGCATTATGACAAATGGTAGGTAATTTTAGTATAGTAAAATGTATCATGTCAAATTTGGCATAGGTGTATGGGTGGGAAGGGAGGGGGAGGGGCGGGGCGGTAGATTGTTCAACCCAGGACTAGGGACTCCAATGACTCCCCAGAATGTCAAGAGTTTAGAAACTTTGCTAAAAAGTCCAAAACATTTTGCTTAAAGTTGAAACAAAATTGTATTTCTTTTTAAAGTCCTCTTTTATATAAGATAAACTTGCTTGACCCATAAACTAATTCTCTAAAGAAATGAATACTTAATTTTTCACATAGGCCCTAATGTTGATAAGTTATATATATATATATATATATATATCTTGAATTGTTTTATATACAGCACTTATTGTAGATTTTGAAGAGAGCATATAAGGAATATGGAATCGTACTGCTCCTTAACTTCAGTAGAATAATAACTTATAGAAAATAAAAATGGATAAATAATTTTAAAAGACTTTGAAACTGAATTTATGTAGGCCTCAAGCATCAAGGAAATTATTATTTCTTAACTTTGCACAATTTTGTTTTATTGTTACATTTTTTTATTACTAATAACTGACTGAAAAATATACGACTAACTAAACTAGTGACGTGATATTTTCAGAAAATGAGCCCATAAAAAGTATTCCAAAAAAAATATACATTTTTATGATTAATAGTAAGGATATATATCATCCGGCAGAATATAAAACTACATTGAATGGTAGGATCTTAATGAGAACAAGAACATTTTATGGAGAAGAAGAAAAGGTTTGTTGATTAATAGTAATTTTGCATGATGGTAATTTATGGCTTGATTAATTCTCACAGGTAATATTTCATGAATCCTTCGTTAGAAACTGCTATATTTGTATTGTGCAAAATATGTAAATGCTCAAGATAAACTTTCAACCATTCATTACTCTAATTGACTTTCACGTTCAAGCCATGGAGCTATGAATTTACAAGTTTATGGACTGTAGCTGCTAGAGACATTTTATGTTTAAAAGCCTGGTAATATATTTTGGTGTAAACCAATCGACCTCTAAATTTTGAATTTGTTTATACATAGTTTTCAGTTATGGGTGATTAAAGTTATGGAATTGATCAAACTTGTTGTAATTTTAGTAATTGGAAAACAACTCAAAATCCTATTGCGACACCCAAATTGTCACATGTCGTGACAAAATCCCTGATTAGAAATAGGGAGAGCTTGGTATTTAAGGCGACAGATAAATAAAGAGACAACATTTTCATATGAACACAATGTTTGAAGCTTAATTCAAATTGTTTGATTGGTTGAAATTTCAACCAATTGCTGCATGATTCGTTCTTATTTCACGGTATATTTTAGATAAAACCTTAAGCATGGATAATGTGTAGTCCAGTGGGTTAAGGTGATGGACTTCAGAAATTTTTGAAGCAACAGTTGTAGGTTCGAATCTACCAGAACTATTTTTCTTAAATTTTGCTTCTTTTTTTTTTTGCTCAATAATTTTCGTCTGGTGACTGCTGTTGTAGTATTATTTAACTTTCTTCTCTCTAACAAATACGTGTAAAAAACAAGTTTACCATTAATCGTTATAGCGTTCTGCACTACGATTGAATCTTCACACACACACAACACTATGCATGCACATGTACAAACAGACAGGGATCTTGTGTGTTCCATGCAGAACTGCATGGTAGTGACGTGCAAATTTTCATCCCCCAAGTTTACAGAGACCCAGAGGCGGCAGAAGATGTTTTAATCTTGGGGGGGCACTGGATTTGAGGGGCACTTTCTAACTAAACTATTTTCAAAGCATACACGACAGCATGATATAGAGGAAATATGGCTTTAGAGGAAAAAAATAGCTTTAGAGGAAATTACGTCACCCCCTCTATCATCTCCCCCTGACACCAAAATTTATAATCTTTTATTGGTTCAAGACTTACTGGTGACCCTTTGTTTCCTGATTTGCAGCCACACAAATTTGTCATTTTTAGATCAAGATATTTAGGACCAAAATTTGGGAAAATTTGACACCAAGCTCTAAAAAATTGGGAAATTAAGAGATTAAAGTCTCGAAAATATTTAGATCATAATTAGTTCATTGTATTGATCATGATTTGGAAGATTGAAAATCGCAAACAATGTTAAAGGTAAATAAAGAGGTCCTTAGAACTAGTAAGGAATGGTTCAGGAGTATTTTCATCATTTTCTCAGCTGCATAAAATTAAGTCAAATATATCAGAATTTGTTAGACAAGATGGCCCAATTTTAGACAAGATAGCCCAATTTTAGACAAGATAGCCCAAATTTAGACAAGATAGCCCAAATTTAGACAAGATAGCCCCAATTCAGACAAGATAGCCCAAATTTAGACAAGATAGCCCAAATTTAGACAAGATAGCCCAAATTTAGACAAGATAGCCCAAATTTAGACAAGATAGCCCAAATTTAGACAAGATAGCCCAAATTTAGACAAGATAGCCCAAATTCACACTCAGTCCTCAGCGAATCATTGGTGTTCTCCAGACCCTAATTTCAGGGATTAATTCAGTGGTCAAGCAAGTTTTATTTTTTATAAAAGAGGACATCAAAAAAAAAAAAAAAAAAAAAGTTATATATTTCAAAGAAAGTTTATTGAATTTGTTCACTGTTTAAGTCATTTTCCCTCAAACTTTCTTTATGTGATATATTATAAATACCATTCGTAGATTCAGTTTTACCACTATTTTTCTTTGCCATATCCCACTTAAGCCACAATTTTGCAGCACAAAATATGATAGAATACATAAAGACTTTATTGAATCTGAGGCTGTGACATCACAATTAGTCTGATTTCAGTCATTTCTACACAAATGATACCAAACTTTAAACTTAGATATCTCCTTAACGGAATAAGATTTTATCTCCTTAACGGAATAAGATTTTTGAATGCTTTCTTCACCGTTTTGTTTCTTTTGAAGTCCTCTTTTATATGAGATAGATTTGGTTGATCGCTGAACTAATTCATTAAAGGTGCTCCAGTACTGAAATTTGGGTAACTTGTACAAGTGTTTGTGTTACTTTCTTCAACCTGTCAATTTAAAATATCAGTTATAATAAGGCCGGGGACCTGTCTTTATTATTTAAAAAAAATACTCAAGTTTCATATATGTAACATGGTAACTTCTGAACTTTACAAAGAAGTTACAAAGAAGGTGGGAGGGCAAGGGCCTGGGCCCACATTGAAAGTTTTACCTGGGTCCTAATTCAAAGAGTCCCCACTAATGAAAATTGGAGTGACTTGCACATTCTAGGAGGGTCCTATTTTAAGTATTTTAAGGAGCTTTTACAAATTTTGTGTGGGGAAAATAAAGGTAGGCAGATGTGAATGCTTAGTCAGTAGGAAAAAAAAAAGTCCAATGAGGGCTGTTTGAATGCCAACTATCTCTTTATGAGAAGTTAAAAATAAAGCGTGTCAAATTTTGCAATTTTAATCTCTACTTCTGTTTCGTTCTATAAAAAAAGGGCACTTGTCTTCAATCTCTGAAAAGGGCACTTCTTCCACTGTTAAAGGGTAATTTTCCTCTCAGCTGCAAAAACTTTTGACGGGAGGGGGCATGTGCCCCCTGTGTCTTCTGGTTCTGCCGCCTCTTTGCATTGACCTATGATGTATGAACTGTGACAAGCCTCCCTCTTTAAAGAGCTCAAAAAGAGTTATAAAAGCTAGTGAAAAAGTTTATCTTGAATTTCCTTAATGCATTTTGTAGATAAAAATTGATTTTCAGCAAAGCCAATGAATTTGCCATTGGCCTTTCCAAATCTAAATCAACAATTTCCAGAAAACTTTTAAATAATGTCACATGGACGAAATTTAGGCGTCCATAATGGACTAATTGTTTACGGGGGGAATCGTAGTCAAATAATGGACTGTTTGCACAATTATGCATGGTATGGGACCAATTGATGATAAAATGCTCCTAAATGCTGTAATCATGCATGCGTTATACACAATGGTAATAAATGCGCTCATTGTATATTAGAGTATTTCCTGCAGCAGGATAATACATGCACTCATTGTATAGTTGAGTATTTCCTGCAGCAAGGTACTACATGCACTCATTAAAAAGTAAAGTATTTCCTAGCTGCAGCAAGGTAATACATGCGCACATTGTATAGTAGAGTATTTCCTGCAGCAAGGTAATACATGCGTTCATTGTATAGTAGAGTATTTCCAGGAGCAAGGTAATACATGCGCTCATTGTATAGTAGAGTATTTCCTGCAGCAAGGTAATACATGTATATGCGCTCATTAAATTGTATAGTATTTCCTGCAGCAAGGTAATGTGTTCCTTGTATACAGTAGTAGAGTATTTCCTGCAGCAACTGGAGCTGATTGGTTGTGTGAAAAAGGGAAAATTCCCCCAAGCAGCTGATTGGTCAAAGTGCTGAAGAAATTTAGTTCGGCTAAATTCTTTCTGTCTCTGACTTTTAAAGGATGTTTCTTTTATTCCCGCCTCTAATTTGGGATTATGATGAGTAGGCCTTTTCCATAATCTACAAAACGTTAATTTTCATAACTTTTCAGGAAGTTTTTCATTTTGTTTTACTGATAGATCCACAGCCAGATGAGATTTCCTACTACGAGGATTTCTTTACAACTGAAATGATGAACACTTCTACCGTGCTGCCTGACCCTGCTAAAGGGTGGGTCATGAGCATTATCACTCTTGTGACATTTGCGATGGGTAAGTTTCATAGACACAGGAGCCTATTTTGTTTCAGGGAAGGGAGAGTGACAGTAGCGTGGTGCAGAAGTTGTAAATTGCACTTAAAAATTTAGTATGTTGAATCAATTTGGATTTTGTTTTTATGGTTTTTCTCCCCTGGAAAAAAGTCTAGCTACGCCACTGGAAATGGCATAGCCAGCATCCAAACAGGATGTGTGTGTGTGTATGGGGGTGGGGTGGGTGAGGTTTTTTGTGGATTTTGGTGAATCCTGATTTTTCCACAATTGTTGGTCAACAAACAATAATTTCTGATCTTTTACCAAATTTATCACACATTATATTAATATCACCTCTAAAAAAATTGTCAGAATATGAGAATCAATCCAGCTACTAATAGAATAATGCAATGAGTTTCGAAACAACTTTTTAAGTACAGCTTAAAGGCCTATGGACACAAAAATTTCTATGTAGTCTTAAAAAGCATTCAAATCAAAGCACAATCATTTTTTTTATGTTAAAAATAACAGTTTTAAGCTTTTGAGTCATGGCTGATCAAAAGCCAAGTAGATCAATGTTTAATTTGTGCTACATTTGTAAGGGCGGGCAGCTCAAATTCTTTCCTCAATTTCATTTCTCCTGAAAATAGAATTTTGATTGGGGGTATGGTAAAGAGTCAAAAGTTTGGTTACAAATTGCGGTGTCACTTTAAAGAATTATGATTGACATTAGTTAAAAACATAGGATTTATAACAGATTTTCATGAACATTTGTATTTAGTGGATGCATGAGATTTTCAATGCTGTAAAATGGCAAAATTTGTAATCAAGTTTGACATTTTTTTACTCGTGGATTTTAATGGATTAAAGCAATGTAGCCAATGTAGCTCTTTTTTTTAAGGAAGGGGGATCAAGCTCTGCATATAAAAAGTTTAAACATTACAGATTGATAGCCTGCTACCTCCTCCGAGCTAAAGATTTTAAATGGATGTCTGCACCCTTCCCTTTTCCAAACATAACGTCAGCCCCCTAACCCACCCCCGAGAAAAAAAACATTGTTGAGCCAGTGTTGCCTCTACGTATCCATATACCTTAAGTAACACACAACCAATTTTCAATTAACATTAATTAAACAGTGAGAACTTTCAAATGGTTGGCATCAATGTACACCATTTATGCCCACTTATGGTTAAAGGATTAGTTCAGTGGTCAATTACAAGTAGGGATGTACGGATCCAAATTTTTGGATCCGCCGAAACCGTTTTGCCGGATCAGGTTGAAATCGGCCGGATAAAATCCGGCCGAACCGGATTTTTCATTGCTTACAACAATTCTCATAATCTTAAGAAACAAAGGAAAGGGGTGCATGGGGGCAGGGGATTGTCAAGTTGGCTACTAATGGCTAGCAACCCAAATTTTTTAGAAAATAATAATTATTGGGCATATTGTGATGAAATCAAATCAAAATTAGTGAAAGTTCTGGATTAATCGTAACATCTTTAATATTATAAAACTTGAGACTGTCATACATGTGTTCTTACTGAGGAAGTCAAATGACACTATGGAGGGAGGAAAGGGTCATTTATCTAACCTTAACATGTATTTGAAGTGCATGTATGTGCAAATTGTATAAAAATTAAACTAAAATAATTAAGGACAGTAACAAGGTAATAGAAATGGATACAAATTCTTTCATGTTTTACATTTGGAAAGTAATTATTCTCTGAATTATTTTTGTGTTATTTCATTAAAACACCTTGGAACCCTGAATTACTTGTAAAACAGTTCACTTAGATAAGTGCGGGAAAAACATTTTCTCTTTTTCAAGAGCAGGAGAATCTAAGCAATGAAAAATTGTGGAAAACAAATTCAGTCAACCTACATGTACATGTACTTTTATCTACAAATTTCATTAATGTCTCTAAGTGTAAAATTGTTAACAACTGGTGTGGTTTTATTTATTATCTGTTACAGCCCAATCTGTTTCAAAATTTCTATTGATTTCAAACAGCTACATGTCTTTATTCCGTTTTAAATGATCATACGCGTAACATAAGCCAATTTGTTCAGTGTTTTCAAGAAGAAAATACATTATCTATACCAAGAAAAATCCAGATATTCATGTTTGTTTTATATTTCATATAGTTGTAATGTACCACAGTCTCATAATGTAAATCTTCAATTGTTAAAATTGCCAAAAATCGGTTCGGCCGGTTTGGAAAAAAATCCGGCCGAACCGGATTTTTTCCCGATCCGCCGATAATCCGCCGGACCGGATATCCGGTACATCCCTAATTACAAGTCCATCTTATATAAAAGAGGACTCACAACAACAATAAAAAATGGGGAAGAAAGCATTCAAAAATCTTATTCCATTAAGGAGATATTCAAGTTTAAAGTTTGGTATCCTATGTGTAGAAACGACTGAAATCAGACTAGTTGTGACATCAAAGCCTCAGATTCCTCAAAATCTTTATGTATTCTATCATAATTCTTCTTGCGATTTTGTGGCTTAAAACATTGGATATATAATAAAGTATTTAAAGTGAATCTTGTAAGGGTAATTATAATTTGAAAATAATTCAAATAGTAAAAAAGTAAAATAAACTTTCTTTAAAATACATTAACAATTGTAAAGAATGTGAGGATATCAGAACCAACCTTTTAATGACTTATTTACCCATTTTACACAGATCAGCCATCAGCTCTTTAAACTTGAATATTCTTGACGGAATCAGATTTTTGAATGCTTTCTTCACCATTTTGTTCTTTTTAAAGTCATCTTTCATGTAAGATAGACTTGCTTGACCCCTGAACTAATCATTTAAACATCAAACAGTGAGAACTTTTAGAGGTTGGCATCAATGCCAACTATCCCAGTTAAAAAAATGAATTTTATTGCTAATTTGTTGGATTTTAACAGAAAATAGCTATTTCAACTTGATTGTCATGTGACTTCTTTTCCCTTACAGAAAATTCCGACTCAACATTGCTGGCACTCTTACTGGGAGGCTCCATTGGTGTCATTCTTCTTCTGCTGGTAGCAATTGTGAAATGTTACTATGATAACTGGCGCCTCAGAAAGAAGCTTGAGAAAGGTACTTTTAAAGTCTTAGTAGGGAACACTTTGCTGAACAAAATGATTATTTGCCAAAAGTTAGGGTAGCACAAAACTAATTGATTTTTATTAACGATGGGTCAAAAAAAGAGCCCCGTCCCAGTGTTTACATTAAGATGCAGGATTGCAGGATTCCTGCAAAAATGATTTCAAATCCCTTCCAAAAAATTAATTATTAGGGGGGAAAAATCCCACAAGAGAATAAAATAACGACATAACTTAACATACAGAACAAAGAATTTTTGCGGAACTACTTCATATGTTGCAGCAGTAGTAATGGTACAAGTTAGACCATGATCGTTTTGGCATAAATTAAATTTAAATTGTGCAAAAATGTTATAAAAAGTTTTAAAATAAAATAAAATAAACATCGTTTTTCTGCACCCCCATACTGGCAAATTCTGATGAAAGTTGGCAAAAGGAACAAAAACAGACCCAGTACAGGCCTCTCATTCGATGGTTACATTGTTGTGTTGGTCAAAACAAATTGTGCATGTGTAATAAACATGATGAAATATACAATGTAATAGTAATGCAATCATGTCGTCTGCTAGTTAGGAATGTTATGTACAATAGACCCTATGTAGATATATACAGGACTTGGTTTGATGTGATTTATAGTAACTTCTACACATGTCACGTAATTATTAAGTGTAGTAGTGGTAGTTGATTGTGTTTTACGTTTTAAATTTACTGCTCTGCTCTGCAGTGTTGATCGATCCCAATCCTGTTAAATATGTCTCACTTCTAATTTTCTACATTTTTTCTGAAATTACTAATTGATGACCAGCAAAATACAAAGCTTCAAATACCTCAACACATGATTGATGAAGAGACAGTTCTATAGTACAATAGAAAGACAACTGAGATATGTACATGAACCTGTTTTTCCATTACATTATCCATGACAAGTTACTTTACAGATTGAAGAATAAATTTAAACTGCTGAACAATCAGTAATAACATCACGGTCAAGAGAAAACTAAGATGTCTGATGATTTTAATACTCTAAATCCCCCCTCCTTTTTTTTTGTAAATTCCCCCCTCCCCCAAATTAAACAAGGCCCTGCAAAAAGCTGAATAAACATTTTTGAGGGGCTGCTATTTTACGAAGGAATAATGCACTTGTCAGTTGTATGACTCACCCCTACTACCCTTGGCAATGTCAATCAAATGTGAGTCATTGACATATGAAACAGGGACTAACATGTGCATCATTGTACCAAATTGTCAGTCACCAGAGTATCTCTGGGGTGACTAAATTTACTTCAGACCTCTTCACTCTGTACAAAGGTGAGTGATTTGGGGTAAGTCATTTCCAAAGAAATGTCAGTCACCTAAGTGACAGAGGGTTGTGTCAATGTACAATGCTTTAGTCACCCACCTTGGTGCAATGACTCACCTTGTCTGTGGTGTAGGGGTGAGTCGCACAATTGACAAGTGCATCAATTTGAGAGATGTAAATTTTGGTAGGTAAAAAGAAATTTTATCTCGACAGTAAATCAAGAATTTGGTTAAAATCACCTTAATAAAAAAAACTATATTTGTTTTTATTGTGACTATTTTATCATTCAACAATATTGTTGTTGGACCAGGCCATTTATAACCTGTTGACTTCAGACCCCCACCTCAGGTGAACCCTGAACCCCAGTGAACATTACCGACATCACTATGCAGAAAACAATCCCCCCAAAAAATCCTTGCTGGTACACGCTTTTATTATCATTAAGACTTCAATGGTGCAAATAATAAGTCCAGTGCTACTGTAGGAGAAAGAAAAGGAATAATTTAGTGGTTAATCACGGCCACCTTTCAGTAGGGCTATGCTCAGTGAAAATATCTTTAAGTGATTCTTTAAATTTTGGAAAATAATTAAAAAATCTTGTCTTTCAAGATTTTGTGAAGGCATATATATGATAAAGAGACTGTTGGTGGGACTTTGCTGCACCCTTGCTATGATAAGAAAAAGGATTTACATAATAATTAAAAGGTCATATTTGTGTCATACTTCACAAATTAGCATACAAATATGCACTGATGCTTAAATCTAAAAACTGTAAAAATGGTCAATTTTTCACAGATTTTGATGATTTTTGCTTCTTGCATGATTTTGAATATAATTTAGTCTAAGAGCAATTTAGCAGATTCTGGCTCTACTAGACTGTACAAAAATGGCTCAGCATATGTAAAAGACTTGAATATTAATATAGCTATTTTTTTTACTATAATCTTTTGCAGTCACCAAACCAACTGCACAGGGGAATGGCATGTTACTTCAGGTCCAAGAAGAAAACAGAATTGACATTGATGAATTATGGAGGCGGCCCCCATCCCCACTCATCCTCGCAAATCGAACATTCGATAATAGTGTAAACAATGAAAGGAATTTGGAAACGGAATTTGGTGCAAATACTAGCCGTTCAAGGGCGGGATCCACGAGAACGGTACCGGACAATGGTGATGTAAATCATCCTATCCCACAGCGTTATGGATCAGAACGTTTTGGGGGCTCAGAACGAATGAGACCGGAGCGTTTTGGGGGGTCGGAAAATGCCAATTCAAATCGAATAGGGTCTGATAGGATAGATGTAGACAGATATGGAAATTCAAATAGGTATGGTGTTAACCAGTTTGGTGCAGAACGAACAATTTCAGACATGTATGGGCCTGACTTACATCGAAATCGATTGGGGTCCACGGATAGTGGAAGTATTATTCATCGGGTAGAAATAGACTCAAATCGGAATACGATACAAAGGATTGAAAGGGTGCCAAGCGAGAGTACGACAGTCTCCTGGAATTCTAGGTACCCAGCTGGGAGTCGATCGCAAGAGTTGGACAATAATAGAAATACCCTTCCCAGAGTTGAGAGGCAGCCTAGTGATATAACAATGTACTATAATGATAGGACACTACCTGGAAACCGACAATTAAATAATTATTTTCCTTGAAAGAAGAACAGTTGGGGATAAAATGGTGGTGCTATTTCAAAATGAATTATAGAAATAATTGTACACGTTGCTGTAAAATATGTATGTTAACATTTGTGTCTTTAGACGAACTGATCTGCTGACTATGTCAAAGAGGCTGGACTTCTTAGAATATTCTTCTCTTTTGTTATTTATTTTTTATTTTTCAGACAAGTTTTGCATAAATTAAGTCGGGTTTGAGGACCATGCTGAAACACATTAAATATTTTAAAGGAAACTTCTGGATAACGTTTTCATGGGTGGGTGGGGGTGAAAATGGATTTTGATTAAAATTCTGAAAAATGATATAAAATAAAGCAAATTATAATGAAGCGAGTATTCTTGCATTCATCTGTAGTCCCCAGAAAAAAAAGTATATACAAAAATAATAATAAAAAATATATACAAATTCACCGATACACTTCAAACAATAAAGCCAGACATTTTCATAACTTGACCATTGGATTCCAAGTCTCAATTGGACCCACTTTTTTTGAAAATCCTTGATCCTTACCTGCTGAGTATGTCGTACTGCTTTGAAACATGCAAAGTACTTTAATACACAAATAAGTCAAATATAAAATTGTAATTGAGATGGGTTTGTGGGGGCAGAACAGTGGTGGTCTTGATAAACAAAAGATGCTTTCAAGAATTAATATCAGCTTTATTTCACAATGATTCACTTATTTGTATCTTTTGTTTTGTTTTTTACTCAATGAAAAAAGATATGTAATGTTCATCTCGCTAAAACACTTATACCTCAAAGTAGATATTCAAGCTTCAGGCCTTTTCACACTTCAGAAATCTTTGACTGAATGTTTTACTGTAAATTTCAAGATGGCGTTGATCATGTATAGTTCTCTCAATCCGTGTTAAAACCAACCCTGCTTGGGAGCACGGTTATCAGCTGTTGACCCGTGTTAAGAATTCTGACACGATCGGACCAAATACAAGTCATAGTCGGAATGACTCGTGTTATCGTTGAGCAATGCGAATGCATAGTGGACTGAATTGCGTTGAAGTTTTACAGAGTTGACACGCATTGCGGACACGTGACTTTCAACACGGGTGAAAAATAGGTCAAGTGTGAAACGGCCTTTAGATGTAGTTTACCAATTTGTACTTTCTTTAGAGTTATTGATGTTTAGATTGAGTCTTTCTGATACAGAAAGAAGTCTTCAAGTGCAATTTCTTTGTTCTTGGTTTGTAACTTTTGTGTTTTGTCTTTGAATATGTAAATAAGATGCAAGCTTAAGCTGACCAAAGTTGAATTGAGACTTAAATTCAAATTTGTGAAGTTGGGAAATTATTCATCTTTTCCTCAAGCCTAATTAATTTGTGGAAGAGTATTGTGTTATAGTTCATATATATCTAAGCATGTTTTTCTGCAATGTGATTGGATGAGAGGGTACACATCCCTACCTTGCATTGTGCATTATCCTGTGACAAACATGTTCTGGACATGACTCCATAATACAGAGAGTTATTCTATTTTTTGCTAGGAAAGTACCTTATCTCTCACTAAATTTTGGTGGTTAATTCTGTGCCATATTTTCAACTTTAAAAGATAAATTGCATATTTTGCCATTGTTTCTCCTTTACTTCAAATAAAAAAAAATGCATCAACAGCATAGGTGCATTAGTGGGCAGGAGAGGACGGGAACTTTTGCAAAATTATTTATATCTTATTTGTATGGTGATATTTTTTGTATCTTAGTATGGTTTTGTGACATTGCCCTACTTTGGGTTGACAAATCCTGTCCATGATGAACAAGGTTACAAGTTTCACCCTTATTGTTCCTTTCCCCCTCCCTGTTATTTTATTTTGTTTCTATACTTTCTTTCTCTCTCTTTCTCATTTTATCAACTCAGGCTAATTACCACCTTGAATGACTTATACTAATTGTAGAGAATGGAGTATCTTGGTGACAATTTGTGACAACATTTCATTGTCCCAAAATCTGACATTCCGTGACATTTTGACAATTTTGTGACAACATAAACATAAACAGGTGTATTAAATTTTGTCTGACATTTTGTGACATGTTTGACCCCTTCACTCACACTCATTGGTAATTTGATGTTGCATTTTAGTGATAGATTCCATTTTGCATGAAACGGACAAAAAGTAACCAAATGATCCTGTCTTTGAGCATCACCGGTCCACTGGTCCATCTGGTGAATCTATGCCAATCAAATGTGACAAAGGCAAAACTGATGTGACATTCTGTGCAAAAGGTGCCAAAAATTATGTAAGATTTGAGACACAATTATGTGACAAATTTGTAATTTTGTGACATCTTTGACAATTTGTGACAAGCTATCAATCATCACTCCATTCTCTATAATTGCAATAGCAATGCAATTTCTGATGTATGTGGACTGGGCTGCCAAGAGCCAATGCGGGCACAGGGGTATCTTGAACATATGTGCCTCTTGATAAGCCAAATTTGATTACACAAGATGGGCGGTCCTTTGTAACATAATTTGTACGAGCCCCTATGTCCCCGGGTCCAGGGGAAATTAAACTCCCATTTCAGCAGTACTGCATCTTGACATGACACCAGAGGCATAGGAAGTGAAGGAGGGGGGGGGGGTAGTAAAACTGCTCCCTGAGAGGAGACCCTATGCCCCTGGATGACAATGAGGTACTGCAAAAAAAAAAATACATAACCGCGAAACAATCATATCATGCTAATAGCTACAATCCCATGGATTCTTTTTGTGTTTTATCCAAATTTGGAGGAAAAAAACAATCATTAAAAGTGATTCAACAGAATTGGATCAAACCATAAATTTACATAAAATGGGCATCTGTAAATTTGCTTTAAAAAATGCAAAAATATGCCTGAAAATTAAGATGGCCAAATTTTGTAATTGATTTTGATATATTTTGTTAACGTTTTCATGGGTTTATAGATTTTTAGAGCCGTTCAACATCTGTTGCCTTTACATGGTTATATACCTTCATATGATTTGGTGTTTACAAGACTAGTCTGGCATTTACCTCATGTAAGATTCAGTCAAGTTGAATCAAGTCCTTTGCATTATCAGAACTGGACAAAAAACAGCATTATTCATTAAATGGCAATACTGAAATGTTCTGTTCCTATTGAAATAATGTTAAGTTTGCATACTGTACATTTCATCTTAGCACTATATCATTGAAGTGTTCAGGTACAAGGACTGAAATTGGGGATACACCCATCCACACCTGGAAACACAACCACACCTGGAAACACACAACCACACCTGGAAACAACATCTAGGGTTCCAGCAGTTGTAACCTTGGGAATTTGCAGGAAGAAAATGTTTGTTTTCATTAAAAATATATATTTTAAGATTTCTTGAGTAAATAACATGCATTGTAAATGTGTTTTACAACCGTCCCCATGTAATTGTGTGATGAAAAGTACATTGAATTACAAAAGAGGGAAGCATATAAAGATATATTTACCACAATATTATTATTTCTGTCACGATTTTTCATGAGAAGATTGTTAACACTTTTACTCAGAACCATGGGAAATTGTATAATTAATTCCAACTCGGCATACAACTACGAAAGGTTAGCTGTAGAATATGGTGTGTTTACAGCCTTTAAAAAAGATGTGAAAAAAGGAAATAACTAAAGCTCCCCCCTCTTATGAATATTCATGTTCTAGAATCATATAAATCATCTATTATGTGAAACAAACCAATTGTGTGCTATATAAGAAACAAACAGTAAAGCTTTTTTTATGAATTTTTAAAGTAATAGATATATCATGACAAGGACTGCAATGATGTAAAATAATTTGTGCAAAGTCTATGAATAAAATCATGCAACTATTATATCAGGGAACGCTGAATGGAGATTGGCAGATTGATGAATGGAGATTGGCAGATTGATGAACGGAGATTGGCAAATTGATGAACGGAGATTGGCAAATTGATGAACGGAGATTGGCAGATTGAAAAAAATTACTATAGGATCTTAGATTCGGTAAGAGATGATATTTGAAATATTTGATGAGACGAAGTTGCACAATCTGCTGTTTGCAAAATTGTGACCCCAATTGTGAAAATTCAGTTCCAAACTTTAAAAACTTGTTCCAATCTGTTTTAAAAGCTGGTACTTCATTGGTTCCAATTGGAAAGTCATTCCTCCCAATATTTTGGGGAAATAATCAAAATGGTCACATCAACCAATAACAAATAAAATCTAAGAAAAAATGGAAAGAAATCTGTCTGAATTTGAAGATTGATTGATAAAATGTGTCATCAAAAAGGATCATATGTGACCTGTGACGTCCCTATTAGGGATGTCCTTAGGGTATTCTGATGGGGAGGGGGTAGGGGGGTATAGAGGCATTAGTTTGCAACTGGTGGATTCGTGAAGGTGCCTGAAGAGGAACGGTTGAACTGTCATGTTAATTTTTCCAACTTTTTTTTGGGAGGGGGGGGGAACACTCACCCCTACCCCTGTAGTGATGTCTCTGTATGTGACCAACGTAATCTAGGGGCCAAATTTATTAATTGACAATACCACATGGGGACCAAAATAAATATGTTCAGAATACATACCATATGGATTGACATGTATTTGGTTGTTCATGATTTTTAAAAGTAAACGGGTCGGGTTGTCAGGGATTTATAAGATGCCCAGGGTTGTTATATAATTAAAGGTGAAGCAAGGATTTGTTCCTTAAATAAGAGAACAGAAACAATGATCAAACATATTTTATGAGAGGGAGGAGGGGGGGAGGGGATAGTAGTGTGACTATATTTGTCAATCTATATAAAGGCATATTTTACATCATTTTGTTAAATCTGTCCATGCATGTATTACATTATATTCAATTTATTAATTGTAATGATTGATGAAATATGCATGAATTCACAGCTCAAGGAATTTCAAAGTTAACATTGTTATTTCTATTCAGAATAGAAGAGATATACGTAATATATAAGAATACATGTTTGGTAACCCTTACTCTACCAGAGCTTTTCCTTACTCTTTTTTTGGGAAGGGGGCTTTTTCACGAATTGTATTCCATTTTTTATGTTATGTTAAAGCTAAGACTTTACTTTGGTTTGCATAGAAAAACAAAATTCAGTCAAATATGCAAATTTATGCAAATGAGATCATAGATTCAGAATATTAGATGCCCTAAAACTGCTACCTTTGTGATATTCTGCTTTCTTGTGGCCAATTACAAAAACAAACAAAAATATTGATAGAATTTATGAATTGTTGAAAGGAAGACCTTTTATTTGATACTACTCTTGACTTTTTTTAGAGCATGGAATTTTTTATTTTATTTTGTTGACCTTTTTGACCTAAAAATTGACCTGATTTTACCAATGATCTATCTTATAGGATTTGGCACTACACTTTCCCATAAACATAAATTATAAGGTTTGATTTGTCAAGATATGCACACATTATGAAATTTGAAAAATGCACTCACCATTTCAAAAAGCATGTTGTTAATTTCAACAGGTTCTGATATTCCCTGGACCTCTTCTGGGTTGGGTCTAGATAGTAAAATTTAACATTGAAACAAGAGTCGTGTGGCATTTTTTGCGTATCACAAGAACGCCATTTTTTGTGTCTGGTCATAAATGTAAAAATTGAGTCATGATGCAGTAACAATGTTTTTGCCGCTTAGAGAGGGGGTATGTCTTTTATTGTGAATTCATGTGAAAGACAAATTTATTAGCTACGTACTGATTTTTATAACGTTTCATCAAATAAATATATAGGGGTGGATCATACAATTTTTTACAAAAAATCGCCAAAAAGTTGCCAAAAATTACAAAATTTGTCATATTTCACAAATGATTTTAAAATTATGACTAGGTATGAGCAAAATTTGAATAGATTTGAACAATTTCACTTGTCTACATATTATATATATATATATACACAAAATGTATACAATTTTTTACCAGGCTATTTTGTTTCTTCGATTTTTTAAAAATGTGCATTTTGGCGAAATTTTAAACAAAAAGTAAAATTTCAGAATGTTTACACAAAAGTTAATGGAAAAAACACATATCATGAAAGATCTTTCCAAGATCTATGCAATGAAACCATTAGCACCCCTATAGGATTTTGGCAAGGTCCCTATTTTTTTTATAGAAAAAGGTAGTTTGAAAACAGCGATATTATCGCCACGTGGTAGAGTAAGGGTTAAATAAGAGGAACAGTTACACGAGTTAATGATTACACATGTTTTATTTTTTATTATGGGGAAGGGGAGTTTTTTTTTATTGTAGAGAGAGTAAGGAGTGGGGATATTTTAGTCAATATGTATCAATAGGTAATATTCTGCCATATCTGTCTCATATATTATTATATTGTATTACACTTTATTGAGTCTCAATTGTGATGATTGATAAAACATGTGCATGATTTCACAACTCAAGGAATTTCAGACAATTAAATTGTGACAATATTGATATATTGAAAAGAAATTACATTATTCTAGAGAATAGATAGCAACTCTTACTCAATCTTCTTGTGCTATAAATGTAAGTGTAAAAAAACACCTTTGGTCACCTTGTAAATAAATGATGGAGCATCATTTTGAACAACTCTCTTTTACATAATACACATTGTTAACAGTATGACAATAAGATGAAATATTTTTGTAGAAAAAATATACTGTGAAAATATTGACTTATGTTCTTATTTAATCATAGTGAGAGGTATTAATACACAGATGCATGAGTGGCAGATGTTTGAATCTGAGGGATACAGAATTTGGGGTGGGGTGAGAGGGGTGGTACTTTCCAAGTGATTCTGAATAAAGCTTTATCCCCATTTCCACTTATTCTCCTGCAATGGCAAACAATTATATTAAAGATCAAGCAACCTAAGGGTAAGTTTTTTTTTATCAAATCATAGTGAGAGGTACACAGATGCATGGGTGGCAGAAGATATTTGAATCTGATGGGCACAGGATTTTGGGGGAGGGGGCACGATTTGGGGGAGGGGATACAGTATTTGGGGGGAGGGGGATACAGTATTTGGGGGAGGGGCATTTTTTGACTGACTTATCTTGAATAAAGCCTTATCCCTATTTCCATTTATTCCTGGTTTAAACAAATTGGGAGTCAATGATTCTCCCCTGATGGCACACTAATATAATATTAACCCTTACTCTACCACGTGGTGATATTATCGCTGTCTTGGCTCTGCCTCCCGAGCACATTTTCAAAAAGTGCTGGTAGAGTAAGGGTTAATCAACCCGCGACAAATGCGCCAACTCAAAAATATATGCAGCATGATCCCAGTGGGCGGCCCAGCCGGTCACTGAAGCGAATTGGGCCTGACTCTGCTGCTTGGAAGACAGAGGACCCTTCAATAATCAGCCCTTGATTAACCCTTACTCTACCACGCGGCGATATTATGGCTGTTTTGGGTGCCCCATCTTTGGCTCCGCCTCCTGAGCGCATTTTCAAAAACATGCTGGTAGAGTAAAGGTTAAAGATTCAGCCTTCCACTGCAAGAATCTGGGATTGTTCCGTGCATGGTGTGGGTGTCCAACCAGTACTCCACACCTGGTTAATAAATGGATGTGAGGATCTTGATGTAAATACTTCAATGGGGGCCCTCTCAGGATGTTAAAATTCTCACACAAATAATATATCTTTCATGGAAAGAAACCATAATCATTGCACATTAATGTATACCCGAACAAAAACAAAACTGATTTTCACTGTTTTAAGAACTTTTATTGTACAGTTTCATTTCATTTCGAGAAATTCATTTCTACAAATGTGATCAAATAAAAACATCATCGTTTATCAGAAAGAGTATAATGAAGGCTTTAAGTTTTGAAAGGATTTCTTTTTATAATCACTTATTTTTCAAAGATCCATGGAAGGAATGGACCAAATTTTTTTTTAAAGACTTCTGTTGCAGGAAACACAACTATTAAAGCTTAATTTGAAGTACAGTGTGACACACACAAACTGACAATAGACAGCTACAAAAGAGCATATAATTAAATACAGTTAGGCAATCTGGGAAATATCACCTTGGGTTCCGTCAATCCCTGATGAAAATTTGAGTTCTTCATATGTATGCAAAATTTGTGATGTATTACTACCGCAAAATCTTTTTGCTCTTAACAGCTTCTATTGTCAGAATGGACTGGAATAAAGCCTTCACATTACCATTATACTCCTTTTTTGTTACTTTATAAACTATGTACCAGAGTAGCAAACAAGAATTTTGTTAGCTATACTGGTACAGAGTTTTTTTAAGTACCGAAAAAGGAGTATAATGGTAATTTGAAGGCTTTATTCCAGTCCATTTTGACAATAGACATCCATTTTGAAAATAGAAGATGTTACTTCCTTATTGAAGGAATATTCCTACATTTAAAGGAATATTCCCTTTTTTTAAAGTAATATTCCCATGTTTTTCGTAACCTTTCATAAGAAAGAGAACAATTTTAAAAACAATTTAGTGTTGATATGCTGTTCCTAACAGAAGATATTCAAATTTTAAGGTTCACAAAAAATGCCAATAAAATAATAGGAAAATGCTCAGTGTGACATCACAGCAACACATTCTCCCACAAAGTTGATGTATTTCATTAAAATCTATCGTCCTTTTTTATTAGTAAAACTTGCTAGAAAAATAAATTGATGAAAAGTTAGGTATTTATATACATTGCCAAATATGCCCTACTTTAATAACTTTTGGAAAATTGTTTCTAATCATACAGAAACAACCAATTAACTTTGAAAGAAATACATAAACATTTGCAATGGAATTGTCTCTATGACATCAAACATGAATTCATCCTACTGCACAAAAACTTTAAAATGCAATTGAAAAATCTTTAAAAATTCATATCTCCTGAACGGAATATGATATCAACCTGTTTTTTGTACCAAATTGGCTCTACAAGTATGCTCTTTCAAATATAAGTTTACAAAAAATCATGGGAATATTAAAAAAAAAAACATGGGAATATTACAAAAAAAACATGGGAATATTAAAAAAAAGCCATGGGAATATTTCTTAAAAGGGTTAGTTCAGGGGTCAAGCAAGCTTGTCTTATATGGAAGAGGACTTTAAAAGAAACAAAATGGTGAAGAAAGCATTCAAAAATCCTTTTCCGTTTAAAGTTTGGGAACATTTGTATAGAAACGACTGAAATCAGACTAGTTGTGACATCATTTGGATTCCTCATATTATATCATTTTACTATATTTTGTGGCTTAAAAACCATTGGATTTGTTAGGAGAGTAATAAAACAAAACCTAGGAAGGGGTTATAATAATACACCACCTAAAGAAAGAAAGTTCTAGGAGATATAATTCAAATAGTTAAAGAAACAATGTTAAAGAAAATATCTTTAAAATACATTAATATTTGTTAAGAATGTGAGGATGAGAGCGCCAACCTACCATAGTAGACTTACTACACCAGTCATTTCTACACAAGACAGAGCTTTAAACTATCTCTTTAACAGAATAAGAATAAGTTCTCTTTCATATAAAATAAACTGGCTTGACCCCTGAACTAATTAAAATAAACTGGCTTGACCCCTGAACTAATTGAAATAAACTGGTTTGACCCCTGAACTAAGGCTTTAGAAACAATGTAAATGACTATTTCATAACATCCAAAGAACCTTTGTCACAATTAGCTACTTCCCATAAAAACAAATTGGCAAAAAACATTGGATTTGCCCCATTCATACAGCAGTCCGGTCCACTCTCCCAATTGGGAGATCTCCTGACTAAGAGATCGAGACATGCGCAATGACCATAATTTAAACTGTTGCTTAGATGTTCAGCTGTTGAAAAATGTTTGCTTTTCAAAATCTGTAATCCAAAGTTGTATACTTTGCAAATGATATTGAAATTAATATTGGTGTATAATTTGAGGTTTTGCCGGTGACTAAAATGTTAAAATCTGCTCTTCAGAAACTATTGAAATGAATTTTTAAAGATTACTTTAAAATTCCCTGGTGAAAGTCAAAATTTGTGCTGGTGAAAATAATTTTATTGTTCTGTTGCACCAATAAAGTTAGAATATTTCTCATGCATTTTTCCTACTTTTGGCTTAAACCCACTTTACCATTATGTATTTCTTTAAAGAGATTTAATTAGGAAAGATGCATTGTGGGGTTATAATGACAAAAATGTCCCGATTAGGAGATCCCCTATTCAGGCGTGAACTGAACTACACATCATAAATTTGCCTAAAAATGTACAATTCATGACAGAAATATGATCTAACAATTGGTTACTGATGTTGCCAGAATTCTTGGTAACTCTCATGGTTTATAATTTTCATATTAACTGGCTTAACTCTAGGTGCATGGAAAATGTCCACATACTGTTAAAACAACTGTTAGAAGTTCTCAGCAGAAAGCAGCCAATTTGAATTATAATGGAATTGATAATTATATTACTTACCCACAAAAATACAGTCCTTATAATTTGATTCAATTTGCTAATAAATTCTTTTGGCTTGAGTTTTTTTACCCTATCACTTATTTTGCCTATTACAAAGTATACTTACAGATGGACAAACAACAAAGATTGTAACATGTCATCAAAAATAAACCAAACTATTTTCCTCTCAAGGGAAGCTATCTTTTACGCAGCTGAATCTTTCCAAATTGCACCATTTTACAACTATACGTAGTTACTCACATACAGGGCTGTAATTCTTATCCAAAAAGTGTGTGTGTGTGTGTGTAGGAGGGGGGGAACATGGTCTCTTATCCAAAAAGTGGGGGGAGGGGGACATGGTCTCATATCCAAAAAGGTGGAGGGGGACATGGTCTCTTATCCCAAAAGTGTGGTAGGAGGGGGACACGGTCTCTTATCCAAAAAGTGTGGGGGGGGGGACATGGTCTCTTATCCAAATAGCAGAGCGGGGGGACATGGTTTCTAATCCAAAAAGTCTGGGGGGACATGGTCTCTTATCCAAAAAGTGGCAGGTGGACAAAAGGCAAATTTTCCCCAAAATGTACTGATTTTTTAAAATTCTACAGAAGTTGGGGGAGGGGGTATGTTCCCCAGTCCACGGGAATTACGGCCCTGCTCACATATCATAAACAGCAATTGAGAGTAAAAATGACTGAAAATGATTGTAGCTTCTGGTTCCAGGACATGCCTATATTGACTAATAAAATTCAGTGATATTTGAAATTACTCTGTAGAATCAGTTATTTTTTTCTGCCCATTTTACCAATTTTCTGTTTGTTTTGCTTTAAACACCCTTACTATTGGTTTTGTCAGTGAAGGTAAACATATTCCTAAGTCATTAAAGAATACTGAAGTGCTTTCCATTACTTAGCTGGTACAAACTGTACAACATAAAAGTCCTGCCTTCCCCCATGTCATGAAGCATACAAATGCTATACATTATGGCACAGAATCCCTGGTTTGCAATTTGACCAGATCGGGCATGCTCTACCTATAAGACCGTATCTGTATTTCATGCACGTTTTGGCCAAGAAAAATCACGTTACACATGAAATTTAACAAAGCCTGCAGTAAGATGAAGGTAGAATTTAATATCACATTTGTATATATATATAACAGGCCGACAGCCATAATTTTTTATTGAGTGAGGAGGGGGAGGGGGGCACAAATGGAAAGCGGGCAGTTGGCCATTCTCCATATTCCCATGTTATTTTTATTTGATTAACATGAGGAGTGCACAGACTTTTCCAAGAGGACACGGCTCCCAGTTTCCCCTTGTCCCATACTGTGTATGGGCCTGATGTATAGCCTACCCAATCTTCTCATATGCCAAGTCTATGAAATGATGTAAAGGATCTGCCCATATGTACGCTCTAGATACAAACTCCAATGGGAATATCGAAACTACAGACTATCTATACAAGATAATCTGTGTGACATACATATCAGTCTTTTGCTTGGTATGGATCAAATTTACGAGAGGTCAAACAACAATTTGTCACCGAGGTCGCCAAGAAACGTTGTTTAGGCCCTGGAATTGCCTCTTGAGGGCATTTGTGTCTGACCAATCTGAGTTAAGGTAAGCATCTTCAGTGTCAGTTTCCATTTTCTGAAAAAAAATTGAAGGAATTATAAGATAAATAATGGACATGGGTTGGGCGAAGCATACGCAGAGAGCAGACCAACATAGCTTGTCATGCTCTTGAATGGAACACTCTGGGCAAACATAGGAGAGGAAGGCCAGCAATGACATGAAGGAGGACCCTTGATGTTAGGCTTAAGAAAATATGATTGTCCTGGTGAGAAAGTAGAGGGCTTGCCTAAAATTGAAGTAAATGGAAAAACTGCAGTGAACGTCCTATGCTCTCTGGGGAGCGAAGAGAACCAAGTAAGTACAGTATTTATACAGTAAGATATTGAAGATTTTGACAATATGGGAAAACCGTGACTTCATAAAGAGGGTGAGTCTGAGGGCTATCATTTGTTGGGTCTGGTCAATTATTATTTATTTCATTACTATCATTATCTCGCTTCTTATAATACACACTGGAGCCTCACTGTTAGTTAAGATCAGTGCCATGAGCTTCTCTGGACCAGGAAGGACAATGAATAAACCCCGCATGTTCCTGCTTCTCTTTCGAATAATGTGAAGAGAATCAGACAGTGATAGACTCTTCTGCTGATGGGGCGGACAATTAACATCTTCATCTACTGGACGGTGAGATCAAAAATTGGCCCTGAATGTGCCTCTCACTTTGATGATTTATGGTCACATCGGCTGAATTAACAAACGTGTGTGATGTGTAATGAAATCTAGAACGTAATAGTCACGCGATCATGTCATCTACTAGATCTGGAAATCATTTTTTCTTGTGTTCATCATTCATGATACAAAAAAGAAGTAGTGATATTAACAATTTGTGCCGTGAGTCAGTTTTCTTGAAAAATATCGTGATATACCAATATATCGCAATATTTTTCTTCACGATAATCGATACGTTATACAGCACTAGTAAATAATTTGCTTTAAGCCACGTACTCACAGTATGCACTTTTTCTATTTGTTTACATGTACTGTTATGGGCCAATAACTTGAAGCTTATTTGAATGAACGTAATTAATGGATTAGTTCAGTGGTCAGGTCAATTTATCTTATATAAAACAGGACTTTCAAAGAAACAAAATGGTAAAGAAAGCGTTCAAAAATCTTATTTTGTTAAAAAGATTTTCAAGTAGAAAGCTCTAGTCTTATCTTTGTAGAAATGACTGGTGAAGTAAGTCTACTATGGACTTAGCTGGCCCCCCTATCCTCACATTCTTAACAATTGTTATTGTATTTAAAAATATATTTGACTTTTTTCCCACTTCAGTTTAATCCCCTCAAACTTCCTTCAGCTGGTTAATTTTAATTACCCTTAAAAGATTCTGTTTTGCTACTTTCCTGACATATCCAATGATTTTTAAGCCACAATATTGCAAGACAAAATTTGATAGAATAGTGTACATAAAGGACTTTGAGGAATCTGAGGCTATGACATCACAACTAGTCTGATTTTAGTCGTTTCTACACAAATGATACCAAACTTAAATATTTCCTTAACGGAATATGATTTTTGAATACTTTCTTCACCATTTTGTATCTTTTGAAGTCTTCTTTCATATAAGATGGACATGCTTGACCCCTGAACTTATCCATGTTACAACTTCAAACTTGAATACATTGAGAATGGAATAAGATTTTATGACGGGGTTTTGAATAGTTGGTGTAGTTTGTAATTCTCTATAATATATGAAACTTGAATATTTGACGTAATGTCTGCTTTAATTCAGTGGGTTTACCTTCCATTCTTCCTGTTTCCTGTAAGCATGAAGCATCATTTGTTTTTTGTCCTCCTCGGTCACCAATGGCTCCCTGCCAGGTGGACCCTGTCCTTTCTGTTAAAGAAAGAGGGAAGTGAGAGTGCAAAGGTTTATACAATTAAAAAAAAAAACTTTGATCATATCAAATTGATGTCTTCATTAATTCAAAATACATTTCTTCATCATCAATTTTATTTTCATTAATCCATGATCATTTTTTAATCAATCAAAAGTGTTTTCATTGATTTAATATCAATATCTAAATATACCACATTCACTGTATTATGTGCCCCTGCTCTAATGAGGGCCCACCCAACATTTTTTGATGGGTAACATAATTCATTTGATTAATTTGAGGCTTAAAATACTCATGTTTTGTTACATTCTTTGCTTATTTTGCATGTGACGCTTAATGTTTTTATTTTTTGTGGTGGTTATTGCAGGTATGTTATTGAGAAATTTAAAAAAATAACAGAAAATTTGCTACCACAACTTTCGAAAGTACACCCAAAGTCACCCCAAAAACGATGCCAAGTTTTTCTTTTAAATCATGCAACTAGAATGGGAAAGGGATTGACTTTCATGTCCAAATCACACCATCAATTTTCCAATCTACATTAATTTTTGACACCTTTCACGAGACCATGAGTTTTGTGTCCTGTTTGAAACACTACCCGAGATTTGCAATAAATTTGCATTTCCTCAGCAACAAATTGTGACAATACAAATCCCTACACTGCATGCAATAAGCTCAGTGTATATTCCTGTCTAATTGTACCTTGACGTTGAAGACATGCCCAGAAATGATGTCATTTTGTCAAAACCTTTCGGGATGACTGCTTACTCAAATTTGATTGGATATACTTCTCTGTACTAGGATTTTATGCATGTGCGGTATGTTTGCAAAGATAAACAGGAAAAATACAAAGAAAAAAAACTGTGTTATATATTCACTGGAACATTGAAAACATAATAAATGGATTATGACTTTAAAAATAGTGAGGTCTCACATGCCTGGGTTATTGTGGGGCTACAACAGAACTCAATGCAATTCGAATAGCACACTATATCTGCGGCCTGAGCATGGGCGCTTATTAGGAAAAAACTTTAGACCTAAATCGTGGTGCAATTCTATTTTCATCAGCATATTATTTCGAATATGGTAATAAATTCTAACAACTAAACATACCTTTTGTAATTTGGCAATAATTTTTGTTTTCTCATTTTTACCGATGTAATCTTGCAATTTCTTTCCCGAAAGCATTTCCTTGCCAGAGAACCACAGTGAGGTGTTTTCTGGTTCTAGTACATGTAATGATGCCTGTTTGAAAGAGAGAAAATAAAATCAATAAACAATCAATCAATACAAAAGGGATAATGAAAATGAAAATCTACAGGAATATTCCTAAATGCCTTTCGTTCAAGTTTGGGCAGTGACAAAGCTACACACCAATTTTATCACCATCCATACTGTATATTACTTCTTGAGGTATATTGTCAACATACTGAAGAAAACAAGAAAGCAATCCATGGAGTTGCTGATCTCATCACCTTAGACATACAACCTAGTGGGGGCAATAACTAACAGGGTCACTAGGCCTATAGCTCTGTAACTTTGGCATAAAAATGTACAAATAAGTACATAATTATTCTCTAAAATCACATATGTGACCTCTGACCCTTGACCATAATCAATGAAACAACTTGTGAATTTTTTTACATTTATCATACCCTACTGTATGACACCATTGATGCTCACATCACACTTACCATTATATAACTATAGCGGAAAATGGTGAAAAGTGGTTTATAGCTCTGTAACCTTTGACCTTTTGACCCCAGTCTACGGGACACAAATTCATGTACCAAGGTATCATGGTACAACATAGGGTTGGTATAAATCTTGTAGTTTTTGAGTTTAAAATGCTACAAAATTTTGCATTAAAACACTTATTTGACCCATAACCTTTGATCTTTTGATCTCCAAATATTTTTAAATATCTTTTTAGAATGTTAAACCCTACCCACCTATGCAATTTGTAAAGATACCAAGCAATTCCTTTAAAAGATACAGCCATAAGCAAAAACTTGTTTCATTTGACGTGTGACCTTTGTACCTCAAAACCTTGGAGACAAAAGTTCCGGGCCAGGGGTACCCGACCACCAATTTTGGTTCATGTGTGTGTTACCCTTTGTGAGTGATAAGCAACACAAAAGTAATTGTCGCATATGCACACACACACACACACAAACAAACAAGGGACAGATGCAAAAATCACCAAATTTTGTCCCGTTCCAAAAACTTATAACCCTTACCCCGTAATATGAGGTCATAATATGAGACCCCCTGGTGGGCCCCACCAGCCCCCTATTATCAAGGGGGTGGCCATGTAGTGTAGAAGGTATAGGCAGTTGTTTGCCTATACAGCAAAGTGACTACAATATCTCATCCCCACATATACAGTATGTATTTGTGAGTGATGAGATAATAGCATTCCATTATCCTAATTTGTTGACAGAAGTAATTGAGCTGTACTGACAGTGTCAAACAGGAAGGGAGGGGAGGGGTCTATTTTACTTTCTGGGTCCACAGAAAGCCTTTAGAGAAAAAAATTCTGAAAGTTTATCATAACAACAATCATAAAACCGAATGTTTTAATTCAACCGGCAATATCTTTCTTTTCTTTGTTCTTACTTTCAATCACACCTTTTTCTCCTCCTTTTTGCTTTCTTGAGACCTGACCAAATTTCAGGGACCAGGGGGTACCAGGTACTGTGGTCTGCTATATTTTTCATCCCTGATGTCAAAACATAACTACAAACTTGGACAAAACTGTTAGTACAATTCAGCATTTTGAGAACTGAATATGTTATAGTGTTATGTTTCTTTGATATTTTTCCAAGAATTGTAACTCCCTACCCCCTTCCCCTCTTTTCAATGTTGAATTGACTTCTTTCTTAACATCATTTTCAGAAGAAAAAACCCAGTAGCAATGGCCAACATTAAATGGGGAGGTGAGGGGAAGGGAGAATGTTTAGCATAGTTAGGTGGGGGAGGACAACACTGGCATGTCAATGAAATTATGAAAATGTCCTTAAAATTTTAAGATATTAATTAGAAATGAAAGAATAGATATTAAAGAAGCAATAGAACAAATTTCCAGCATTTCTGATGTCTAAATGTGGAATGATTTACATAGAAAAGTAGGTTTATGAAAAGTATCACATAATTTTACCAAGTGTCTCAACGAGTTTTGTACAAGATTGTAAATGGTACCACAAATAATAAAAACATTGGAATAGAGAACTGGATAAGTTAGTGGACCCATGGGAGCCAGCACGAACACATCATGAAAACTACTGAATGAACTCAAGCAAATTGTCAAATCACTTTCAACACTTAGCTCACTACATTTCCTATCAATGCCAGGGATTGTGATGAACGTAACACACCAAAATGGCGCTCTTGTTCTAAGAATTTTGTTGAAAAGTCCTGGCTGTTTATATCACAAATGTTCCGTCTCAAATTTCACATACGGTTCGAACACATTCTGGGCCTATAATTCCAAAATACCCATTTATGATTACATGCTTATTTTTGCAGTGCATGCCTGGCCATATGGTATAATATCGCCAGAAGTATTCCTCTCGTTCACAAAGATTTCATGGTACGAGGCAAAAGAAAAGATGAATTCTCGTTATTTTGCCGGTATCGTTCAAATACAATATTCACCACTGCATGTATAATTCCATTCATATTTGCTTTGTAAATGGCTAAAAGAGGTTTTAAGTATTGACCATCAAGCTCCACTTGTTATGAGTATTGACCATCAAGCTCCACTTGTTATAAGTATTGACCATCATGCTCCACTTGTTATGAGTATTGACCATCAAGCTCCACTTGTTATAAGTATTGACCATCAAGCTCCACTTGTTATGAGTATTGACCATCAAGCTCCACTTGTTATGAGTTTTGACCAGCAAGCTCCACTTGTTATGAGTATTGACCATCAAGCTCCACTTGTTATGAGTATTGACCATCAAGCTCCACTTGTTATAAGTATTGACCATCAAGCTCCACTTGTTATGAGTATTGCCCATCAAGCTCCACTTGTTATGAGTATTGACCATCAAGCTCCACTTGTTATGAGTTTTGACCATCAAGCTCCACTTGTTATGAGTATTGACCATCAAGCTCCACTTGTTATGAGTATTGACCATCAAGCTCCACTTGTTATGAGTATTGACCATCAAGCTCCACTTGTTATGAGCATTACCAACAAGCTCCACTTGTTATGAGTATTGACCATCAAGCTCCACTTGTTATAAGTATTGACCATCAAGCTCCACTTGTTATGAGTATTGACCATCAAGCTCCACTTGTTATGAGTATTGACCATCAAGCTCCACTTGTTATGAGTATTGACCATCAAGCTCCACTTGTTATGAGCATTACCAACAAGCTCCACTTGTTATGAGTATTGACCATCAAGCTCCACTTGTTATAAGTATTGACCATCAAGCTCCACTTGTTTTTTAATTACTAAACTCCTGATCAAAGCTCTTACCTGTGTACCCCCTAGCTCTTCCCTGTCCTCAAACTCCATCCTGATGGGGTCATGTGGGGGTAGATTCATGGGGTAGACAATCATAACAGCACCCCTCAACTGATCAAGAGCATCAGTTACCATGGAATTCATCATGCATACATCAGCTTTCGCCTGGTCCTGTGCATAAAAAATCATCTTGAGAATTTGTTTTATATTGAAAATGTAAAAAAATCAGACTGAATGTTATAGTGACATCAATATTCTCAGTAAGACATGGACCCTAAATGCAGACCTGCAAAACATAATTCATACCATGGAGATGAAATGCTACTTAAAATCCCAAATATCTCACACAAGGACCATGTCACAATCGATGAAGTCATTGAAGTTATTGGGTCTTTGAAGGCCTTTACCAATTGAGAAGAGAAATAGAAATTAAAATGTTATGGTCGTGCCTCTGGATCGACTGTCCTGAAAAAAACCATTCTGTAAGGTACTATGCCAGGAACCACAAAGAGAGACAGGCAAAGGAAAAACTGGGAAGATAATATCAGATAATGGAATGATTTGAGCTTTAGCGTCTTGCAGAGAGCATCAGAGACCTGAGAGAAGTGGAGAGAGCTTGACAGGATGTGATGAGTGGTGTCCCAATGACCAGTTTGGTTATGTGGTGAGTGGTGTCCCAATGACCAGTTTGATTATGGGATGAGTGGAATACCGATAATGCAATGGGCAATCAAACTTGGTATACCCTAATTAAATGTAATCCATAAAAAAGGTATGGGGATCAAATGAACTCTAAAATTATTTTAGGCATGTTTGAATTGCAACAGGGTGGGGGTATACACTCTAAAGAGTGCTAATATCTGGTTTCTTTTATCATGTTTCAATCAATCCTCATGTTACATATGGTGACAGTTTGAAGTTGACCAAAGAGTTCTCATGGATTGATATTCTGTGTTTTAGCTTTTGCAAAGAGTTGTTAATAAGTGGAATGGTTGCCTGAGTGGGTAGTTAGCTCAAATTTGTTTACAATTTCAAAGTCATCATAAGTTCTTTATCAACTTTGGGCATCTTTGATACTGTATTTTTTCATTGTGGTGGTGGTGGTGGTGGTGGTGGTGGTGGGTGGTGGTGGGTGTGGTGGTGGTTTTGGTGGTGGTGGTGGTGTTAGCTTGGGCTTTTTATGAGGTAACTAGCCCTTCTTAGCCATCAACCTGTTATGTTACAAATAGAAGAGTTAGTGCTATGTATTACCTTTGAAATAATCTTCTTGGCTTCACTTCGTGTCTTGTTCAGCACATCTTTCATCTTGTCATTTGGAGCTGAGAGTGAGGAAAGAAATACATTTTCAAGTTATATTTTTTTTCTTATTAAAAGCTATGGGATTTTCTGATGTACGCAACATTTGTAATGTATGTTTGTTTGTTTGTTTGATGAGGGCTTAACAATACCACGACAATGAGCGTCAAATTGAGCCTAAAGGTTAGATCGTTCTAGAGGTAGAAAAGAAAATTTGTAATGTATGTACATGATATCATCCCTAATCAGACCTACAATCAAAATAACAAAAACAGATTGATAAACAAATATGCACGTTAAATGGATTCATGGACAAGATATCATTACTTTAATATGCATTTAACAGCTTCTATTTTAAAAATGGATTTCTATTGTTAAAATGGACTGGAATAAAGCCTTAGCATTGGCATTATACTCCTTTTTTGGTACATAAAACACTCTGTACCAGAATAGCAAACAAAAATTTAGTGAGCTATTCTGGTAGAGTGTTTTTAACTACCAAAAAAGTGGTCTAATGACAATGTGAAGGCTTATTCCAGTCCATTTGACAATAGAAATTTATTTTGAAAATAAAAGCTGTTATTTGCATGTTGATTTTCTTTACTTTCATAAATGATTTGAACCTTTATATTATAACCCAAGGTTAAAGCAGCCTCAATTTTAGTAAATAAATTATATAAAATAATAAAGATCTTACATGCTAAATCCCATCCTGTGACAGGCACACAAATCACATCACCAGATAAGCGTCTGCATGAGAGGGCCGCTGAGAACCAATGCAGGCCCGGGAGTATCGTGAATACTTGGGCCCCTTTAAAACCCAAATTTGATTACACAGACTGTTAGATGGTTTTTGACTTCTTTGTACACAATTTTATGGGCCCATAACATCCGAGTCCTCTAGGACCCCAGGCCCTAGGATAATGCACCCCCTTGTGGGTGGTACTGCTGCAGGATAATGGATAAACAAAATAAAAAATAACTGTATACTGAAAATGATAAATAATAACAAAATCCTTTTATAATCACAAACAAAAAATCCAACTTTCTTTTCAAGTCAAACTGATTGTTTTTTTTACCTTGTCCATTTCTTCGCCAATTTCATCCTTTCTTTCCACAGCGCCCCCACTTGGTATACACTTGTCTCCCCATTCATCGTGCAGTTTCAAATCTTCAATCTGGTCATCTGCCAGGCCCTGCATGTTTGGTGGAAGGGTAATGCCATGATCTGCTAACTCGTTTATCTCTAAAATGTAAATTGTGAGAAAATATTAATTTTTGACATCATAACGATCATGTAAATGTGTGCCAAAATAAAAATAATTCAATATTCTTTCTCTGAGTAAACTGCTCAACACTACTAGTTGAAGGTACTGTACAGTAGGAGTAAACTGAGCAGCCATGGGTGAACATGGATATTTTGTCTGTGACAGAAATGGATGTACACTGGGTTTTCACCTTACTCTTTTTGAGAATGATCAGAGAACTAGGCAGGGAATCAAGGTTAGGAACCATGCCGCCTGGAACGACATTTAACGTTCTCATTTGATGGATGGTGAGTGCAATCTAACCATTTTCCAAAGGTCGCATTGAGGAGAAGGTGTGATGCAGAAGACAAACTTGATGTCAGTGCATCGTTCTGCATATTGGTAAAAAAATCATGGCTTGGAGTCCAAACTGTGACCTCCGGCAGTACCTGTCTCCCTGTTTACAGTAAATGATTTTGAAATATTCAAGGCTTGTCACTGATACCATAGTAACCATACTGATACTGACCTGCACATATTCTGTCCACTTTGAGCCTGCCATTGTAAATCTCTACCAACTGCTTCACGAGATCCTGTACTGGTGTGGTGACCGTTGTTTCATACAGAAATTGGCTTTCATCTCCCTTCTTGATGTGGAGCTTAACCATCTTGAGAAACTGATGAGGAAGACAAAAAACATTTGTATATAAGGGTACAACAGCAAGGGTCAAATTGTGCCTGAGAGGTTAGATCATTCCAGCGGTAGGAAGAAAAGAAAATAGGTTTCTAGAGAAGTACGGGGACTAATAACCAGAAAGCTAGGATCGAGAGAGGAAGTGCAGGGCTGCAAATAAAGGGGTAGAAGTAGGTAGAGGGGGGTGGCAGAGGAGGACTAGATATGGTTGTAGAGGGAGGCACAACGAAGGAAGGAGATCATTTTAACCGGAGGGTTTTTCTGGAAGAGCTCAGCTATGGAGTTGTGAGGGGTGAGGGAAGTTCTGAGGAGGTTGTACTGGAAGCAGGCAAGAAGGACGTGGTGGACTGTGAGGGGGCAATGGCGATTGATGCAGAGGGGTGGGGGGGGGCCAGTAAGGAGGTGGGAGTGAGGTGGGTGTAACCTATTCTAAGGAGGGTAATGTGGGCGCTGTTGATACGGAAGAGATTGTGGATAATGGGTTTCATCGGAATGGTTGGCTGGATGTCATGGAGTTTCTCATCAATTTGGGAGTCCCATGAGGTTTACCAGTGGTTATGAACAAGGGAAGCAATAAGTGGTTTGATGTCAGAAAGGCTGGGTTTTGGGAAAGGGGGTAGGGGGAGGTTGAAGGCAAGATTAGCGGCTGAATCAGCTCTGCATTTGCCGGGGATGCCAACATGGCTGGGTATCCAGAAAAAAATAATACTTTTCCTGCAGTGGAGGAGTGGGGTGGGGGTGGGAGGGGGTAAAAGGGGTTTACAGAGGAGGTGGAATGTGGGGTATCCCACTTCAGATTGAGTAAAGAAGTAAGGACAGACTTGGAGTCTGAGAAGATGGCAAAGTGGCTGAGTGGGGAGTACCCAATATAGTTGAGGGCAAGTAGGATGGCCTTGGCCTAGGCCGAGAAGTTGGATGAGTAGATGGGAAACCTGCTACTGAGAGTGATGTCTTTGATGATGGCAGCAGCAGTTGTCTTGTCACCTTCCTTGGAGCCATCAGTGTAGATGGAGGTGCTTGATATGGTTGTGGAGGTTGATGAAGAGGTCGGGGTGGGTTTAGGTTTTGATATGAGTGGAGAGGCCCAGGTGGATGGAAGGGTGGGGGTTGCCCAGGGAGGTAAAGTGGGCCAGGAGAAGGTGCCAAGAGTGGCTGGGTTAATGCCAAGATGGTGGAGGTCAGGAAAGCTGAAGGGAGGGGATAGGGTTTTAGTCCTATCAAAGAGAGTGGAGAAATTGGGGTACCTAATGAGGTTGTAGACAGGGTTTTGGGTGTTGGTGAGGGCTCTAAAAGCATAGGAAAGGCTAAATTTTTTACACCGGGTTCATTGTCTTCAAGATGAAGGCTGGTGATAGAGAAGGTCCTGTAGATACCCAGGCAAAGCCTGAGGGCTTCATTTTGGATGGTGTTGATGTGGTTGAGGTAAGAGTTGTCAGCAGCACAGTAGACAATATTGCCGTAGTCGAGCTTGGCACGAATGGTGAGCCTGAAAATTTCGGAGACCCGAGGCAACTAGAAAAAAGTAGCAGAAGTACTACAGTATACGAGAACCAATGTACAAGTACCGAAACGCAACTAAACGCCTGATCACAACAGGAGGGCAAAAAAGAAGGAACAATCTTACCGAAAGCAGTCACCCATCCACAAAGAGAAAATCCCGGAAAATGAAGGTGCAAAAGTTTAAGAAGAAAAGTGTGTGGAAGAGAATAATCAGAATGATAAGTTTGAGAGAACAAAAAGGAAGTCACATTGCTCTCAAAACTGCCCTCAACATAAAATAAAATAAAATATTTTGTTTTATTCTTGGAATGAAATCTAATTTTATACAAATTGAACAAGAATATTGTCAGTCTTTTTTTTTAATAATATTTAACGTTCTAGCATCCATAACAACACTTGGTAGAGAATTCCAAGGCTACGTGACAGACTCAATGTGAAAAAAAATTGTGACGAATACTGTTAGACCAATGGGCCTGAAGAATCTTTCTGTCAAAGCAATAATTTTCCCTGATGCAATGTGTTACTCACTGATTTTAGGACTTCACAATTTGCGAGCATGTGCACTTACTATTTTCAAACTCACCCTATGTTATTTACTACTTTTATTAAGAATATGTAAAAGTTTGAATAATATTATTAATTTATGTAGTATTACTTTTAATATAAGACAAAAATTATACAATTTGATGAAGTTTGAGTGAATTATATGGGATGATAAAAAATGTTATATCAGAGACTTAAACCTGTGTGAAATTTATGAGACGTGATATTATTTTGTGTGTTGCACAGGTGAGGTCTATACTAGTCGCTGATACATCATTGTTCAAGTGTGTCCAATATGTTGCCAGTTAGAAAGATGTTATCTCAAGCTTTCTGATGATACTTGAGTTTTGAGTTTTCAATGATTTTTTCATGGAAAAAATTTGAAAACTATTTTTATTTTCATTTTTAAAAGCATGCAATTTAAAGAAAAAAAATTCTTCCTATCTTTAAATTGAGACATAAGTAGTTACAATGCTCCATTTACACGGCAAGTCATTCTTTATCATATTGAGTCATAATGGATGTGGACCTCGGAATTTTCACAATTGCGTTGTTGTATGTTGTAAAAATCGCCATATAGTGGCTGGGATTCCTGTATTTCGAGGTCAATTGCTATTAATTTTATCTACTATTAGTTATCTTGAAAAATTAATATTATGAAACACGATCTGTGTTCATTTTACTTTAAAGAGAGAGAGAGAGACAATAACTCACATCATGTTTGATTGTGATAAGGTGCGCCCCAATGTGGCAGCTTTTTAAGAATTGTGTCTATGATAGTACTAAGAATATTCTTTTTACCAATCCAGAAACCTTAATCTTTGGTATAACATTTGAATATTGTATGAACAAAGATCTAAACACAATTATGAATTGGTTTCAATTCTACATTTACAAATGCAAGATGCAGAAAGTAACTTTAAACTTTAATCACTTTAAAAATTACATTTAGTTATTATTAAAGGTTCTGTTCTATAATGCTTGCCTTAATTCACGTGGTGATAAATTCTTTAAACAGTGGCCTCCTTGGTTAATCAATCTACAACTTGAACTGCCCACCATGTAATTGTTGTATTTTGCTTCTCCTATTTGCTTGTCCAAATGACAAAAAATGTCAGATGTTTATACATTTCTACTTTTTTTCTTCATGATTTGTAATTCATTGTATTCCATTATCTTGTTGTAATTAGTTTTGCATTTGAGAAGAAATTTAAAAATAAAAATAAAATAATTTGCCTTTTCTAGTCATACTCTATGTTGTGTTAAGCGTAAGTTACTTATATCAAGGGAAGTTTAATTAAATGATTAATAAGCTGGTGTTAGAGTCATTCTTAAGCTGATTTCAGCATACAGTACAGTGCAGTACCTTTGTAACGTACCTTTTCTCTGTAGTGCTAAATACACACACGTTGGCTTAATTCACTGTCCAGTCAGTGTGTGCACTAGCGGTAGCAGCCATATTTGTTGACTGCAATCTGAAGTGTACAGTAGCTGTTTATAGGCATACTGTGATTAATAAACTAATGTCATAGTATTATTTGTTACGTACCATCTTAAATTTAAATTCTTCAGTATTGCTGAAAGAAAATTGATCAAGCTTTTTTTGTTATCTTCAACTTAATTGAGCATAATCTCTGCAGCTGTTTAGCTTCGCCAAGGGCCTATTTTTCTCCTCTTTTTTTTTGAGGGGGAGGGGGAGAAAAAGTTATCATTTCTCATCAACCGAACATTGCAGGTAAGCTCTTGTTGTGTGTGTACCATCATGAAATTTCTTGATCTATGCGTATAATTCATTAAATACTGTCATTGCTGAAAAAAGTAACTTAAATTGATTAAATAAACTTTATTTTCTTATATTTTTAACAATCACTGCACAGCTATTTACTGTAGCTAGGCCAAGGGCCTGTTTTTTTCTTAGGTGACTTAAACATTTCTCATTAAACTGAACATAGTGGGTATGCTGCTAATGCATGTGTTTTTGTCTCTTTAAACTTTCATCACAATCACTTGCAGCTAGCTAGGCCCAGGGCATGTTATTTATTTACTTTTTAGGGGAGTGCCCGAGTGATTATTTCTTGATCAACTAAACATTGTGAGCACACTCTTATTGTGTGCGCACCATCATGAATTGTCTTCATCTACTGTATGTATGTAATGTGTTTAATAATGTTATTGCTGAGAGAAGCTTATTTCATATCATATTATATATATTTTTTTTTTATTGTTTCATACAAATTTGCATTTTGTGTTTATACTATTAATATTTTAATTGATATCCATAAATATTTAATTCATTAACAATTAATCAGTAGTGAAATCTTTGTAATATTTCAACATTTTAATGTAATATTTATTACACTGTGAACAAGTTCATTCAAATTAGTTTTACCTAAATTAAATACATAATTTTGAGCATAGTAAATAATCCAAAATGTGGGAATTCCAATCAATTAGATATGATTATTATTTAATTTTCTTAATTATGTTTGCTTGTCTTGTTATTTAGATTATACACATTTTAGCTAGATTCTTACAACTGTCTTACAGCCCAAATATTTATTTGAAGCAATAATTTCAGATTTGTACACTTTTTGTTAATGTTAATTTCTTAGGTTTTTTAGACGTAGACCTTTGTTTATTACGTCCTTAAATGTTTATTTTATACGTGGAAACTGCATTCAGATCCAATTTAGCAAATTTTACATTAAAACTAATGTCCCACTTTTCCCAATTAAATACAGTAGGTTAGGCTATAGTTTGTTTACACTTTAACTATGTCAATAATTATTTCATGTCATTATTTCTTTAACGATATCATATCATATATATATATATATTCAATCATTAATTTTGTTAAGCTAAAGAGAGTATTATACAGAACAAGAAAACATAAATAAAAAATAACATGTCCAAACATTTATTATGCCTTAAAAAATGCTCAATTCTTCAAAATTGACCTAATTTTGTCAGAACTTGGAGAACGGTTTTGCCTATTTACATGATTGTTTTTTTGTTTTTGTTTTCCTACAAGTACACTACCCTCTTTTATCTAATCCTATTTATAAATTGTTACATGCCACTTTGCATTTTCACTATGCCTCCCTGTATTTAGATGTGGAACCCCTTCTTCTTGAATTTTGATGGAGAACATAAACTTTTGTAAATCTTGGATCATAAACATCTGAGAGGATTAAATTAAAATATAGTCAATAGGAGAAAAACATATCTTTTTGTCATTTTTCAACAAATGCAGGACAGAATTGATTTTTCTTCAAATATGATGTTTAAGCAGTATTAGATAATAGTTTCCAGCATATTATATAAGTGGGCCTACTGTACCATTAATATTTGCTGACTGGCCGAGGCAACAGAAGTAGCCTATTTTTCATACAAAATATTCCATTGACTTGGCAAAACCGCACTGAGCTCGTACACGGCTAGTAATAGCTACAGTACGCCGACTCCAACGACGAGAATACTACTGACTAGATAGTCAGATGTTATCTGACTATATAGGCCTAGGCTAGTTATTAATTATACACATCCCTCAGTATGGGTTGACAATAGGATTGCCGTGCGAGGGACAGCCAGCCGTCACCAACGGCAGCCATACTTACACGGCTGGTATTAGTCCGACGGTACTACGGGAAGTACTAGGCCTAGGCTAGGTTAGTAAAATTTTACTCTAAACCGACTAATTACTCGCGGATCTACTATGTTACAACTTGCACAGTTAACCATCAGTAGCTAGGCCAGTACAAATCAATTCAATATATAAAATACTATATGGGGGCCTAGCCTTAGTTACAAGTAATCAACAAAGTAAAATGAAAAATACTAACTAGTATTGTCAGTATAAGTATTACGACTTGATTCGTCTCACCCAGCCAGTCAGTAGTAACAGTAATACTAATAACAGGGTAAGTCAACCGATTTTCAGAGTGATGGTTTTAATAGACGCACTGCTTTATCCTTCAGTCGCTTTTAGAATTTAGAGGGTTTTGTTTCCTTTCTTTTCTTTATAGCGTTCTTTAAATATTTCCCACTTAGTCGAGAAAATACTATTTTTCTAGTAGATACTAAGATTTATTTCACATATAACAATACTAAATTTCTAAGGACAATCTGCGACACATTTTTCTTTGTATATTCTTTTAAACGCTACAGAAAAAGGCTATACGTTGCTATGGTTTGAGTGTAAACATCAATTCGCTCCTAAAACGCATTGCGCTGTTTGTTTACCTTTTGGTTTTGCAATTGTAACTTGTAATGTGCGAATTTCACACTGGCAGACTAGGCCCTATCTTGGTTTCCTGTTGAACTTGTAAGAACTGTGGTTTCAACCTAATCAAAAGGCAGTCGAGAATATTAATAGAAGGAATTTGAAACGTTGGACATGGCTCTCCATGTCACAACAGAAATTGGAAAACCAGGGAAAAAAGGTAGGCTAAACCACAGGTGTTCCTATTATTATATATAGGCCTAGGCTATGTATGTACTGTACATGAATGTATGTATGTAGGCTATGTATGTATGTATGATTGTATGTATGTATGTATATATATATATATATATATATATATATATATATATATATATATATATATATATATATATATATATATAGATATAGATATATATATATATATATATATATATATATATATATATATATATATATATATATATATATATATATATATATATATATATATATATATATATATATATATAAAATAATCTGTTGGCTAGAGACATTGTCATTTTTTCCTATTTTGTTTGATATATATATATATATATATATATATATATATATATATATATATATATATATATATATATATATATATATATATATATATATATATATATATATATATATATATATATATATATATATATATATATATATATATATATATATATATATATATATATATATATATATATATATATATATATATATATATATATATATATATATATATATATATATATATATATATA
Organism: Chiridota heheva; assembly: GCA_020152595.1. Lineage (NCBI taxonomy): Eukaryota > Metazoa > Echinodermata > Holothuroidea > Apodida > Chiridotidae > Chiridota > Chiridota heheva. The sequence continues at coordinate 38,562 of JAIGNY010002988.1, read as the reverse complement.
TATATATATATATAAAGAGAGATTACCATAACACTAGGAACACCTGTGGGCTAAACAAACAGATTGGTGTAAAACTCCAGGGTAAAACTAAAAACCATCAAAATTTATTTTCCTTTCATTTTAAGTGCATGCAAAGTACACAAGCAGATCTAGGATTTTTAAAGCATTACATGTTCTTGTAAAGTTCTTGTAATGTTCTTATTTACGCTCGCTTGGCGTTCACGTCCTCTTGAAGGATTTTTGCCGACTTAACTGATTCAGATTCAGATTCAGTGAATGTTATAATAGGCCTAGGCCTGCCACATCTCAATAATTAAAAAATATGCTTCTGATAATTAATATTTTTCTTGGATACGGCTATGTAATTATGACGTCACACTTAACATTGCATAGTTAGGTGACATTTTAACTTACACTGACACAAGTGAAACATTTGAAATCTAAAATGAATATGATTAATTTAATTATGATTTTATTTCCTTCACCATCCTTTACCATTTGATTCTTTGATATTCCTGTAAACTCATAACAATTTCAAACTCATTAGCCCACAAAAACTATCACTTTCAAATATAAGCATTTTCCACTGAGGTAAGCTAAAATGTTTGTTTACTACCATATTTTGTCCAGAACGTCAAAAAAGACATTTTCCTGAAAGAAGGGGAGAATATATCGAGGACAGAAGAGGACGTCGTTTTATTCACCATGGCATTGGGGAACAACCTGAATGGGCATCAGGGGTAAAGAAGATAAAGCCAGAATATTCAAAGTAAATATATATTTTTTTTAGACTATATGTATATTTCTCTCTTTCTTAATATCAAGTTGATATAACCAACAGGGCATCAGTCACACAACATTCAATATATGACAGTCAGTTTCTATCTTTTGCTTATTGTTCCCTGGCCATGGATAGATTATAGCATAGCAAGGTTTAACGTCCCGAAAGCATCCAGTGCTGGACATTATTTCAAGGCCACAGCCTTTGATAACCAGTTGTGAACTCACTGGTGCAGACCCACCGGGATAGCATCCTGTGATCACAACAAAAGTGATTTCTTTGTTATTTGACTGATTTTACATGTTTATGTTGATCATGTATTTAAACACCCAGGAAAAAATTCCAGCTGGGAATTATCCAGCTGTTTCCAGCTGGAATTTTTTACTCTGGAATTTGGCACAATTCCCATCTGGTTCCAACTGGAAACAGATGGTTTCAGTTGGTTCCAGCTGGAAATGTTTCTTTTGGCACAATTTCCAGCTGGAAACAGAAGTTCCCAATTATACTATGCTTTTACCATACCGTGCAATTACAAATTTCCAAAGAGACTTTGAAAAAAGTTTGCATCAAAAGCCAACGTTCTGCAATATGTGACATTGGTAAACCAGCTTTATGAATGACTTTTATTTGTTTAAACTGCTTTTTGCCAATCAGTCACAACTAAATGTGACAAATTGTGAATGATCAGGAAGAGTATGGTCTATCTTTGTAGTTATTTATTTCCTTAATTTCATCAGAAAAACATCAAAAATTCAGCAAAAATGATTAAGTCAAAAAAAATTAGACACTAGACTAATCATATAAATTTTCAAAATACATTACTGCAGTTATAAATATCTATTTCTGCATGTACACTTCAAGGTGTCAATAAATGTGACTCTGCCCATCACATTATTAATATTTTTTCCAGCTGGAAAACATCATTTCCAGCTAGAAATTATAATTCCCAGCTGGGAAATAGCATTTCCAGTTGGAAAACACACTTCTCAGCTGGAACCAGTTGGAAATCTTAGCTGGTTTCAAGTGGAATTTTCTCCTGGGTACTGTGCATTTTTTGGGGGGACAAGTTTTGTCACTGAATTTCTTATATAATATTGATTTATTTACATCGGTTTTTTTCTTCTTTTAATTTGTCTGTTTCAGTCATGGTTTGGATTGGGAATCAAAGGTACGTTACATTCCTCCCAAGTCAGCGTATGAAATTGAAGAAGTTAGATTACCAAGCCTCAGACATTTCCCTCGTAAGTATGCTTGGACAGTCTTTCATACTTTGGACTTTAAAGTGCAGATGTAGATTTCTGGCTGATTTAGAGCAATAGTATGCATTTTTAACGTTTTTTAATCCTACTTTACCAAGTGTCTCCTAAACAGAGGAGTCCCAGGTTTTAGGAAACCTTGTACAAAGAGGGCTTTTTCACAAATTCTTTTCTTTCTCTTACAACTTTTTATTAAATGAAAGCTATTAGACTTTGAACTTTACCTCCAGTCTGTGTGCATAATTTTCCAGTCAAACATGCAAATATTATGCAAACCAAAAACACCGACTCACTGTCGGGTTTCCTGCGAAGAAACATTGGCAACTGCTCACCCAAGATCAAGAAGCAGGCATACATCACCCTCATCAGGCCAACCCTTGAGTACGCACACACAGTACGGGACACCCCTGAAGATGCTTCCAAAGGAAATAAGCATAAACTGCAGGCTATACAGCACCATGCAGCCCATTTCATCTGCTCCTACTGAGGTCAGAGCAGTAGTCCCCCTGCCATGTTGGCTTACCTCAAACTGCCAACATTATAGAAGAGACGTGAGGCCCTATGTTTGACCATAGAGACGTGAGGCCCTACGTTTGACCATAGAGATGCGAGGCCCTACGTTTGACCATAGAGACTGGAGGCCCTATGTTTGACCATAGAGACGTGAGGCCCTACGCTTGACCATAAAGACGGGAGGCCCTACGTTTGACAATAGAGGCGCGAGGCCCTACATTTGACCATAAGACGTGAGGCCCTACGTTTGACCATAGAGACATGAGGCCCTACGTTTGACCATAGAGACGCGAGGCTCTATGTTTGACCATAGAGACGGGAGGCCCTATGTTTGACCATAGAGACGTGAGGCCCTACATTTGACCATAGAGACAGGAGGCCCTACGTTTGACCATAGAGACGTGAGGCCCTACATTTGACCACAGAGACGTGAGGCCCTACGTTTGACCGTAGAGACGCGAGGTTCTATGTTTGACCATAGAGACGTGAGGCCCTACGTTTGACTATGGAGGTCCTATGTTTGACCATAGAGACGCGAGGCCCTATGTTTGACCATAGAGACGTGAGGCCCTACGTTTGACCATAGAGACGCGAGGCCCTATGTTTGACCATAGAGACGTGAGGCCCTACGTTTGCCATAGAGACGTGAGGCCCTACGTTTGACCATAGAGAGTTGAGGCCCTACGTTTGACCATAGAGATGTGAGGCCCTACGCTTGACCATAGAGACGTGGGGCCCTACGTTTGACCATGATGTACAAGATTGTTCATCTGCCATCCATACAACCCAACTTAAACGTGGCCTCCCTCAATGCCTTTTAATTCCATACTCCAGGATAGACACCCACCTATGATCTTTCTTCCCCATCACCATTTGCTTATGGAACAATCTCCCTGAGGTTATCATTTTCTATCCACCAACAGACACCTTTCGTTCTAGCCTCGGCCAGTGGATCTACTTCCTTCCCCAGCAGTCCCACTACACATCCATTAGGAATTCCTGTTTTTAACTGTGCACATACGTGTGAAGTTTTTAGCCACACGTTTTCCCACCATTTTTTTTTTTGAGTTTCACTTGTATTTGAGAGCTGCACTGCACGCATGCACCAATACGTAATACCTACTAACCTACTAGTAGGGTTTTTACTTCACCAGAAGAAGAAAAAAAATTGGGTGTCAAAACCTGCTATCTTTATGGCGTTCTGCTATCTTAATGGCTTTCATTTTGATATGAGTTTTGAATTGTCGGTTTAGATAATTTCCTTTCAATTGATACGACTTTTGGGTGTTTTTTAGAGCAAGGAAAGTATGAATCAATTTGTAATATTTGAAAGATGTAATGGAGTACTTCTAACCCTAGGCCTATATGATTTTGGTATTGTCCCAAAATTGTTTGAATTTGGTACAAAAAAATGTTGTAAAATCTGGTAGATTAAAGATCATGAATGACCCACCTCTCTACTTGGAGTAAAACACTGTATGGGTATTTGATGGAGGCAATGTAACCATACAATTTTATCCATTTTCAAAAATTTATTTTCAGAGAAATTCAAAGGAACAGAGGGGGAGTGGACCTTTTACCCAGAGGGCTTCCATATAGGGAAGAAATGCAGATTTCCTGTGAAAAGCAAAGTATCTCATTTAGCAAGTGCTACAACAACCAATGAGATCACTCACTCCATGCTATTTGGAAAGAACAGAAAGTGTAAGTCCTTTGTACTAATTTGAGATATTTGAGTTTGTAGCAAAGATGGAATTCTCTCAAAGTGATTTTATGAAACTAAAAACTTTTGGAGTCAACTCTTGATTTACAGATAATTTATTTTATCCTATATAATTGTAATATAACACTTGAATTGAAGTACTTTTCACATGAAGCCAAAGGCTTATTCCCCCTCACTTCCCCTTGCCTCTCTATGGGGATCATTAACATCTCAATCACTTCAACCATTGAGAATATCACAATTGACCTCTCTGAGTTAGTTAATTGACAGCTTTCTTTAACCAATGCCACACGAATTTTAATAACAACAAAATCTGTGTAACTAAGGGGCAAAAATCATATGCTGCACTGGTACAGTACAGCTAGCTGTAGCGGCACACTCCTGCAGTCGATGCATGTATTGCACAAAACGAACACACAGACTGAGTGACAGACAATATGGTGAACATAAGTTGCACAGGTCTACGCCCGCTACGGACTTTGTGAATCAGGATTTCCATTATCCAGAACAGTTGGCAAACAGATATTTTTTTTTTTTTTACTAAAGATCCGGATAAGCACCATAGATGGATCAAAGCTTGTGGCAGGCCACATGAACATCTAAATATCAATGCATTGGTCATACATGATTGCGGATTTGAAGTTTGTTTTCCCACCTAGTTACCGCATTGCTATGGTAGGCGTGGCCTATTTCCTTATACTCAGAGAGGTCAATTGAATTGATGCATCCTTTATTAAGTTTTAGTATCTTATTCTATTCCTCAGTATTTACAGTGTGGGATCGCAGAGGTGAATTTCCTGTATCGGCCCAAGGAGATAAAAGCTATCAGGCACCTGAGTATTCACCTGAATTTCATCATATTGGATCAACTCGACCTATAGTGAATTTTGGGTGAGACCCTTTTTCATTCTAAAACTTGTTTTGTGTTGAAAGTCAAGTGTTTCTAATTCTGGAAAAATCGGCCCTATTTCATAAATGATAGACAAGTCACATCCAAGCCTGAACTTGGTGATGTACAAGATTCTTGTGTTATCACAACGATCCCCTTCTTTAGGTCCATCAACTTAACTATCTTAAAAGAATAGTTTTTTAGGAAGTGACTAGTATAGTGTAAACCCAGTTTCCTTTTAGATGGAACTTAATGTACTCCCAAATGTACCACAGTAATAAACAGAAATAATTAATTGTCATTTGGGAATCGACTTAATAGGTGGACTAAACCCATAAGTGAGGGCGTTGTTTTGTGATTTTTTCAAATATTAATTGACCAGTTTTGCCCCCCAGAAAAATCAAATGATATTGTTTATAAATCTCTGATAACTCCCTGGTATAAATATTGGTGTTCGAGTAGTTTAATAGCTCTCACCGGGGAAGAAAAGCCATGCTGATTATTTATGAGTCTCTGGAAAATTGTGCCCTTCCGTTCCGTTGTAGCGCCCCATGGATTATTTCAATTACCTTTATTCATATTCAAAAGCATCTTCCATCTTTCAACTCTCACTTTTCCTATTTTCAATGTTACAGAGGCAATTTGAAACACAGGACAGATACCTTCGTGCCTCTACAACCACTGCCTCTGAAACCATGGTAAGATAAGTTTTGTATTACAGTAATAGATGCATGGGTGTACAGAAGTTTTTGAAACGGGAAGTCTTAAAAGTGTCATTTGATTGTATGTGTGTGTGTGGGGGGATATGTGTGGGGAGGTATGGGGAATTCCTAGTGCCAACACTGGTGCAAATTTCAGGCACTGTCATTCAAAACACATGACATGTACATTTCAGCACAATTTACCTTGCTCCAAGATATGGGATTGTAACTTCTCACAATAAATGTACTTTCCTATTCCTATCAAATTTTGTGGTATTGAGTGAAAACTCATGGATCACCCCCTCACCCACAAACAAAAAGAAATATGTTCCTGAACATATGTCTTTATGTGAAACAACATTTTCGTTGAATTTCATCTCTGCAGATTTTTCTTTGGAAAAATCTGCCGTCTTCAAGTCGCAAAGCACCATCTGTTATTCTTTCAAACTTCTTCTAAAAACTCATTTATTCAATCAATTTGACTTTTGAGCATTATTATTAGGATTTTGTTTAAGCGCTCTGAGACCTTACCAAAATGTGCTGTATAAATCTATGCTTATTTGTATTATTATTATTTGTATTATTATTATTATTATTATTTGTATTATTATTATTATTATTATTATTATTATTTGTATTATTATTATATTATTATTTGTATTGTTATTATTATCATTTTTATTATTATTATTATTATTATTATTATTATTATTATTATTATTATTATTATTATTATTATTATTATCATTATCATTATTATTATTATTATTATTATTATTATTATTATTATTATCATTAATATTATTATTATTATTATTATTATTATTATTATTATTATTATTATTATTATTATTATTACTATTATTATTATTATCATTATCATTGCTACTGATTGCCATCATCATCATCATCATTATCAACCCCTTCCCCAAAAATGAAACAAAAATATATTCCTAAACTTATGTCCGTATGTAAAATTCTTTTACATTTTTTCTTCACCTTTTTCTTTAGTGAAAGTTACAACTCAAGAGAAAGGACGCACCGATGGTTAAAGGAAGTGAATCAAGTTCAAGATTTAGACAACTGGAGACCGGCAGAGGTTTTAGTTCCACCCGTCACTTGGGAAGATGGTCGCAAAGCTTTTGCTGGGGTTTAATTCATATGGAAGACCCTTTAAAGAACATTAATATCATCATGTTCACTGCTGAAAATTTCAAGCCTTTTCCATGTGTCTCTTGAGGAGCTTCCGATTGAAATCTGCTCCCGTAATCAATTTGGAGAGTAATTACTATTCAATGATGACATTCAGAAAAATGTGTCGGCGAAAAGAGACTATGGTATTAGGAATGTTGACAAAAAGTTTTGCTCCATTTGTAGTCCTTATCAGTTGGAAATTTGTGAATATCCATCTTAATTTCATCACTTGCATAGAATGAAAATCACTTGACATTCCAGGAATTAAAACTGTTATATCCCTAAGTTATTATTCCCAAGTGTTATTCACAGAGTCTAGCTTGCCTTAATGAACTTGTTCCTTGATTCATTGTAAAATAATTCTGTTTTTCAGCAAGGGAGCAAATAGATGTAGTAAAATGATTAATTTATTTCAAATATTTTAAAATCCTTGAAAGTGCATGCCTACTCACCAAAATAAATCTTCCCAATAGTTTTCTTCCAAGATTTTACTTCCAAACAAGGTTTTAACTAATCAATTGGTGCAATGTTACAGATTTAATATGATAAAGTAGCATTTAAACCTTTCTATGTATTTTTACAAAGAAAAAGTAACTGATAATATATATTTGTCTATATGGAAAGCTGTGTGTGCTTTATTTTGTTGTGCCTGCCTACTCACCAACATAAATCTTCCCAATAGTTTTCTTCTGAGATTTTACTTCCAAACAAGGTTTGAACTAATCAATTGGTGCAATGTTGCAGATCTAATATGATAAAGTAGCATTTAAACCTTTCTATATATTTTTACAAAGAAAAAATAAGTGATGATATATATTTGTCTATATGGAAAGCTGTGTGTGCTTTATTTTGTTGTGCCTACTCACCAATATAAATCTTCCCACTAGTTTTCTTCTGAGATCTTACTTCCAAACAAGGTTTTGACTATTCAATTGGTGCAATGTTACAGATTGAATATGATAAAGTAGCATTTATGTTCCATGTATTTTTACAAAGAAAAAATAAACTGATAATATATTTTTGTCTATATGGAAAGCTGTGTGTGCTTTATTCTGTTATTCTACTGTTACAATTGGTACTACGTCTCCCCGAAAGGTCCAGAAATCTTGCTAAAAGGTCCAGATTTTAAGACATCAAATTTTTGTTTTGCACTTGCAGTAAAATTTAGCCAAACAGATCTTTTTTATTCTTTTTCTTTCATTTCTTTTTTTAAATTTTGACACACTTTTGAAGATAATTTTTCTTTATGTCATCAGCAATTTTTAGTTTTATTCTTTCTACGACCCCTCGACCCAAAATGCGGGCTACACCCCTTCTTCCATTTTCAGTGATTGACAAAAGAAAACAACCTGAGTGACAAACTTGGTTGTGAAAGAATAAATTGTATTTCTACTTGAACTTAATCACAACTGACCATTTTCTTAGCATGGTTCCAACTAAATGAAAAACAACTGCTTGATCAAAAAGTGCAGTTCAAATCTTGAAATGAAAAGGGCTGTACAAAGTTCAATGTTTAATTTGCTTTGCGGAAATTTTCATGGAAGAAATGTAGACTTTTAGGGGAAGGGAGGGTTGGGGAAGGGACAAGCTGCCCCCCAAGAGCATTTTACGTTCCGGATTGAAAGCATCGCAAACTGAAGGGAAAATAATCAGCAAAAAGTGAATCACAGAAGGCTACTCTACTTAAGGAGCTGGCGGCCAAAAAGGGAGGGCGTATATTCCTTAAGTCTCAACATTATTTAAACAAACTCTTTGTGCATGTGATAGTGCTAAAAATCTTCTAAAATTTGAACGAATTTTCCAACGACACTAGCATAAATAAATAGACCAGTGTTATTTCAAAATTCCCTGAACTTTTCGCTTTTCGATTAAGACCTCGAACGGGATATTTCACTTATACCTAGGATAGTTTTTGGGTTCCTGCAACCAAATTTTCCTTGGCAGAAAGTTTTGAATATTCATATTCTAATAGGGGCAAAATTTCACAGTATCCAATTATTAAACTTCCAGCTATCAGCAGCGGAAAATGTGTAAGTCTATTAGCCACAGTGCATGTAGACATGAGTAGTGCTGTGGCGTCAGCTGTAATTTTACCGTATTTTAAAGTACCATAATACTAGGAATGCTCCCGAACTGTATGTTATCATACGCAGTGGCGTAGCCAGAGTGGGGGCGATCGTCCCCCCCCCCTCTCCCAATATTTAAATCCGTTGGTTCAGATTTTAATCCGTCGGTTCAGATTGGTGCCGTCGGTTCAACAAGCTTTGACATTCCAGGTGCTTATTATGTTTTTAGATTTCAATAGGGCACTAGGCTCAGAAAAAAGGTTCTTCGATAATAATGTAATAAACATTTGTGTGATTTTGTATTTAAATACATGAACTAAGACACACAGAGGGAGAAAGAGAGGGGGAGGTGGATGTCAGAGTACATGTGATATAGAATAGGTTCATTTTCAAAGTTTGACAACATTTACACAAGTTTGTTGTAAATTATTGAAAACCTTTCTTTAAGTCAACCCATATTTTTCAAAGAGTGACTGTAAACCTAACCATGTTAATAAAACATTATATTACCACATCATTCTCATGATTTTGTGCTTTGTATATGGTGTATTATATATAGCTCTCTTTGACATGAATTTTGACTTATGTAATACACCTTTTTAATATGCGTTGTAACATACATTTCTACTCTTGAATTGTCAATTTTGCGAGAGCTTCCGGGGACTTCACCCCCTGGACCCCTACCGGGGCTTCGCTCCTGGATCCCATCAGGAGCCCTTAAGCAGGCACCTGGGCCCCACCAGAAAGTCGAGGGCTTTGCGCTTGAAGTGACACGTTTGGTGTCACCTCAACTATGCCACTAAATTATAGTGTCAGTTCAATTCAATTCCCCCTTCCTCCCTCCAATATGAAAATCCTGGCTACGCCACTGATCATTCATGTTGGATTTGGAATGTATGCCTTATATCTCAAATAAGACTGGTATTTCACAGCCGTGCATGAACTCCTGAAACTTTGCATCAAATTCTTCATTCTGCTCCACAGTGAAGTATTCCTTCCATGATCCTACTCCACCTATTAAAAAGTAAGATACAGGTATCATATTAAGAGATTGAAGATGTTTTGGATATCAAAACAAATTGGGGGGAATGTAAAAAAGAAGTGGAGATACAACATTGCCAGCAACGGCGCAACAAAAGCTTCTCTCGAGCCTGTGGCTATATTGGCATTCGGGGTCAATGTTTACATATCCACTGCAGTGACGTTGTTCAAGGCCTTAAGTAACAAATTTGCTCAGGCCACCTAAAAAATTATTTGCCCGGCCCGCTAAATAACAAACTTGCTCAACCCCTAAATAATACATTTACTCGGGCCCCATAAATAACAAATATGTTAGGCAGTGGCGTAGCAAGGGGATCGGGGCCCGGTGCGGCCATTCAAATGCCCCCAAGGAGAGTCCACATTCACCCCAGCCCGACCATATTTCAAACCCCTATAGATGTTCGGAAACGGAACTTTCAGGCTCTGCGGTGGCTGAGAATGGGAATTAGTGTAAATTCCTTTTTTGGTGGGCGGGTATCGGGAGGGAACTTCAGGAAAATGAATTTTTGGTGGGCCTGACTTCTACGCATTGCTATCAGGATGGGTCTATGTATCTTTCTTCATTTTTTTTTTCTCGGGCCAATCTACCTTATGTCCGACTTATGATTGAAGAGCCCATCATTAAAACAAGAGACAGAAAGGAACACCCGATATATTTACATCTTTTGGTGGACCCGACATCTGACCGAAGGGGCCATAATGATAGCAAGGGACAGAAAGAAGGGGCCCAACCTGGATATGCAAATGGGCCCCAAAGAGTACACGGGCCCTGTTTGGTTACTGCCTGTAATTTGCAAGGTGCTTCGCCACGAATTACCGTTTAAAAAAGATATAGATTGAAAAGAGTGGCTAGGGCAAGTGCCCTCTTGACTCCCCAAATCGCGCATATGTCTACCACTAATGATAAACAGCTAACTAAGAGAAGATTTGGTAATCATTTATATTCTCTAATAACTACAATTTTAACTGGGGGAGAAAGAGGAGGGGGAGAAAACGTGTCTTGATAAAATAAATTTTTGTCATCATACTCTTTAGGGAGAGGTTATCATTATGCTCACCCATCCGTGGAATTTACCGCACTCTTTCCTTTAGTCTGAACAGTTAAGACAAATGCCTTTATATTTCTGTGGAATCGCGAGATCTTTCTTCCAGGCGGAAAAACATACAAAACTCGATGATACAAAATCAGATGTGTTCTGGTTTTCACCGAATTCTGCAGCTGCACTATTCCAAGTTTTGAAAACAAAAAATGATACAAAATATCCGAAAAAAACGGATTCTGCATGAATTGACCAGTCCAGAAGGCGCTTTTTTTTTCTACAGTCCAGAATTGCCAACACAGATTTTTTCAGCCAATCATATACAAGAATGACGATGACGTAATCAAATAGGAATATTCATATATAACTTGTGACAGGTCGTCTCCCAAACTAATTTGGAATTTGGTAATTCCATGACCGCGAGTGAATAACATTGCTTTGCCGGAAAACAATGGAAAAAACCTGACTACAGATATGGCACAATTTAAAATGTGCTACGAAGCGAATCCTCCCTTTAATATCGAGAAAGTAGTTAACAATATCCCGGTAAGTGGTGTTCTGAGTGAAGTTTTTTAACACTCGCTCCTAGTATGAAAATTAAGACATAATTTATAAAGTAGTACTTAAGCGACTACTTCTTGCATTAAAGTTACAGCAGTGTTTGCACTATGGAGTATGGGAGTAACTATAGAATACCCTGCAAATTGAAAGCTCCCCTTTTTAAGGTGGAGTGCGTTGTCGTAGAGAGTTTCATTGTTTGTTTTATTAGGCCCTAACTTCCTAAGTTCCATGCTTTTTGAACAAAAAGTTTCAAGTTTACACTGGGGAAGCGTGCAACATGCATCCTATTTTCTGGATATGCCTTTGCTATTTGCACAAACATGACGTGATGGCAGCCAAAAGTACTAGAAATGGCTAGTTTGAAGTTTTAAATCTTAGTCATCTTCACTCAAATAATTTGACAGTTGCGAAATTTACTTTACAAAAAAAAACTATACATTAATCGTAGCATATATATATACAGCAGTTTAGATGGTGTCTGCCAACATATATAAATATGCATCGTGGAACTTTCTAACAAGGTATATGAATATTCATATTTAAATACGTCATTGTCATTCTTGTATATGATTGGCTGAAAAAAGACGCGTCTGGGAACAACCCGAACAAACAAACTGCCCATAAGCTGTTTTATTGATTTTCTCAAAAAGGCGACGCTGAATATCAAAAACAGCGGCAAAAAGTGTTTACTATCTATGTACTATCCGTCTCCAAACTTTCAGATTATCCATTACAATTTTGGACAATCCGAAGCGGAAAATGAGAAACCCCATATGTTTAGTGTGGGCTAGTCAAATGTGTAGGCTCATGCGATGACGTATTACATAAAAGTACCCAATTTTTGGGGTATCTTTTTTTGGGGAACTGTTAACTGTGAGAAAATGTCTCCCTTTTCCTCAAACTCGCCACCGGGAAGTGGGGGTAATATATGAGAACTAACACTGCTGGGGTGTAGACATGCAATGGACCGGCGTCTTGGGAGTCATGTGCTATCATCCGCTTACGCCACGCCAAGGAAACCGGCCTGCCTGATGGGCCTACATGGCACTAGCATGGGTTGAACTATCCCCCACCCAAAGTTTCGGCAATGTTTATTGGCATTTACCTTGAACAACATATGGCAGTCTTCCACCTAGTCGAGTCATATTGATTCCACCTTTTTCTTCGAGTTTCTTGTAGGTCTCCCTCATTTTCCCGATAGCGGCATTTTGGGCTATCCTTGCAATGGCATCTGCATCCAAAGACTTCTCAAGGAATACACCAAGATCGTGGACGACTTGATTCAAATTCTGCCATTAGAAAATAAAGATATGAAACCACCGTTCATAAAGTATGGGAGGGGGTTGAAGGGATGAGGGGAAGGGGATCCAGCCGTGACTTTCCATAAACATTTAAAGGGTGGGGGTCCTAGGGATCTTGATAATGTTATTTTGGAAAAGTGGGAAATGGACAACCCCATCAAGATCCTTTTTCAAGGAATTTTCACTGTTAGGGCAAAGGTGACATCGGTATAAACATTGAATCCATACAGCAAAAGTGGCACCACCGGTTTGGGGCGTCTGGCAGCGACAATATCTTCCTTCTTTTATTTTCGATAAGGATATGACAAAAATCTGGAAAACGATCCCTTACGGAAATTTTTTCCTCCAAATCATCGGGCAAATCATATGAATATTGGCCCACCAATATCTAAAAAAGTGGTGGACCAAATAAAGTGACTGGTGGGCGAGATACATGTAAAGATATATCTTCCCCGTCCCTTCCCTGCGTAGCTGCGAGAGATTGAGGAGAGATGGAGACCTGATTCAAAAGTGTTTTTGTTGCTGCAGTGTGAAGAATGATGCTGCAGTGTAAAGGATGATGTCGCAGTGGCCAGGGTAATATTCTTGAATGAAGTGGTTCCAGCAAGTATCAAAAGATACCATAGACCTACAAGTGTCAAATCATATGTTTTTTTCACTTTCTTTTTTCATTTAAAGAAATAAACATAGGCCTACACAATTGAATTAAAATTATTCACATTTAAATAAAATATGCATTGGCGTAGCTAGACTTTTTCCTATACAATATAGCAGACACATTAAAATGTCCCGCGTCCTGGCGTCACGATACTGAATTTTCATATTCTGTCGTTATTCCGAATTTGGAAAATAGTAGGGTCCTATTTTGCTTCAAATCTGTTATCAATCTTGCGATTTTCCTGAAATTTCCAAAGAAGGGGATACCCCCTGCTTTACCCCACCCCTTTAACTAAGCTACCGTAACTGGATAGACGACCGACTGGTTGGCGAATAAGTTGGGAGAAAGGAATCAATTAAGGAAGGAGATTCAAAACGCTCAAACAGGACTAAAATTGAGGATAAATATGGTGATACCTTTGTCATTTCTTCATATGAGATGATGAATAGGTTCTTTACATGTCTTCGTGCCCAGAATCCTTTCACGTAGTCAAACCAGCTTCCGTATACGACTATAATGGTTCAAAAACAAAATTGTGAAGCGAAATATTTGTTTTTGTTGAATAGTAAATTCAAAAATTTAATGGCGGATACAAGTGCGCAGGCCGTAATTCCTAGGGGTAAATGGTGTGAGGTGCCCGTTCCCCCTCCCTTCCCCGCCCCCTTCCCCACTTTGTTAAGGAAAATTAATGCCCCATGTCCTCCACTTTGTGAAAGAGAATTACGGCTCTGTCCAAGCGAGTAAGACATACCGCCTTGACCGGTAAACCCCGCCCCTGAGTGTGGGGGTCGATATACAGCTCTCCCCCAGCCAGTTAGGCTCTAGCTAAACGCCACTGCATGCCTCCCCCAAAAAAAAAAAAAAAAAAAAAAAAATAACATATCAGAAGGAAAAAATAACACTTAAATATTCCTATCGCCGACCCAGGCCATGCAGCGCAAAGGCTGGAAGTATGTTGCGCGTCGCACTCGCCGTAGCTTCATCTGATTCAAATCATTTTTCATACATACTGTATCTTGCCACTCCCTGGGCCATATGTGGCCACATTTAAGACCGAGTGAAATCACCAATATATTTTGTGACACATCACATGCTGTCAAAACGTCACACTTCAACAATAGGAAAAGAACGACTACGGCGGGAGGAAAGTGGGGGAGGGAGGGCAGGAAGGGGTAGGCGGAATACATTCATAACCAGGCAGTAATCGGGGGAGAAAGCGGGGAAGCCCCACCCCAGAGGATTTCTCACTCATGTTTATGTAAAACAACTTACATTTGCCATTGAAAAATGAACGAAGGAAAAATGATAGGAGCTGTTTGTCAAACTTCTTATCAGAATCAGAGAGAAGGAATCTACATGATGACGCAATGACATCTTTTGGGTTTCTTATGACGCATATTACCTTGAAAAAATAATATGAAAAATATATTAATAAGTAACAGCTCATGATATTGCTGCCACTTGCCAGCCTATACATGCTATAGAGGTTAGAAAGTGGAAGTTATGTTACAGAGGATAACATTTCGTAATTATACTTATAAACCAGAATTTCCCCCATGGGGAAGGGGAATGGGGGAGGTAGGTAAAGTATTGCCTGCAATCCCGGGAAAATGTAGCAAACGGGGACGTGCTGCCCAAAATGGGTGGCAAATCCTGGTATGTTGAAGGGTTTTCGATAAAACAATGGGTGAAAATCCTAAGTTCGTAAAAAGATGTCTCTCATGCCAGGTATCCCATCTCTCTAGTATAGGATTTAAGATAATTAAGGATATAAACTCCGTGGCAAATATTGATTAAATATATAGTTCACTATCTCAAATGACCGTGGCCGTAAGTCCTGGGGGAGGCGTCATAGGGGACTGTCACCCACTTTCAGACAAATTTGTGAAGAAAAACAAAAAACATCAGTTTTTGAAAAGCATTGTCCCCTCTTTAAGGAGGAAAAGCACGACCCCCCACACTTTGTGAGGAAAATAACGGCCATGTGAATTGCACATTATCCCATACCATAAATTATGAAGAGTGCCCTCTCAACCTGTCAACCGGATTATTATGAGAGCAAGTCACGTTTATAAGAATATTTCGAAACACGGGCCTATACCTTTCCTTTACCCTTCCATACTTGATCTGGTAGTAAATTTTCATTGAGATGACACTCCATCACACGTGGGTAGTCTGACCCCAAGTGCTCGAAAAATCGTGTCACGGGTCCAACAGGGTCAGGTAAGTGCATGTCAAGCCTGCCTGGACTTCTGCGCTCCAAAGGAATTTCTTGCAGATGCCCATCAGTAAATAGCAAATGACAAATCTCTGCCATCCAGTGAGCTCCTACGATAGAAATAAGTGTTGAAGTGCAATTTATGTATGATCAACGAGGTCGTTCGACCGCCCCCCCCTTCTCCCCCTCTAAAGTGAAAAAAAGCTCATAAAAACGTGTTACAATGTTGTAAGCGATGACGTATTTTATTATTCTACTCAATTTAGTCGCAGAGCAGTGTAACAAACAGACCTTTAGCATTCTTTGCCATCGGCTCAGATAGAAAATATAGATTTAAAAAATATTGTTGAATATCAATCATTTTACATACCCATTTGACAGCCTTTTGAATTTCATGAATGATTATCCTAATTCGTGATGTATGACTGGACAACCTTGGTTTATTCCAATGTTAATCCTTTGTTTTTAATTGTTAATCGATGCTAAACTTTCAAGTGGTACGGGATGTGGGGGCGCAGTTTTTCAAGTCCTTTAATTTCGATGTCTTAGAGAGTTTCAGATCATGTCAATCACATCAGGCGCAATGAATATTAAAAACTATCGCAGGCCCGTAGCCAGGAAGAAAGAGGGAGGAGAAGAGGGGGTGCTTCCTTGTGAAAATGCCCTCTGAAATTTCAAGTATAATATAAGGAATTTCATAGTTGGTTGCCCTTTTATACGAAAATGAACCCATTTTTTTAATTCCTGAACCCTCTTTTGAAATCAACAAAAATGTCAAGATATTTTGCCCTATCATACGAAAAACGAACCCCTCTTTTAAGTTCCTGGCTACGGGCCTGCTTCATAATCGAAAGTCGTCGTTCGTATTTCGGTACAAAGTAAAAAGAAACGGAAGTACGAACGCTGAATGACTAATCCGAGAGAAAATATGGTACTGTTTCAAAAATAAATCTAGGGTTTTCTAAAAACTGATGTGCGCAACAGCTAATCTATATATAATATATATATATATATATATATATATATATATATATATATATATATATATATATATATATATATATATATATATATATATATATATATATATATATATATATATATATATATATATATATATATATATATATATATATATATATATATATATATATATATATATATATATATATATATATATATATATATATATATATATATTTTTATATATATATATATATATATATATATATATATATATATATATATACATATACATATATATGATATATATATATATATATATATATATATATATATATATATATATATATATATATATATATATATATATATATATATATATATACATATATATATATATATATATATATATATATATATATATATATATATATATATATATATATATATATATATATATATATATATATATATATATATATATATATATATATATATATATATATATATATATATATATATATATATATATATATATATATATATATATATATATATATATATATATATATATATATATATATATATATATATATATATATATATATATATATATATATATATATATAGATATATATATATATATATATATATATATATATATATATATATATATATATATATATATATATATATATATATATATATATATATATATATATATATATATATATATATATATATATATATATATATATATATATATATATATATATATATATATATATATATATATATATATATATATATATATATATATATATATATATATATATATATATATAAATATATATATATATATATATATAGATATATATAGATATATATAAATATGATGTTTCTCAACATTGGTAAAAAGTGCAACTCTGTTGCCTGATGATCCGCTAAGGTGAAACCACTGGTTGCAGCTCAGATCCTGCTTGTTGATAAATATATATATATATATATATATATATATATATATATATATATATATATATATATATATATATATATATATATATATATATATATATATATATATATATATATATATATATATATATATATATATATATATATATATATACATATATAAATATATATATAATATATATATATATATATATATATATATATATATATATATATATATATATATATATATATATATATATATATATATATATATATATATATATATATATATATATATATATATATATATATATATATATATATAAGATTCTTATTGTATGTCTGATAAGGGAAGCATGCAAAATTTGGTTCTGAACTGTTATATAGCTTTTGAAACTAGCAGGCATACGAGGGTAAGGGAGCAAGGGCTCATATGACATACCTCCGTGGTGTAGATGTTAGTGTTTTCTTTTCTCACCCGCACGCCCCGGGCTCGTATCCTGGTGGGTCTGCATAGCATAGCAAGGTTTAACGTCCCAACAACATCCAGTGCTGGACAATACATCAAGCTGGACATTACATCAAGACGGCCACGGCCTTTGATATCCAGATGTGAACTCACTGGTTGCAGACCCACCGGATACGAACTCGGGGCGTGCGGGTGTGAAGACAAAACACTAGCCTCTACACCACGCAGGTCTGTCATATGAGCCCTTGCTCCCTTACCTCGTATGCCTGTTAGTTTCAAAATCTATATAACAGTTCAGAACCAAATTTTGCATGCTTGTGTTATCAGACATACAATAAGAATCTAGTTTGGAAAAGAACTGTATTTAGTTTTTTCTTATATATAAATCTCCAAAAATTAAGAAAAGCCAAATCTCTACCTTATTTTCGAAATCCCAAACGCCTCAAAAGCCCCTACTTATTTTGCCAATTGTGTCAAGGACTTCCCGTTTTAGTATACTGTCTGACTGTCGCATGGTCAACATTTTGGGGTTCCTTAAATATTTTTGACATCATGACGGGTTGAAGGTCTATATACCAACTCGTTTAAATCCTCTCATCGTTGCTATAGTTCATAGAAAAATAAGTTTAATAACATTTAATGAAGATTCCAATTCCTGATAGCATTAACAAAGTTTAAAGATTAGTTCAGGGGTAAAACAAACTTATATAAGGTTTTTGAACACTTTCTTCACCATTTTGTTGCCTTTGAAGTCCTCTTTTATATAAGATGGACTTGCTTGACCACTGAACTAATCCTTTAAAAGTATTGTATATTTGTATATGAAGTCAATTACCACTCTTTGGATAAGTGCACACAAACACGTCATCATCCCTCACATCAAAGGTACGTACTGCAGCCAGGGTCGCAGGAGTTGTTACATCGGTGTAGTTAACACCATCAATATCTTTCATACGAAAAAACTCTGATATGTCTTCAAGTCCGATCCTGCATGCAATGGATTCAAAGTTGTCTGTATCTTCTATCATATTTGAGTGTATCGCCGCCATCGTATGATATTCAGAGACCTAGAAATATCAAGTTATCATATTCATAAGAAGTAGACAGAAAAAACGATAAAAGAAAACTCATTAACGGTATATAGGACACTAGGCCCGTAATTCCGAGGGGCAAAGGGGGGAGGAGGGGGGGGGGGGGCTTCAGCAGCTTTTTATCACTTTAGGTCTTTGTTTTCGTATATTAGGGTCTCTGTTTTCGCATACCAGAACCTCTGTTTTCGTACTTTGGGTCTTTTCTTTCTTTCGTATACCCTCAGGGTCTCTTTCGTTTCAGGGTCTGTTTTTCGTACTTTGGGCCTCTGTTTTTGTATACTAAAGGTCTCTGTTTTTGAGGTCTCTGTTTTCGTAACACCCCATCACTTTTCCACTCTTCATACAGTGTACAATTATACATACACTGTACGTACTGACGTAGAAATGACGTAGATGTCGGGCACAATATTGGTATGATTGCTTTGAAAATTATTGTGGGGTGGGGGCCATGTGCGCATGGTTCTGGTATTAAAAGAACTTCACCTCCCTATTTAAACTTGTTGCTTCTTTGTTGTAGATTTTGGTCCAAATTTAAAAGTTTTGTTTCAAAATGAAAGATGTTGTTTCAAAATGAAAGATGTTGTTTAAAATGGAGGATTTTTGGTGCAAGCTGTAAAAGTTTCTTCTCAGTCGATAGGGTTAGAAACAGAAAACCAAAATGTTTAGTGGTTCCGAATGGTTCTTTCATTATTGGTTGATTTTCAACTTTTATGCTCACTGGCATTGCATACCATGATATATTCTAAATAAGATATTATAAATAAAATCATCCATAAGCCATGCCGCCATGTATATCAATAATGCAGAACCTGTTGACAACACTTGAATGATGCGAACCATGTAAACGGTTGCACATTTATCACTGTTTAGGGAATTTTACATGACATCACTAACAAACCAATAGATCAAATATACGGACCACAACTTATAACATGTGTGCGATGCGTTACAAGTTTTTTTTGGAGCATTTTCACCATAAGGCACGCATATTAGAGAACCTGTTGATGACATACGTACGTACACAATAACTGACAAAGAAATTACAAGTATGGTGTAAACAGACATATGGTCGCTATAAGTTTAGTTTTCACTAAGCGTGTGGAAGCTCTTTGCACTAAGCAATATGCGTATGACATCACCACCAAAAACAATATGGCACACAAATAGACAATGGGTTATTTGTGTACCACATAATGACCTGTGCTGTATCCATGTATTGTCCCTGAGTTACTGTGTTTGCAGCTATTTTCAGCAACACCATATTTAGCCCCGCCCACAACGTATATAATGATATTCAACAATTTTGTACCATAAACATGTACAGTACCTAACAACATAAATATACCAAGTATGAATCAATACAGAAATGTAGTTGCTAACATTTGACTATTTCAAGATTTTACATTAAGCCTCGCCCACCCATTAGTATGCATGACATCACCACCAACACAATAGGGCACATCTACAAACCATGGGCTATCAGTGTTCCAAATATGACATGAATGTAGTATATCGTTCTTGAGATATCGTGCTTACAAGCTCTTTTCAGCAAATCATATTAAGCACCACCCACTATGCATGTTAATAGAATTCAACGTTTTTATACCACTAGCATGTACACACCAGCTAACATCATGGCTAAACCAGATATGAAACAAACCAGACATGCGGCTGTTAAAATATGAGCATTTCAAGAGTTTTATATTGATCCGCGGCTGCCCATTAATATGCACGACATCACCACCAAAAACAACATCTACATGGGCTATCTGTGTACCACATCAGTGTATCGTTCTTGAGATGTCGTATTAACAAGCTTGCTTTCACAGACACACAAATACACACATACATGCACACATACATACATGCATGCATGCATGCATGCACGCATAAACGTACGTACGAAGGCACGAACGCACGCACGAACGTACGAACGCATGAACGCACGCACGAACGCACACATGAACGCACGCACGCACAGGCATGAATGCATACATATATGCATACATACATGCACGCATGCATACATACGTACATACATACATGCATGCATGTACATACATACATACAAACATACATACATATATACATACATACAAACATACGTACATACATACATACATACATACATACATACATACATACATACATACATACATACATACATACATACATACACGCATGCATGCATACATACATACATACATACATACATACATACATACATACATACATACATACATACATACATACATACATACATACATACATACATACATACATACATACATACATACATACATACATACATACATACATATATATGACGCGGCCAATTATGAAAATGGCATCTCACTTTAAGTCCCACATGGCATCTCATGTCCCACATGGCATCCCATCCCATCCCATCCCACCCCTTGGCCCACATGGCATTCCACCATATCTCCCACGTGGCATCCCACCCCATGTCCCACATGACATCCCATCCCTTGTCCCACGTGACATTCCACCATATGTCCCACATGGCATCCCATCCTATGACCCACAAGGCATCCCACCCTATGTCCCACATGGATTTCATCCCACGTGCCAAATAACATCCCACCCCATGTCCCACATGACATCCCAGCCCATGCCTTGTCCCACATGGCATTCTACCACATCCCCCACATGGCACTCCACCGTGCAGTATGTGTTACATACATTCCACCATGTCCCACATGGCATTCCACCATATATTCACATAGCATCACACTCTATGACCCACATGGCATCACACCATATGTCCCACATGGATCCCATCCTACATGTATATATAACATTTATCCAACCATATGTAGCACATGAAATCCCTCCCTATGTCCCACATGACATCCCTCCCTGTGTCCTACATAGCAACTCTCCCTATGTCCCAAATGGCATCCCACCATATGTGCAGCATCAGTGGCTTCCCACCTGATGTCCCACATGGCATCCCAGCATATGTCCCTCATTGGATCCCACCATATGTTCCACATGGTATCCCTCCCAATGTCCCAATGACATCCTACTTTATGTCCCACATGGCATCACATCCCATGTCCCCATGGCCTCCTACCCTATGTCCCACATAGCCTCCTACCCTATGTCACGCATGGCATCCCATCATATGTCACACTCTGTGTTACTCGTGGCATCCCACCCCATGTTCCACATGGCATCCCATCCCATGTCCCAAATGACATCCCATGTCGCACATGACATCCCATCCCATGGCATTCCACCCTATGTCGCGCATGGCATTCCACCATGTATCCTACATGGCATTTCACTCTGTTTCACATGGCATCCCACTCCATTCCCCACATGGCAGCCCAGAGAAGTCTCATCCTAGCTATCACAATTCCTGGTGGAGAATACTATGTATGAAAGTGTCAGTTCATATAATAACTTGTATGCAATTGTCAGTTGAATAAGAAAAAAGGCGAAGTCAAATGATTATGCCTGATGTAGCCCTTGGTGTATACCACATGGTACATATTATATGTCCCGCGTGGCCTCCATCCATGTCCCACATGACATCCCTCCCTATGTCCATATGCAGTCACATCCTGTTACACTCCCTGACTGAGCATATTAAATAAAAGTCTGGTCAATTCATATGCTGTAGCAACTTTATGCAAATGAATACATTAATAAAGGTGGAGTTAATAATCATGCCTGATACAACTGTTGGTGCCCGTAATTTTGAGCAATTTAAAGGATTTCAATTTTCAGTGCTACAAGACAGAAAATTGACGATTCCTGAAGAACATTAGAAAATTATATCATTTTACAGTTATCTTCTAAGGAAATATCAAATGTTTGGTAGACTCTTAAGAAAACTAGTTTTCGACCCTGTCTAAAGTGTCTCTGAAAAACTTTAACATTTTGTAAGGAAATTCTAACCTTCCAAAAGGATATCTGAAGAAACTTTAACTTTTTCTGAGGAACTCTGAAGAAACTTTAACATTTTCTGAGGAAATCTCAAAAAAATATTCAACATTTCTGAGGAAATCTCAGGGAAAACTGGACTGCCGGACGGACAAAACCGCCATTACATAGGTTGGCATTCGAACCAATAAAATTCATGAAAGTATTAATCTAAATACGTCACGCCCAAAACATTTCCTAAAGTCTTTATGTATTCTGTTATATTTTTCCTTAGATTTTGTACCTTAAAATCCTTTAAATCTGTCAGGAAATTAGTAAAAAGGAATATTGCAAGAAAATTCAATTACTTGTACGAAAAGTGTTCATCTATTGTTGAACAAGGCAACAAGGTGGCGCTAACCTTCCACATGTATACTTTCCATATCAGTCATTTCTGCACAAATGACACCTAAATTTTAAGCAAGAATATTTTTTAATGGAATACGATTTTGAAGTCTATTCTACACTATCATCATTTTTAGGTCCTCTTTCATGTTAGATAAACTAGCTTAACCACTAAACTAATCCTTGAAATACACTTACCGTCAACAAAATATGGGTATACAGATGCGGCAGGGATATACTCTTCCTATTGCGCTGGACACATCTACACGTATACGTTGCACCACATGCATTAAGTCTGCTAGTAACGCTATGGTAAAAATGGTTTACGTGAACCTTGTATATAACATTCTTCAAGTTTTAGTACTTGTGTTGAATGCTAATCAATTTTGTAAAACAATTTTGGGATGTGAAACTACAATTCTGTGACGCCCGAGGTTGTCACTTGCTTATTTCCCGTATTTTGCCTAGCTTATTATACTGTAATCTGATTGTAAATGAACCCTGTAATGTATCGGCCATGTGACGTTCGATTGCGGGAACAGAAGTTCACGAAGTTCAGAAGTTCAGGTCTCGTATACTCATTTGTAAATTTGCTGATGACAGTATGGCTGCACAGATTGTTGATGATGCTAGGGATTTTTCACTGTTGCAAACTGATCTAGATAAATTAGTTTCTTGGTCACAAACGTGGCAGATGTCATTCAATGTTGATAGCAAAGTTATTCATTTTGGTCAGAACAATTTGGCTTTTGATTACTGCATGTATGGTTAAAATCTTGCTTGTGTTAATCAAGAAAGGGATCTAGGTGTTGTCATTACTAGTAACTGAGTAATTTGAAGCCTTCTAAACAGTGTGCTTTAGCAGCTGCAAGGGCAAATAGGATGCTTGGTTTGATTAAAAGAAATGTTTGTTTTCTTGGTAGAGAGGCTGTCCTTAATTTGTATTAGTCAGGCCTCACCTTGAATATGATATTCAGGCTTCGAGTCCCTTTTATAAGAAGGATACCTTCATTCTGGGGCAGGTTCAGCGAAGATCCACTAGACTTATTCCGAAGTAAGGAATCTCTCTTATGAATCTAGGTTGCGAATTCTTGGTTTGACCACGCTTGAGTTGAGAAAAGTACGTGGCGATATGATTCAGCTTCTAAAATTCCTATTTGGTAGTCATGCTTCGACTTCCTGTAATTTCTTGCATGTTTCAGCTAATCCTCATGTGACACGTGGTAAGAGTTTGAAGTTGACCAAAGAGTTCTCACGGATTGATATTTGAAGTTTTAGCTTTTCGCAAAGAGTTGTTAATGATTGGAATGGTTTTCCTGAGTGGGTAGTTAGCTCCAATTCTATTAACAATTTCAAAGTCAACATTGATAAGTTCTTTACTAACAATGGGCGTCGTTTTTCTCCTTTTTTTTGTGGTGGTGGTGTTAGTTTGGGCTTTTTATGGGGTGATTCACCCTTCTTAGCTCGTCATCTTGTTTTGGTATTAATATGTTTTTAAATTCTGCTTTTCTTTTGTGCAGGTCCACATAGCCAGCGCCACGGAAAAGACCAATACGAATGACACGAATGATAACAAACACTACACACAAACAGTCTGAAGAATCAGTCCGAATGACACTTCATTCGTTTTGCAAAGCGAATGACAATTGAGTTTTAATGCAAACGAAAACGAATGACCAAATAGGGTTAGATTATAGGGTGGGGTTAAGTTGCCATTCGTTTTAGTATTTTCAGTTTGTTTTTTGTGCATAAAAAACGTATTGTCATTTGCTCTGTACAAGCAGGGAGTTGGAAGTACAAGTAAGTTTTAGTAGCACCCCAGCGCCACGGACTGCATTCCTTTCCTTTGTAATAGTATTTAAAGTTTATTTCTGTTTGGGAACACCTAAAGTATAGTATACCTTTAAATGCCCATTAATCATTACATCATTCAAAATAAAAAAAACTGACAAAAAGTTATTAGGGTTTTACACACTAAAATTATCGTTATCGCAACTTTTGATCAATATTTTCTTTACGAAAATACTGATTGGAATGTGTGATTTTCAATGAAATTATATTTCAGGGAATAATATAAACATGCCTGAGATAATTTGCAGCTGTTTATTCAAGAAATAAGTGAGAAAAAAAAGTTGAAATATTGCCTAAAGGCCCAGGCCCTAGTAGTAGTAGTAGTAGTAGTAGTAGTAGTAGTAGTAGTAGTAGTAGTAGTAGTAGTAGTAGTAGTAGTAGTAGTAGTAGTAGTAGTAGTAGTAGTAGTAGTAGTAGTAGTAGTAGTAGTAGTAGTAGTAGTAGTAGTAGTAGTAGTAGTAGTAGTAGTAGTAGTAGTAGTAGTGTAAGAGATATTTTCCCCTCACGACCCATCTTTATCTTTTCTCCTTATGTCTCTTTAAGCATACCGTTATTTACCAGCTTATATCCTAGCAGCATTAATATTCAGTGATTACTCCTCCTAGTGATATACTTATTCATTCATGCAAATTATCTCCTTATTCACCTATTTTATTCCTTATATGGACCATAATGATACCTCTTACAATGTACTTGCTCACTATTCGAAGAAACATACTTGTGGTTGACCCATCCTTCACTGACCAGCCAATTCCTCACTTTCTCCCTTTGTTAATGTTTTTCACTTGGTTTTATGATACAGTAATGTTCACTTGGTTTTATAATTCTGTTAAGTAAAGTTGCTTCTGCTTGTGATTTGAAGATTTTGAGTTAAAACATGATTTAAAGTGTTGAATTTAATTTGTGTTTGCTGTTTTGTTATTAAGTGAAATATTCCATGTAGCTCCCACCCTAGCCTCCATCCTGACAATAGAAAATTATATCAAATGTTTGGTAGACTCTTAAGAAAAACTAGTTTTCGACCTATCTAAAGTGTCTCTGAAAAACTTTAACATTTTGTAAGGAAATTCTAACCTTCAAAAAGGATATCTGAAGAAACTTTTTAACTTTTCTGAGGAACTCTGGAAGAAACTTTACATTTCTGAGGGAAATCTCAAAAAATATTCAACCATTTCTGAGGAAATCTCAGGGAAAACTGGACTGCTGGACGGACAAAACCTGCCATTACATAGGTTGGCATTCGAACCAATAAAATTCATGAAAGTATTAATCTAAATACGTCACGCCCAAAACATTTCCTAAAGTCTTTATGTATTCTGTTATATTTTTCCTTAGATTTTGTACCTTAAAATCCTTTAAATCTGTCAGAAAATAAAAGGAATATTGCAAGAAAATTCAATTACTTGTACGAAAAGTGTTCATCTATTGTTGAACAAGGCAACAAGGTGGCGCTAACCTTCACATGTATACTTTCCATATCAGTCATTTTCTGCACAAATGACACCTAAATTTTAAGCAGAATATTTTTAATGGAATTCGATTTTAAAAGTCTATTCTACACTATCATCATTTTTAGGTCCTCTTTCATGTTAGATAAACTAGCTTAACCACTAAACTAATCCTTGAAATACACTTACCGTCAACAAAATATGGGTATACAGATGCGGCAGGGATATACTCTTCCTATTGCGCTGGACACATCTACACGTATACGTTGCACCACATGCATTAAGTCTGCTAGTAACGCTATGGTAAAAATGGTTTACGTGAACCTTGTATATAACATTCTTCAAGTTTTAGTACTTGTGTTGAATGCTAATCAATTTTGTAAAACAATTTTGGGATGTGAAACTACAATTCTGTGACGCCTGAGTTGTCACTTGCTTATTCCCGTATTTTGCCTAGCTTATTATACTGTAATCTGATTGTAAATGAACCTGTAATGTATCGGCCATGTGACGTTCGATTGCGGAAATAAAGTTCACGAAGTTCAGTAGTTCAGGTCTCGTATACTCATTTGTAAATTTGCTGATGACAGTATGGCTGCTGGATTGTTGATGATGCTAGGGGATTTTTCACTGTTGCAAACTGATCTAGAATAAATTAGTTTCTTGGTCACAAACGTGGCAGATGTCATTCAATGTTGATAGCAAAGTTATTCATTTTGGTCAGAACAATTTGGCTTTTGATTACTGCATGAATGGTTCAAATCTTGCTTGTGTTAATCAAGAAAGGGATCTAGGTGTTGTCATTACTAGTAACAGTTCGGGAGCAAGCCGAAAAAGTGGGTCCTTTGAAATAAAAAAATTGGGTACTTTTATGTATTACGTCATCGCATGAGCCTACACATTTGACTATTCACACTAAACATGGGGTTTCTCATTTTCACTCTGATTGTCCAAAATTTCATTGATAATCCTAAAAATTTTGGAGACGGATTGTAAATAGATATTCAAAACTTTTTTGCCGCTGCTTTTGGATATTTACTGTTGCCTTTTGAGAAAATCAACAAACAAATAATGGGCAGTCTGTGTTGTTCATTTTCTCAAAAAGGCGACAAAGAATTTCAAAAAGCAGCGGCAAAAGTTATAAATATCTATTTACTATCCGTCTCCAAAATTTCAGGATATCCAGTGCAATTTTGGACAATCCGGAGCGGAAAATGAGAAACCCCATATGTTTTGTGTGGGCTAGTCAAATGTGCAGGCTCATGCGATGACGTAATACATAAAAGTACCCAATTTTTTTAAGGTATTTTAAAGGACCCAGTTTTTTCGGGTTGCTCTGAACTGAGTAATTTGAGCCTTCTAAAACAGTGTGCTTAGCAGCTGCAAGGGCAAATAGGGATGCTTGGTTTGATTAAAAGAAATGTTTGTTTTCTTGGTAGAGAGGCTGTCCAATTTGTATTAGTCAGGCCTCTACCTTGAATATGATATTCAGGCTTCGAGTCCTTTATAAGAAGGATACCTTCATTCTGGGGCAGGTTCAGCGAAGATCCACTAGACTTATTCCGAAGTAAAGGAATCTCTCTTATGAATCTAGGTTGCGAATTCTTGGTTTGACCACGCTTGAGTTGAGAAAAGTACGTGGCGATATGATTCAGCTTCTAAAATTCCTATTTGGTAGTCATGCTTCGACTTCCTGTAATTTCTTGCATGTTTCAGCTAATCCTCATGTGACACGTGGTAAGAGTTTGAAGTTGACCAAAGAGTTCTCACGGATTGATATTTGAAGTTTTAGCTTTTCGCAAAAGAGTTGTTAATGATTGGAATGGTTTTCCTGAGTGGGTAGTTAGCTCCAATTCTCTATTAACAATTTTCAAAGTCAACATTGATAAGTTCTTTACTAACAATGGGCGTCGTTTTTTCTCCTTTTTTTGTGGTGGTGGTGTTAGTTTGGGCTTTTTATGGGTGATTCACCCTTCTTAGCCTGTCATCTTGTTTTGGTATTAATATGTTTTTAAATTCTGCTTTTCTTTTGTGCAGGTCCACATAGCCAGCGCCACGGAAAAGACCAATACGAATGACACGAATGATAACAAACATTACACACAAACAGTCTGAAGAATCAGTCCGAATGACACTTCATTCGTTTTTGCAAAGAATGACAATTGAGTTTTAATGCAAACGAAAACGAATGACCAAATAGGGTTAGATTATAGGGTGGGGTTAAATTGCCATTCGTTTTAGTATTTTCAGTTTGTTTTTGTGCATAAAAAACGTATTGTCATTTGCTCTGTACAAGCAGGAGTTGGAAGTACAAGTAAGTTTTAGTAGCACCCCAGCGCCACGGACTGCATTCCTTTCCTTTGTAATAGTATTTAAAGTTTATTTCTGTTTGGGAACACCTAAAGTATAGTATACCTTTAAATGCCCATTAATCATTACATCATCAAAATCAAAAAACTGACAAAAAGTTATTAGGGTTTACACACTAAAATTATCGTTATCGCAACTTTGATCAATGTTTTCTTTACGAAAATACTGATTGGAATGTGTGGGATTTTCAATGAAATTATATTTCAGGGAATAATATAAACATGCCTGAGATAATTTGCAGCTGTTTATTCAAGAAATAAGTGAGAAAAAGTTGAAATATTGCCCAAAGGCCTAGGCCCCAGTAGTAGTAGTAGTAGTAGTAGTAGCAGTAGTAGTAGTAGTAGTAGTAGTAGTAGTGAGTAGTGTGTAGTAGTAGTAGTAGTAGTAGTAGTAGTAGTAGTAGTAGTAGTAGTAGTAGTAGTAGTTAGTAGTAGTAGTAGTAGTAGTTTCGCTATTACAAATATTGCGCATGGACATTGACGGCTTCGAGTTATTTTCAGATTAGGATATTATATTCCTCCTACATCTATTGAAATATGTCTCGGTCGGGATAACATACCCCGAAGCAGATATAAATACATTTAAACCGTTTGGCACATTAGGCACATTATCCACCTGCCAAAATACTTGCTCTTTGAATACGTAGGCCGATTTTTTCCGGTTTGGGATCAATACGGAAATGTTCTTCAATTTTCAAAAAAATCGGATTTCCATAAAAATCGGGAAATATTACCATCCCTGTATTATAGGCCGCATTAATCATTTTGCACAACACATATTATGAGTCTTTGGACACGTGACCCTTTTCCAACGTGCGTAGGTGCGTCATAATAATTGTTCGCACACAAACTAACTAATAAAGGTTTCTGATTTTGGTATTTCTAATGCATATATTTAATCTTAATGAGGGGAATCAAAGTTTTGAAAATTACAATGTCAATAGAGAGAATGGTTTGTTTTCACCGACAAGTCACCGACATTCTAAATGCGCGCGCATCGTCACGTCAGCCCGAAAACTCGAAAAAGATATTATATAACTGGTAAATGTGGTAATTCCCCCTTACGAATTACATAAATCAATGCACAACACATTTTCCCGCTCTCTGCAGTAATATCATCAATAACAAACTAGAAACCCTATATTTTGTATTTTCCTACTATTATCAAGCCGGCAATAAATTCTATTTTTTCCCCCAAGGAGCCTACACCATGCATGCTTGAATATTTAGGCGTACTGTACGCCATCATAGTAGGCCTACTGAACAAAATAATGGAAGCCAGTGATAGAAAATTAATCCTCAGTCTTTCGAATAGCTGTCAAAGCTTACCTTTAGCCATAGTACATATATACATACTTATGTTCAGTTAACAGGTTAAGCCTGACGTTCTAATGGTCTAACGTTAGGCTTCGCCTACACTGTAAAGTTTAACTTATAATTAGACCTACTGACACAGTGCGTGCAACCATAGTTCCAGCGTGATTGAATGGGGTTTTCCCAATTTTGTATAAAAGAAATTAACTCACAGAATTCCTTGTTTCCTGGGCAAAAAGTTTATAGACAAATAAGAAAAACAGTCTTGATAATTACTCAAATTCAATTGATGAACTTACATCAGGAGAGGTCTTGTCTTCACAAGTGCACCATGCCTGCAGGCCGTCCAAAGTGGGCAATTAACTTCGCAAAACTTCTTTATTGACTCACATCTAGACCATTTTCTTCACTCACTTAAAGGCAAAAAGATCGACAAACCCAACATCACATAAGCACAGCTTTATGCAATCTAAACACTCAAGTGCAATGACGATATAGTTATTAACCCTGCAGACAAAGGAAGGGTCATAGTAATTAAAAACAGAAAAGACTACATAACAGAAGTTATGAGACAGAGCTCGGATACTATCTTTTACAAACCAATTGATTCGAAAATCGTACAAAGCAACACAACAGAAGTCAGAAAACTAGTCAGCACTTTTCCCCAACATCTGCAGGACGCCATGATCAAGCTGATACCCAACGATCATAAGCCGGGCCTCTTCTATACCCTCCCCCAAATCCCACCGCTGACAAACGCTGCCGCCAACTCAATTATATCTCCAGGGAGACCCATTGTGTTAGGCATCAGGACGCTCACAGCACACATTTCAGCCTTCGTCGATAGCCACTTACAGCCCATATTACACACCCAGCTACCCCAAAGACACCACCTATGTTTTTTTTACGGCAAATAGTAGACTTCCAATCAGTCACCGCGGACTCTTTTCTTGTAATAATGGACGTATCATTTCTATATACAAACATACCCCACACCGAAGGCCTACAAGCAGTCAAAAACATCCATCTCGAACAGGCACCACCAAAGAATCATGTGCAATCATGTGAACTTACAAACTTTATTCTTACCCACAATGTTTTTGAGTTTAATAACCAGCAATATATCCAACTAAAAGACACAGCAATGGGGATTACAATGACACCTTCCTACGCCAATATTTTCATGGTCGATGTGGAAAACAAAGTTCTCGAAAATTCTCCATGTAAATCTAAGTTATATTTAAGATACATCGAAGACATTTGGGAACATGGGAAGGGGAACTTAAGGACTTTGAACAAATGGCTAATGATTTTCACCCATCCATCAAATTCACCCTTATATCTTCTAAAACCGAGATACCCTTCGTACTACCAACTGTGGTGTAGCGGTTATCATACATATCTACAGACCACGAGGCCCTGGCTTCAAGCCTGGGTTGGGTAGACATGCCAGTGCACCACAACTGGTTATCAAAGGCCGTGGACATTGACTTGGTTGTCGATGTTATGTCTGTCCGTACGTCGTACCTGTGTTCTCGTCCGGGTTGTATTAAGCTTTTCGTGATAGCATTGTTACTATCATAAACGATGACCGTGTCATTGTAATTGTGTGTTCACTCGTCATCGTCGACCCTTCGTAGACACCCTTGTCAAGATCACACCTGACAACACTATAGCTACATATGTTTACTGCGAACCCACTGACAAACATACATACTTAAACTACACTAGCCACCACCCCATGCATATAAAACATTCTATTGTTTTCAGCCAGCTCTTACGCTACAAGCGCATTTGCTCTAGTTTAATTTTTGATAAGGGCTTAAGGGCACCACGACAACGAGGGTCAAACTGTTCCTATATTCTAGAGGTAGAAAGGAAAGAAAACAGGGGAGTTTCAGAAAAACACGAAAAGTAAATTCAGAAAGCTGGGATCGGGAGAGGAGGTGCATGGGTGAAAAAAAGTAGAGAGAGGATGGGAGAGGAGGATTAAATATGGCTGTAGAAGGAAGGAGATAATTTTATCCGGAGGGTTTTTCTGGAAGAACTCGGCAATTGAGTTGTGGAGAGCGAGGGAAGCTCTCTTAAGGTTGTACAGGTGGCAAGCAAGGAGAACGTGATTGACTGGGAGGATGCAGTGGCAATTGTTGCAGAGGGGTTGGGGTAGCCAATAAGGAGGTGGGAGTGAGTGAGGTGGGTGTGACCTATTCTAAGACGGGTAATATGAACGTTGTCGACACGAGAGAGGTTGTGAATGGCTCTAGTCCCTCCTTTTTGACAGTCACTCCATTGACCTTGTTGGTTCTTTTCTAAAACGTGGCTACCACCTAAAACTCACACTCCGTATGTGAAACAAAGTACGTGACATCCCACGCTCCAAACATTTGACATACAAACCCAAAACCAAATCAGAGAGAATACCCCTAGTCATTACACACAACACAGGAATCTACCCTCTCCTCGCGCACATCAAACGCAACTGGGACATACTCAAAATTGACAGCAATCTTAAAACTTTTTGACTCTCCCCCAGTAATGGCCAGACGTCAATCCCCCAATCCTACACATTCATGCTTATAAGAAACTAACTTTCGAACCCCTTTTCCCGACAAAACTCCAACACCACCTGTGGGAAAAGTAGGTGTCAAATTTGTAGACACATGATAAATGACAAATCCATTACCATTAACGGCAAAACCTTATACCAAGACCCATTCAATTGTGACAGCTCCAACATTATTCATTTCTTAACTTGCAACGTTTGCCCCTCCATTCATTACATTGAACAAACAGAAACCAAATTCCGGCTCCGTTTCAACAACCACCATAAAAGCAGCAAAAGGCAAAAACAATGTTGCTTTC